>QNGE01001035.1:0-138479 GCA_008508345.1 Paragonimus westermani
GGTATGTTCCGCCTGGCATCTAACAACTCCAGAGATTTCTCCCATTCTACAAATACAATATATACATCCTAGAACCTTGATTCACTGATAAATGCAGCGCGTAGTATTAGGTTGAAGGACATCGTGCACATATTTTCTAACCAGTGTGTGATGTCAACTTGACTTTGACTGCTTGTCTTCTACCACATTGTCCGCTCATGGCAACGTTGTTTCTATCAGAATTCACAGGTTCGTTAACTAACGTGAAGAAAATGCAATACTCATGCAATGTTTGTAGCACCTATATCGTCTTCATGAACGATCGTCCAACTTTTAAACACCTTGACCAAAAGGGGAAACTGATCATCATTAGATAATATAGTGTTGCAGGCCCAGACTACATCGAATCCACAGTATGGCCACGGCATGTGTTGATGACCACGACTTTACAGCTTGCTGCAAAATGACTGAAATAGCTGAAAGCATTCAACTTTAGGTGAACCAATCCCTCCAGAGTTTTCATGATATCATGATTTTGCCTATTGTATTAAACATTCTCCTTGAAATGTGTGATAGAAATAATCCTGTCCCCGGGTCAACATGTACAGATGTATCAGTAACATAATGAGATTATCTCTCACTCCACGATGTCCTTATCAATACCCTGCCATCCAAATGTAACGCTACAGTAACGCTTACAGCACTTATTGCTTATAAATGCCACTGGCTATGAGGAGGTTTTAGTCAAGAGTAGTTCAGCATTACTTGTAACTGAATGTGGTTCAGCGTCAACCTATACTAAATCGATTGTGCCTAACAACGGTGAGGCAACAGTCAATAAGACCGCCTCATAGATGGGCAACCGAAATTTGATACCCGGTCGTGACGAGAATATGTATTTCTGGCGAACTTTAACGACATCGAATCTCGAGTGTGACGCTTGTTTTTCAAAAAGGAGCTGCATAAAGTTTCTGTGAAACTGCAAAGATTGTAAACAAATGCGAGTGATGTTCCACGTATATGCATCGCACTTGACAGTACATTGGTCTATCCATCATCAAAAACGAGCGTAGACCAGATTTGTACTATGTAGGCTACAACCCATTCAAGTCTGTTACCAAATCGACTGACACATCTAAACAACTATTAACACCCTAACCGTAGTCACTCAACTTAACCCAACATAATCACAACGATCACCTAGATGAAAATCCGTTGTGCTAGTGATCTATGATCATTTCGTCAAGAGTTTCCATAGTAGAAACATGCCTGAAGTCTAAAAGGCGGTGCTCAATCTATTTGGTGTCTAGTGAGGTGTTGGTGTTAACATCCAAACCTTATAGCACGTATAACCATAACCTGATATAGCTGCATAGGCTGTTCACATAATTCCAATGCGGCTTCTTACTTTTATCCCAACACCATGAATTTGATTGAGTGGAACGGGATTTAGTCAGTACAGCCTGGGTACTAATCCCGGTTAAATTCCACTGTTCTATCCCGATAAGCTTCTCAGCCAGCCCTATGCCCAGCAAGTGTAATAAATGATATGATTTCACCTTGAATGCCCAAACACGTTGCACCCAAATTCGCCTGTATCAAGGAACTGAAAATATGCCACATTCAACGGCCTGCTACATTCCAGGAGTGTGAACAAAATATTTATTCACAAGTAGTATATATGAAATGGTTATCTTTTGCTAAATTTAAACACCTACTGCACAATTTCACAGTGGCACAATCTATGGAATGAAACGTTTTCCCATAAACACGGTTAAACTCCCCGCACCCAGTGTCAATGATCTGCACCATTTTCTTAAATGTTCTCATGAACTGTCTGTCACAATCTGGTTTTATCGAGTTCCGCATAATTTATTTTTTGATATCTTATGCATTAAAAGGTTGCTGACCTTAAAGTTTAAACAACACTGACAAAATCAACTCTGGATAGTTTTTTCAAAATTGTGACCTTTGACCGTAATACGCGAGATGAACACCTTTAGATTTGTCACGCTTCTTGCTAAGGTTCCACCGTTTGACAAGTTGGTTAGTCTGACTCTCCTCGAGAAATGATAAAAGTAGGTGATTTTAAAATGTGTTGCATCCTCAGGGTTCACAAGCAGACAGACTCCAGTTTAGTGGGCTGACGTACTAGAATCGACAGCATATTAACAACAACCGTGCTCCACCGAACTCATCGTTGTGTGCGAAAGTGTGTGCATGAATCGGTGCTACGTGAGCTTTCTGAATAAGCAAGACCCTATGTCACCCAGGTCCTTCACTCAAAACAAAGACTGTCGACGGATGGCGTAATAGGGTGAAGTCTAACCGGTAATGAATGAAGGTAGCGATGTACACGATCACATCTTATGACGGAACTCAAAGCTCGTTGTGAGAACCATTAAAGGGCACTAGTCAGAATGAAACTGTATTCCGGTGTTTTTCCTCAAAGGTGCTAACCCCACCAGAATACGTAAACTACAGTCATATGATTGATTTCAAACATGAGCATCCCAAACTAGTGTCCGTCACGTTTGGTCATTACATTCGGTTTCATCGTTGTTACACTGCTACGGGGTGACCAGTCACTGAAGGGTCGCAGGATATTAGTCTTAGTCCACACCGGTAGGATTTATATGAATTTCCCGGCTCTTACCTACAAGACTATTATGCTATATGACGGTGGTATGTGACTGTGTAGTAGACAATCCGTTCGAGGTTACCAGGGGGATAATAGCTTAGTTGGAAACACGATATTTTGGTTTTGTCCGTTCGTGAACCAATGCGTTAGTAGAGTTCCTGCTGGAAAGTGTGCATCATGAAGACTTAGCTTCTTGTACAACATTAAGTGATTCTGTTGCAACCTGGCCGTAATTAAAATGGCAGAGAAAAACTGGTATACCACAGGCGGTTTTACAACCACGTCATTGTACTGACACTGATTCGCACTGATGTCCCGTTTTTTATCCAGAATCACATGTATGTAGGTATACATTTACTCTCGATTCCTGTGAGAAGTTCGTGTGTAAAAAAAACGAGGTCAAGCTGAAAAAATTCATGCACAACTTACGTCAAATCGAACCCGAGGTGTAGTTCAATATTGTTACCACGAAGCTCAGTAATATAAGTTCGCGGAAGGTGTCGCGCAATCAAGTTATCTGACAGGTCATGATCAATAAAATGACGGAGTATGTGTCTTAGAAGTGCCGTCTGAAGTGTAATATCAGCTTTCGCAGTTATTCGTTAACCACGCCCGAGTAGGAGCCTTGTTTGTTTACTGAGTTCCCTGTTAGTGTGTCTAAGAATATGATTTCAAATAGAACCATAGTTTATCACGAAAATGTTGGTGCGGATGTGATTTACTGAGGAACGAAATGTATACCATTCAAGATGTGATACTGTTGGAGACAACAATCACTCACACATGTTAAGGTTCATTGCACTGTAGCGGCTGCAATCTTCCCATAGTCTGTACAC
This sequence comes from Paragonimus westermani, assembly GCA_008508345.1. NCBI lineage: Eukaryota > Metazoa > Platyhelminthes > Trematoda > Plagiorchiida > Troglotrematidae > Paragonimus > Paragonimus westermani. The sequence continues at coordinate 3,457 of QNGE01001035.1, forward strand.
ATAAAAACACCCCGTTTACATAGTGTATTGTATCCTGCCGCTTACTGCATACAGCTCGAGGTGGACGTTTTCCCAAAATTGTTCTGACTCTCATTTGGTCTTTGTAGGATTTTATGACTGACCTGTAAGAGAACTAGCGGACTAAACGGTTCGTACACTATTTTGAGCGACCACTGAAAGTCTGACAGTTGTTTCTGCTGCCTGGTTTGTAGCCACGACACAAAGCGTAATGCGCCACATTGTTCCTGACGCTAAACCGTAGAATAAGTTTGACTGTGGCCTCTTGAACCTGACAAGGGAGGCTGCACTAAGGTTTACACTGCACTAAATCCCAGTAATTATTTATGATCTGCATGTGATTGGTTAGTCTTTGGCCCGGAAGAATTCTTATCCAGCGCTGGTCACAAAATGTTCACAGCTACCGCTATTCACTCCTGGTACATTTACACAAACCTACCTGTTACTAGACATCGATCGTCTAGGCGACTTACCTTTGACGAACACCAGCTGAACTTTGAACTGTTGATTGTCGCACTCACCTAATCATCTGCTGTTGCAAAGCTTTCGAGTAGGCTTACGTTTCGCTTATTGAGTGCCTTCGAAAATGTTTAAACAATTTGAAGACAAAAGCCCTAGATTTACATATTCTTGAAGTTTCGAGCAAGTGATGTTGACTGTCTCGGTCCAATAATTTGCATGTTTGTTCTTAACGACGATGTACTGAAAGCGATGGATACATAGGATCTCTTCCTGTCCAATTAATTCCCAGTACCGAAACAGAGGTTAGATTTTTTGGAAGGGGACTTGGGGCCAGTACAGCAATATGGCCATTAATATTAAGACCACTTGACAATTTTTGCAGATATTCAAGCCCAAGTTCAGGGACTTGTACTTACGAGATGTAACCAACGTTGCAGAATTCCGTTTAGGTCACCCAATCTGTTTGCACGCTACTACTCATTAAAACTCTTTATCCGAGCATAACGAGGCTGTCATTTTGATTTCTTTCATTTCACTTGAGCTTGGGGATCCGGGTACCCACGGCTAGCACAAGCTACTAGATGAAACGATACGTGGAGAGAGGAGATAGGACAGCAGGATTCAGTCTCAATATTTTAATTGTCGTCTTGTTTAGGCTTGCCGTCAAAGTGTGGGCATTAGGGTTGGGTCTTTCAGGCGTTCTTCTACCGTTTGTTGTCTGAAGATTATTCTGCAGTCGCGAGTTAGGTTAAGACCAAATTGTATCTTTATGGCTAGATCGAAAACAACCGAACTCTGGGGAAGGTGCTAGAAATTTTCAGACGATAACTGAATATCTTATTCATGCCTTGCGCATTGGTGAGGCAGATGCACTTCATTCGTTGACGACGTAAATCAGGTCCTCCAGGCATCTTGTTTTCACGCCTATGTTAAACTGACGCATCCACATCAGACAAACGCGACACCTTGGATGGCTGCTTGGTTTTTCTGCAGCCAGCTTACATGATTCTCTATAAAAATTTGTTTTCTTCGAAATTTATCCGACCAGAATCCAATCAGTGGATTTTCAATAACATTGGTTCAAGCACTGCAAAAAGACTAATATCGGCTCGTTATTAGTGGTGATGTGATGGCCTACTCTGTCATCTTGTGCATTACTAAGAAAGGTCACAACCGGAAATAATAAAATTGGGAATAAACTATTGATGTGTTGGACGTACTGCAGTTACTCGCGCTTCTGCAGTCCTTTCTTCTTAAAAGGAAAGGTGAGCCACACATATCTGCCTGCCGATTCCTTCGCATTTCCCTCCAACAAATGTTTCGCGACAGCTATAATCCTTAGGGTCACTCTAAATTCTTGACGACCTCAAAGGAGCTGGGGACTATCCGCGGTTTGCACCGTGCTCCCAACGTTCGGTGGGTCCAGTTAGTGACTCAGGTGGAACTCTATCTTTTAATAACACTTTTTCAAAACCACTGCCAGCAAATTAAACAGCGTAAGTCACAAATGTACCTCTGTATGAGATGGTCGAGTCTGTAGTCCAATGGAAGTTTACCATCGTGCACCCCAACTGATTATCACGAGCATTTGGTTTTTTAGTAAACCAGCATATTCGGAATCATTCTGACAATGATTTTACAGGCAGGTAATGGTATGAAAATTGAGTACTCATTAGTCCTGTTACTGGCTGACTTATTCTTGTGAATGTTTGAAGGCCAACTTCTGAAGTCAGTTGAAGAGGGCGCGTCAATAATGTGTTGAATTTTCTGCGCGACGTTCGTTTTAATTGACTGTTTAAAGGTGTAACCTTGTCCAACCTCAGTTTAAAAGTTTCTTGTGTAAAAGTGATTGAGGGAAGCAAACAGGTTTTGGATATTTTAGTGATTCGGTTTGAAGTGGCGCAATACAACATACGATGTACCTCAGGGCAATATGGAGTGGCCATTATGCTCAATTTTCCTCGTTTGATTGGATGGTCCGCAACCGTGGCTTATTCAGAACTCTTTTAATTCCGACCGGACATATAGTGATGAAAGCAACGCTGGGGGGAGGAGAATTTTGGAAGGACAATGTGTCAGTCTGCAATGTTCTAGGGAAGTCTGCAAAAAGTCATCGTTGACCACAAGTGCTCAAAATTCAAACCTAGGCTTCCTGCAACGGGGGAATTTGATCGAATTTGACCTTCCATGGTGATTTTACAGCAACATATATGACTAAACTGTGATTATAGCCCTTGAAGCTTGTCTACCCAGTTGCCCAATTACGAACATCGTTGTCTATTTTTGTTGCTCTCTTGTTTCCCACGATGATCCAACAAATCATTTTGTTTCCTATATAATTTACCAGTTTAACCGTAGTTACAGTGGAAAGTATGTTAGTGAGACAGACCAAAAATTACGACAGCAAATGACAGACTCAGCCTTAACTGGTTTGTGAACGTGTTGGTGCAATGAACACTATCAGGTCAGTAGCTAAGATGGAACCCGAGGACTTCGATTGCTACACAGTTTTGAGTTCAGGTTATTTGGTTAGCACATTGGTGTCTTTCACTATGTTACCGTGAGATGAAAATTCGAAGCTGCTGACATTTTCGGAATCTACGTTAAGCAGGATGTATCAGCTACATTTCTTTAAGCAAAAGCTATTAACAGAGTCAATATCAATGGTGTAGAGTTGACCCTGATTTTTTGTATGTATCACGTTCACTCACAGCTTTTTGTCACGTGCCTTTTGTATATAGTCGTCTGGTTAGTAAATGCAACTGATAAGTGTTACCATTCATCGCTAGGACACGTCGTTGAATGAGTTGAGTTTGGTCGTCTTTACAGCACTAAGTCAAAAGTGCACACGGAAACTCAAAGGTATCCTGATTTTGTTGAAAATGGATTGCAGAAGCATCACGTAGTTCGACAGCTTGAGGTGTAATTTTTAACTTAAATACTCAGTTGTCTGTGCGAAGAGTAATTCCTTAATTCAAGCATTCATACTCGTCATCAGGAAATTTAGGGGAGACTTTTGATCAAACTTTTCATTGGTAAAACATTCAAAACATAAGATAGTGACTAAAATGTGGTAGCCGAAAATGGTACTTCTAATGGTTGAGTTCACGTTAGGATGTAAAATTGACTTGATTTTCAAAGGTGGTCTTAAGCCCTGGTATAGCTATGCGTTTCGAAAATTTACTACTCCTGTTGCGTGGGCTCCTAAGAGTTTGGTTTGTTTTGAATGAGCATGACACTAGACAATATCTTTTTGTACTATACTGTCTTCTACATATCTCAGGTCATAACGGATACTACAAAGAAACTTACAGCTACCAGTAGACAATCCTTTTTATGTCTCGTGACACGTAGCATGAAGTAAATTTACCGTTTCCATCAACCTTGCTCATCCTGCGTGATGTATGGACCACCGCAGTACGTCCTATAAAATGGTCAGGAACAGAGCAGTATCACATACACTGTATTCAGCTGGCTTTTAGAAAATGAATTTCATGAACCGTAAATACTATGTGCATGAGAAGTTCAAGCGAATGAATATTAACCCAGTTCATCAAGAATTGAGTCCTCCAACTGCGGTGGCGTCATTTTCAGTTTCTGGATTCACTTACCGGATAACACCGCAAGAATAAAGAAAACAAGAACACGCACGTTATTCAGGTATTTTTATTCTATGTTGAAACAGTTGTACCGAGTAGTTTTTATCCAACTCATGTGTTTGGCAAGGCTAATGTGCTAGTATGTCATTTCCCACATTTCTTTATACCTAAGGTTGCTTCAGAAATCGTTACAGGTAATTAGTCCTCTCTGTGCAACTTGTTCAGTTTCCAATGCAAAGTCATCTAGTTTCACCCTCGGGACATATTCAAATTCCAGAGCTTCATGCTTCCCGTAACAGGTTAACTCTGCCAGCAAACAGTCAAGTTCGCTATTGCATATTGCATATTGCAAACTTTATATTGGTGTGCAGTATTCTGTGGATTACACACCGCACGTAGTTAGTCTCACCTTTCGCATCGTGGGAGATTTCGCGACCGTATAGCCACTGGACTGTGGCCTTGCATTTATCAAAGTTTATGAAATCTAAATATACCTGCCATAACTTTTGTTTCAAATCGTCGCACACGTTCAGATTGTTCATGATTCAACTCTGATGATCACACCGCCACTTACTTCAGGTAAAGTAGAACATTCGATCACACGAAAACATTCCCCGAAATCACTTATCAGAAGCTTGAAGATTGCTTAATGGAAGGCGATAACCTGTGCTGTTTAACTCATTCATTAACGTCCTGCTCGGTGCAGCAGCCCAAAACTACTTGTTTAGTACTCATACACATATTTATAATTGTGGTTTTAATGCACAAAGGTGAAACCGGTGAAGAACCACCGAGAAATATTGCTTGGGCAGTCAGTCCGTTGAATCATTTCGTGGATTCCATATAGCATGGTGGTTTGGGCTGATAACTGAGTCCGGGTGTGAAATTTCTGAGCTCTCATAGTGGACTCATAGCTCAGCTGGTACAGCGCTTGTAACTTTTGGACGTTCTACTTCTCTCACTGGTACGCATCCAGCCGCAGCCCAGATTTATTCAGTTGGATTTCAATTAAACAACTGATTATCCTTATCACGAGGGGAACATATCTGCTTCTGCCTATCAAGAGTCATCTGAAAACCTATCTGAACTTGAAACGCACGAACTTCTTATCACATCTGTTTTACTGACGGTTCGTAAAGACTAAGTTTGCTGATCTCTTCATAATTTAAACCATCGTTTATGGTTTGGTATAGCCAAGTAGTATAGCGTAGCTTTGCCTGGATTCGTGTTTGTAATGTAGAAACCATGATCCAAGAACACTAAGGCAAACAAGCAATATGGGTGGTCTCCTTGGGTGAGTTTATTTGGATAGAATTGTCCTGCTATAGGAAATTGTTGCGAAGTATCTTTATAGGAGAGCATTGGTTCAGATAAAAACGTTGATTAATCTACTTGGACAATTTTCGATTAGAGTTAAACTGCACTGCTATTCCCAGTGTGCTTTATCTTAGTGGATTGTCTGAACAAGTTTCAACAGAGAGAGATTTCTGTGAAGCACAAACAACTGTTGTGAAACCGGTCACTTTTATGGAATAATGAGGAGGAAAGCGGACTTAGATATGAATCAGAAAGAAAATTGCGAAGTTAAGTTATCTTGCTAACTAACAGGAGTCAGTGATACGAATACGACTGGCCTTGAAACGTCACGTTATTCGCTTGTTCATCAGTCAACCTGAATAAATCTGTGCAGTTGCATCCGATAACTCGTGGGGAAAAAAACAGATTACCCCACAATGTTCAAGCTGAGCCAAGGTCAATTCTCATTAATTCTGGATTGCAACTTGAACAAACCTGCTCCGTCTTCGTAACTGGTTGATTTTCACGGCGGTATTATTCGCACGAGCTACACAGGAATAGACCGGGCTTACAAAATAATCAAGTTACCGAAAGGGAGTTGAAAACTATGTACTTCTCGGTGTAGAATCCCACTTGCGTTGGACACTTCGGACAGCGTTCTATTCAACCGGCAGTAAAATAAGTTGACATTATTTATCGAAAACATATTTTAAACAAACGTATGGCGGTAAATAAAACAACTTCTCATGAGTAACAATAAAAAATAAAGTGCACATCCCTAAGTATTGGTGTAAATGAGAATGGAACACAAAACTGTTCGACAATAGCTTTGTTTGTTACAGGTAGAGGGATTTCATTACTGAAGACTATCACAGATGAAAATAAAGGCACTGATCACTATCCGTGGGTAAGGGCTGTCCAATTTTCGTACAACATCCGCGGTTTAAAGGTTTACTTGGTGGCAATTAAAATCACTGCCAACGCAAACAACAGACCCTGTTTGGAAAAAAGTATACAGAAAAATGTCTTTAACAAAGCGCGAAATAGTTCATGCTCATCAGAACCGTGCTGTCAAGATATAACCTGTACTATTCTACATAAAATAACGGTTTCACTCGCATATCAAAATTTAGAAAGAATGACGTTTCAGCATCGGAGACAAAACGACAAAATGACTGAGCTAAGTGATTGTGTTGTACACAAACAGTTCAGTTTTATAGCGCGTACTGTTAGAACCATCACATGAAAACAAACTGTTTTGAGCACATCAAAATGGACCGCATTGTTCAATGTCCTGTTTCACATTTTAGTGCGTCCGGGTTCATAGAGAGCCAACAAGCTTCTGATATTTGGAAATGTGGTGGGTTTGTTCGTAATTCCAGTTAGGGCTTTAGGTACTGGGACGCTAGCTGTGCTTGACACTGATCACTAATCGAGGGGACATCATCAGTGCGTAAGTGTTTGAAAGTATATTTTTACGTGTGAAGTCTGATGGAGTTCGACGTATGCATTCTCTTACACAATAGAGTGAGTTAATCTTTTGATCCGAATTATGAAGAAGCCAGATTAGTTATTTTTAACAGTTTAATGACCGCCTCAGTGTAAATAATGAACACAAAATGGCCATCAACAGACGCAATTAATTTGCATTGTTCCTCATCCGCCAGGATTAACAAACCAGGCAATGATCTTTATAATGTGACCATAATACAATTTCTAACGTTTGTGTAGGTTAGCAATGGGATTTACTCATTCCTTTAAGTGATGACGCGTGCGTTAACCACCTTGACCCTTTGGTGCAAGCAGTGACTATTAGGTTAAACAAGTGCCAACAGTTTGCAATATCCTGAAAAACAAACGGCAACACGTGTGACTGTTTTATCTAGTAGCTTACTCCCTTTACAAAACAAAAATGGCTATTGATCCAACGGAGTACCATCTAACTGTTATTGCCGGCGGTCTCCAACTGTGAGTAAAACACGCGTGTTTGCTACGCCTATTTTTTCTGACTAATCTGTTTTTTTCATTGTAAAGTGTACACGATAATTTCACATAGCTCACTGCTAATTGATCACCATGCTGATGGTTCAAACCCGGACCCACTGGTAACCAGTTATGTCAGCTGGAAAAATTGGATGAACATACCGGAGCGTTTGTACTTACCGTCAATGCCAATAACACCAGTGAACCCAGAACAACCTGGTCAATATGCACCAAAAGGTCGTCATTCATACTTTTGATACAACCTTTGTTAATGTAGCTGTTGTCTGAGGTGAAGTTCCTAGGGCATCTGTCCGGCTGATTAGATGCTTCCTGTATACAACATGGAACTGGGTATTCGAGAGCTGAAAATGGGACAATGAAGTACACAGGAAGTGTAGAAAGTTCCAGAAAGCCCTGTTCTTCCACGTTCGAGTTTAAACGAGGCAAGTTTGAGTTGAACATCCAGCAGTGGAATATTTTACGTATATCTATATAAAACACTGAGTTGTGAACAACTTTCATCGACCGTAGTTCTGCACAATAACTAATTATAATGAGACGACTAAAACGTATATGTTCCGAAGCACTACGACTGGCGTACGGACGTAGTGTGTAGTATGGCCGATCACGTCATCCCTTAGCAAATAAAGTTCACGAGTTTCAACAGGTACAGTATGATACTGACTCGAATACGTTCAGTTATCAGCGATGCTGCCAAAAATTAAAAATCACGTTTAGGAAAATCGTCCGGAATTTGATCGGAGTAAAATTCTATTTCTCTACAAACCTTCACAGTCATCCGAAGAATTCCGTTTATTGAGAGAAAAGCGGCAAGTCACAGAATCAGGATGTGTTATCACTATCTGTAAACTTACGATCGGATTGTTACACTTGATCAGACTGATCATACAATCCGTTTGTTCCAATAGCCAATCGGTCTATCGTACTCACTAATCCAGAAACGCAACAAAGTTACGTAGCCATCGTCTTACAAACTTGTTACGTTGACGCAGAAATACATATTGAGAGAACCCAGGTGGAATTGTTTTGAATATAATATTTCTAAACTCATTTTCACCATTACCGGTTAACTGCTGGTTGAAAACGGACCCCGTCCCTTTCTGCGGTACGTCGTCCACACCGACAAGGTGTACAGTAACTTAATCCTTAGTATGACACCTGTTAAAATAGGCTGACTAAAAACGGAAGAAAAATCAAACCATAACCCCAGTTAACTTCAGTTCTCATGGCAACTTCATTTTATTGATTTCAATGACTCCACTGATTTACAAACAAGGAATTTTTGAAGCGCGCACTTCTGTCATGGTTAAAGATAACGCCAACAGAAACGTTCATATATCTTCGTGTGCGGTGGTTTTTGCTTCAACTAAAAGTTTGAACCCCACTTGATAAAAACTATATGAATGCCAGAAAATTGGTCTGAACTACTCATTTCAGTGTGAGCTCGTTGGCCCTGTTTCGGGAATAATAGTTTCTGATGTCTCAAAAAGGAGTGCTGAACTGAGTTTGTACAAGACTATCGGTGGTTGTTCCGACAGGCCATATCTGATAGAAAAGTGACATAGTGACACTAATGAGCATTTCGTACGAATTATGAAAGTGCATCTCCTTGCTTTGACCACGAACTATTCGAGTCCATAAAGGACGATTCATGAGCGACGAATGCATTGATTTTCCCCAAGATAATGAACGTATGAAACCAACACATAATATGAACTTATAGTAATTGTTATCTGGGTGGTCAACACATTTGCTAAGGTCGAATTGCAATCTTCTATTGTAAAATAGTTGCCGGACGCTCATATATTTACTAAAATACGAACGAATCGTTTACCTGTAATTCGAGTCCATGAGAAACAAAAGCATTGTAGAAGCTCATCCACAATGTGCGAAGGCCTACAATGTTGTGATCTCTAGCCTAAACACGTAAGCAGACAACCACTACCAGATCGATAAATAATTGTCATGGTAGACAACAAAAGGATATGCCCAGTTTGGGTCATATTGTTCAGTATGTTCGTCTCATTAAATACAGCAACATTCTCGCAATTATGATGCAATGAGGACTGTATTTGGATAGGACAATGTAGTTTCCATGTAGACCTTAAACTGAGCAAGATACTGGAAGAAAGTTTTGGGTGCAGTAACGTATATCTTTCGACGTGAACATATAAGTTTCGCTTTTTTAGTCGACATCAATCAGTTTCAGTGTTATCGATTAGCTGCAGCCAATCCACTATTGGAGTTGTTGTTGTTGATTGTTCTCAACCATCTGCTCTCGGAAATGGAACTTATTGAACTGACGAACAGACTTGTGCATTTTCCACCGGTTTTTTTGGTCCGCAGTTACAAGGTTTCTATAGAAAATAATGCTCTCCGTTGCATTCAGTAAAGCCGTGATCCATATAGGAAAAACGATGATGTATTGAAAGTTGTGTTAATCTGAGCACCTATTTCACCCGAAAGTGAAGTATACAGGTATCTACAAATATGGTTACTCATTGGTAATACCTGCATACATAGAAAATGATCATAAATGGTAACCGTCTGCATGCTGACTGCACAAGACCAGCCTCCGCGCTTTCGATAAGTTCCTGAGGGATACACTGTCTTGAGTGATAATTAGCCTAGCGTGGAGTTGTGAACAGCGACGGTGTAAACTGTGAACGCTTAGTTACTATTACCGCGACCCCTCGAGTTGGCATCGGAACAACTGAACTAAGAACTAACTCGTGAAACCATGCCGACAATTTGCAACTGATCCTGAACGGCACGTTTCTAACCTCTCCCTCTAAATGATGAACAAATATCTGTTTTTAAGAAAATATCATAAGAACTTAACTTTTGTTGTCCGTGTTGCAAAAATAGTCAGCACGACTATGATGCTTACTTTGATGGTGCGTTCGTACAACAAGCTACAATAATGACTGGAGTAAACTTTGGTCGGTTTCTTCTATCCGTATCCGAAGTAAAAACCTCACGTAAAACTGTTCCTATCCAACATGTATTCAGAGGCACTGAAAAATTCATAAAGGAGACGTGCGCACAGTGCTTACCGGATCACACAAATAAACAAGAGTAGTTATAATACAATAAACTGCATATTGTGGAACTAATTATTATAACGGCTGATGAGTCAAAACGAAAGTGGCGACAGACACGACACAATCAAAGAAAAGATGATATCTAAAACATTGTGCCAGACAAAAACCGGAAAGTTCTGCTGATACAACCACTTTTGAGTTCATCAGTCTCACGGAAATGAACAGTCCAATATACAGTCCGCTCAAGTTGCTCAAAACGTTTCTGTGGTCATTTTATAACTCAAACCATGAAAATAGTAATTCCATCCAGGAACCGGACAACACAAAGAGAATTTGGTTCACTTCAGAGAAAAATCAACGTAAAACAGATTTGGAGTACATTTGCACCGACAATATATTCCGTTCAATCAAAAGCGAACCGGCCTACGATATTAGACGATAAATATGCTGTAAAATTATCTGTCGCGGACATTGTGGACTTAGCCAGACTCCTTAAGAATAGTGTTACTGTAGAATGACTACGCGGTGCCAGAAACTAATGGAAGCGGTCGAGACGAAAGCCAATTAACCTTCTGTGGATGAAGATTGCGCAGATCTGAGAACGCGTGAACTTGGTGCCTTCTAAACCTGTAATGCTTCTTCATATGAAAACTAGCTAATTGATGCCCCATGATGATCAAATCCATCATCAAATATACATAGTTAGTGATCTAGCCATTTACATCTGACGACCATTCAGAACACTATGACTCATCAGTTCAACGGTTAACTTTTTATAGTTACCCCTTTCCGGAAAGGAACACTAGAACTGAGTTTTATTCTCGTAAGAGCTCGTTGTTAACACATATCCTTCAAAGCTACGGACTTAAACAACAAATCTGGTTTTTCTGCCATTCCTGGAAATAGATTGACTAAAAGTGTATTAGCAGGGAAGCTGTCAAGAACTACGTACAATTTTTCTCAACTCCGATCTCTTGCTGTTTGTAAATGGTACAGCCACTTGAGAGGAAAGCTACTTAACATTTAAAAAACCTTTCATGCACCAGAACATTCACTAACCAGTTGTCAAATATTGCACAGGTAATGGGTCATTCCTCCAAAATGGGTTATTCAAGGGAAACATTTTTAAATAAAAACTCTCCACAATTAAGCGGTGTCATATTGCCGTTCATTAACCCACTTTGTGTTCACAGCGAATCGATTCTAAGATTTAGAACCTGAGTAAATTCGCGCGTTCACGAAAGACAACAAAACTTACAAGTTACCTAACCAAACACTTGAATCATGTTCATGGCACATCAGATTTGCTGGCTCCTTTTTAAACATCAACATGAAGACATCGGTTATTCCGTTAGTGATCCAGTAAGTTACACCTTTAGCTTTCTTCGGCCACTTAATGACCTTACAACACAATTTGTTCCTCGAACACCACAGGGGATCAAACTGATAAATGAGGGTTTTTCTTCTACACATGCGTATGAAATTACGAGCAATTGGATATATCAATGTCAATAGCGTACACCTATGGAAATATGAACATATGAGGTGCAAAACGATTGACGTTGTAGCAATGTAATGTTCTCTGGATGACTGGGGTACTGGAATCGACCAAATGAATCTAAACACTCGCATATTGGTGATGCTGAATCAAGGGAAACAACGCTAGACAAATCGACACTGTCAACTTCAGCATGGATATATATCACGAACTGGTTGAATTCACATAGTTTATTCTAGTTGTTCCTAATCAAACCTTTGGTAAACTATGTTTTAAATAGATCAGTTTAACATCCATTCAACGGTTAAAAATAATCGTAAGCAGCACGCATGATTGTCACATTCTCTGAGCTGGTGGACATCAAGTACATGATGAGATTGATGCCTGAGGAAGTAACGGTGTGAAACGTTCAAGCTTTCGGTATGTTTGCTAGGACGAACGCCACACGTGGCGTGTACCCAAGACAAAGGTTATCATAAATGGACCGCCTCACGATTAGCGGGTTCCACAATGCTACTCAGTAATTCAGAGGTTTCTGTTGCTGTTAAACTAATTAAGGGCACTGGAAATTTGCTCATAAAATATGGGAATCTGTTGATCGGAAGCCTATTTTCGTAAATCCACTCAGAAAATCTTCCGTTAACTTACCAGTAAAGTTGTTCCCGTTCACCGTATCTTCTCCGGAAAACGATGTAGATGTTTTGAAATCGGAGGCATTGTTGGCACCGCAACATTGGAACTGTAAAATAGGGCAAATGTGATGTTCTCAAATACGAAAGAATTACAACCCCTGTCAAGTGAGATAAACGGAAGATTAGTATGACTAGGAGATAAAAAGCTGAAATTCCCCTGATGAAAAGAATCGTTAATCGAAGTCATCCGAACAAATTACGTCGTTCTGCGTCAAGATGTTACGAATAGTACGTATCATTTAGCTTTTCTTCCGTAAATCCGTCCAAATTCATGCTCTCTGGCTCAGGTGATATCAGCATAAGTAAAGAATGTGGTAGAAATATTCCGGAGCTATAAAGATGGTGCCAGCGGACGACAATTGGGTCAACCGTAAGCCGTGACAAAAATTCCCCTGCAATGGACTGGATTAAGAAAAACCATGCGGAAGATCATGCAAGACAAGCGGTACACACGGGTGGCAGCATGCAGTTCCGGATTAATCTGTCACGTTGACAAAAGCCAACAGATGAGAGCGGCCAACTCTCACTAAAAATGGCTTGCAATGTACTACTTTTTGCATCACTCAAATCCCGTTAAAATGCCGTGAAGTGCAACTGGCCCGTCGAACGAAACTACGAAGTTAGTCATGATTTTTGCTTAAACTGAGATTGTTGAAGACGAAGGAAAAAATGATCAAATTTGCTTGTGCGCGAATGTTGATACAGTAATACTGACGCTGATTAGAGTTACAAAATTCGACTAAATTAACGCTTGCAACTGTGCTAAGGTCGATCCATCCAAATTACTAACCAATGGGATTTCGAGCAGTGGTATATTTTGAAGAATTTCTCAAAATTCGTTAACCAGAATAAAGCTTTAGCAAATAATGACTGGCCGAAAGGCTCATCTGAAGAAAAGGCCTGCGTCCAAGTATAGTTGGTGTACAATCTGAGGTAATCTGAGTCACCGAACTTCCACTGGACATTTAAACCATGCTCAACCGATTCAGTGAAAACGGTAAATTCATCCCAACTGAGAAGTTCTGGTCACCGGCTATTGATTGGATTGAACGAAGCGATTCTATTTATTTTCATTCTGGAAATGTTGTCATACAGATTACTATTCATAGAAGTTTGTGGGTGAGTGTTTGGGTATAGTCATTTGGCCACCCGCCTTGTAGTTAACACTCTAGCCTCATTAACACGAGGGCCGAAGTGCAAATTCCGGTCCAGACGGAGACATATGTTACAACCGAGCTGTAACAAGAACACAACCCTATATAAGACGTCAAATTCTCAAAAAGCTTCTCCCAGTTTGTCCCACTGAAGTGACCGTGTAATTTGTTGAGGTTTTATTCTGTCCGTCTTGGTCTCATTTTGTCGATCTTTCACTCATTTACTGTAGATTGCGAACTCTTTGGTAACAAATAGTTGACAACAGCAAAGGGTAAATGCTCTGGCGATGCAGTTCATCAGCTTGAAGTGCCCAAACCACTCGCATGTGCAGATAAGCAAATGTTACGTACAAACCATGTACCGTGAGCAGGTATAGTAAGTGCTTGTTAAAGACACATGTGAATATGTCACACCAATTTATCTGTACCGACGTTGAATAACTAACTAGGTTTCGAGTGACTTCGGGATAATCAGCGGAGGAGAAGGAATGTAGTTAAAGGCCTTTTCTTCAGGGAATTTTTAGTAAATTGCTGTGTATCTTGTAGTCAGCCTGTGAAGTTGAACATGAAACGGTTTAAAACAGACGGTCTACTTGTCACTTGCTCCAGCTTACAGGTTTTATTTATAGTCTAGGCTTCATTAATCTGTAGATTAATTTGGGACACGTATACGTTAACCACTGCTGAATAGCATACACTTTATCTTAAATTGAGTTGATGTATGCACCCTTTCGTCGACCTATAAGAGGATTCATATTTCTTCGGCCATCGCCGACCACTGTCAATCAGTTCAACCTTCTCGATACCACTAATGTGAAGCCCACTCAGGCCCCTCAGCGCACACGCTCTCTAGCTCATCGGTTAGCATGAGTCTTATCCATATCTACTGGCATAATTAAGCATATAGTTACCTGTGTAAAACCAGTGAGACCCAACCTCGTGCCAGTCGATGGACGCAACAGCGCATGCGATCGAACGACGTTTTATCATAATGGTTACCAACGCAATACCGGCTTAGACTGGTTACAATGTGGACCTTTTACCCCCCACCCACACACTCGCAATATACACCAGCGGTCCTAATAGCATTTCGGCCAAGGATGTTAACAATAGTAGTGAGTTAGTAGATGTGAAGGTCGCCTACTCGATGAAAACAGTCGGATTGGAACATATTCTCCCAATGGCAACTCGACAGTGTATCAACAGACACCTGATAAACATACAATGCTGCATACCGCATTGAAATAGTCGTCTACTGGAGCACTGTTGATGACCATCTATTAGATTGTCTGTTCCCTCTTCTGCCCACCACCATCTCAATTGTAGTTCTTTGCCCTTAAGTGTGTGTTGTTCAACCAACTACCTAGTGTTGAGCTATTCTTGACCGAACCACAGTAGGAAATGTTAGCCTACGAGCGTGGGGCAACTCACTGCAAAAGTTATCTCTGCCTTGTCACTTGTGGTGTATGCATGAAGGTGATGTGTAGAATAAGTCGTTGTTACAATAAGCGACTAAAAATGCACACACGAAAATGTGCATTTGGTAATAACCTGTTCGATCCTCTTTTCAATACTGTGAAATAAAACTCTGTCTGATAAGAAACTTTTCCTTATCCGTACCAGCAAACTAACGGACTTTGAAAGTGTGAAAAACCAAGCATTGACATGCTAGGAGCGTACGGCTCATTAGCCAATGATTACACTTGTCGTCTAATCCGCTTACCCGTTCTTTCCTCAAAGTAACTGGTATGTAGGCTTTCTAATAAGGTAAAACAGATAATCAGATAGAACGGAGTACTTAAGCTTCTGCTAAATAACATACGACTACAGATCTCATTTTAACCTAATTTTTAAACAAAGTCCCGTGTTCTACCACAAATAAGTTTTCAACTCGATTCGATGTTTCCGACAGATCCATACACAGAGTTCACCCTACGAAATTATTAGAAAACCGTGCGGCGCGAAATAAAAAATGATTGAATGATATGCCTGAAAACTGAAAATAACTCTCAGCAGGATAACGCAAGCAGTTTTGTTTTTTATCTCCCAGCCGAGAGAACAGTTTGACGTAATAACTTTCTTTAGTTGTACCTCCTTCACTGTGGTTCACTGAAAGGAACTCTGAGTATTTTCTCCATGCGTACTTAATCAGAATACTCAAGGAAGATTAATCTGAGATAACTGAAAAGCTCAGAATCGATTTAAGAACTATCGAAGTAAAAAATTAATATTCATTTTTTGGCCAGCGACTATTCAACCCATTTAGTCGACGTAGCGACAGATGGACTCAATGATCATTCCGATCGGTAAGACTTGATTGTCTTGACATTCCAACAGATGAAACGCTACTGAGGTTATAAGCTGTACAGCGGACAATTATGGCTATGGACGGGCGTGGTCGGGTACCCTTGTGATCCGGCTTATTAAGGCTGACCAATCTGTTTAACCTACCAATCTTACATGAGGTTTTTTGTCAACTTCCTACGATTGCATACACGTCCATATTTCAAAAATATTTTCTTGCTGAAATATTCCTTCTTAAATTTAGTGGAAGATGCTTAATACGACTGCTGGGTAACCTATCCATGCGGATGATTAAAAAGAAATGGCTAGAAGAGAATCCTGGAAAATGTATAGATGTCAAAAAGCACTGAATACCCGTACCAATCTAACGTCTATTGGTTGGACGAGAGCAACCAATTTTTACGTCATGAACACCCAATACTTCAATACACCGAGACTTTATGTCACCACATAAGGCTTTTGCAAGGCTGTTGATAAACTTAACTACTAAAAACTTTCAATTATTGATATACCTGTTTAACACAGGGGGCGACGGACTATTAAATAAAATAATAAGATATATATATAATGTTAGTTTGTTCCTTCATTTTGCTAGTTTTCTGACAACTACGAAGCTTCCGAAATCAGAGTGGTCAGTGCCAATCTAGAGCAGTAACAAACAGGTCTAAAGGTTTGTGTTTACTTGGTAATGTTCTAAGGACTGACGGAAGTATCCCACAAAAAATCGGAAGCAACGATGTTATGAACTGTTTCCAATAATTCTTTCCCAAGCCATGAAAACAACTGATCTTCGTATCATTGCTCCTAATAACTGTTCAAACTTTTCGTTCAACAGCTAACCGATACAGAATCTTAAAAGTTGAGTTCTCGTTAGTGTGGTAAGGATGACTGTTCGCAAAATATAACTCACGTTACTACTCAATAGCCAGGCAAGGATAGTTATTTGAACATTAAAATAACGGCGGAATACGTAAAAATACAGTGCGGTGCGCTTTGGCATGGGATAGCTTTTCCATACATGAACGGTAAATTTGCAACTATAGCAAACGTGACGTCTTTGATTCAGTGTTACACGCAAATAAGTGTTCGTTTGTTGTTGATTTTCTGGAGAAACATTTCCACTGTCAGCATCCTTGGTGCGCAAAACTTGCCCACTTTTCAACTAGCTACATCAGCAGTCAAATATCTCCAAATTACTGGAAAGTATTGAAGTTAATCCAAACACATTATGCTTGTAACGAGATGATGAAATATTGCTAAGAGAACGGACGGAATGTGAACCCAACAGCAGACTTTCGATTAACTTTCTAACAAACACTGATACGGTTACTGGTTGGCGGAGATGGCTGTTTTTTGAATTCGGACTAAATTTTGTTTGCCTAAAACAGACTGACTAGCGTCACGCTGTGTTGATCAGCAAATATATTTTTATATCACTCCTTTACACATTGGGACCTTCTTAGCGCCTGCATTTGTGTTTGTTTAGCTCTAGTTAAGTTTCTTCTGTTGCATCGATTTTCCTATAATACTCATAAATCACTTTCTGTGAAATTATATCGTTCGAATTGCATGTTGATCCCCAACCGTTATTAAGATTCAAACGTTTCTATCAAACACAACTTCGCCGTATGATTTAGAATTAAAAAACTTTATTGATTTTAGTCTTCATGCACAAACAAAAGTAGAAGCATGTTACCGATTTGCAATACAATTTAAGGATCTAAGAAATATGCTATTCCTAACATATCAAATCCCTACACACCAGGTTACTAGACACTAGTTTTCCTCCCATAATTGGAAAATGATCCATTGAGGGTCATTCTTCTACAATCGGGCTTAAAATGCGACAAACTCCTTCACTGTGTGATTTCGGATGACCCAGCTAAGAAAGTCACGGCTGCACTCTAGTCATTACATTCAAGAGAGGTCAACGGGTGCTACAATTTATATACCTTTGTTGGTGTTCCCCTGTTAGTTTGTTTTCCACATGCATATACGTCCTTTTGTAATTTACTTCAGTAGGCTACTTCATTGTATCTAAATTGTAGACGCTGTTCTGCAGCACACTAGTGATTCACTGCATATATTAGTGTTGTTATCAACGCATCTGTTGACATTTTTATATGTATGGGCTTCTTCTGTTCCGTCCACAACTAATACCCTCGGAGTAATAAATTTCAAATATTATATCACAGTACGCTTTCAACGTACTCCGGTTATGTGTACTCACGGAGGTAATTATCTACTCCGGCGATTTTAACCAAAACTACTTTTGAAAGCACTCGGTACACCGGAACGGCATCACAAAAAGTGGATATTCTTCAACTTATGATGATGATCTAGTCAATGTGCTTGGTTAACCTGGCTTGATTTCTCACCGTTTGCTGATGGGAGAAACGTCATCAGATTATGATGTACGCACGCATATTCTGATTAGGTGTTTTTAAATAAGTTAGAGTAGACAAGTAACCCGGTAAAATACGCTTCTTTAAGTTGCCCAGAAATCAGTACTACTTGAATCGTGTCTTAACTCAACGCAGTCCTGGAAACAGATCACTGATTCTGTACAAGTAATCTTTCGGAGCAATGCATTTTCACGTGAACCGCAGCGATATATTCAATCTACCTAGATTGTCGATAGTTTTTATAATCAAACTATGATAACGGCACGCCACAACGTTCACATGGTGATCGCCCGTTATGCAATAGTTTCATTATTGGCTTGAAAGAAACAAGCAGAGTGAGAATTTTCTGCAGGAACATTTCGACTATTTCCATCGGTCAATTTCCATGGTCCACTGTCAGAAATTAAGCATTTATAGAGTTTTGTGCGTTACACTGGTCATTTCTAGAGCATACTCAGAATGACAACGATTTTGCTCATATTCGTACCGTATTCGATAGTTTGTATTGTAACATATTGAGAAAATACCTGGCACGTGGTTAAGCTGACTTATAATTGACTCGTTTCATTTTTGTGGTTGTAGCGTCAGGGTCACCAACTAGGAGTGTGCGCCAAACTATGCTGGGAATCAGGAAGTGTTGGCAGCCAACCGACAGTTCACCTCAGTACTTTGGCCCATCCGCTAAAAAAAAGATCCGTGTCTGAGAGAACATTCTACTTGCTACTTTTAGTCCGTCAATCACTCATCCCGTTCTCCTCACTGATGTTTATTAACAGCACTGTAGAACGGCTCATTTGAAATCGGTCTCGCTTTTATACACGAAATGCATGACGACATAAACGAATCAGTTGTGCAAACATAAGCCCGAGGGAATGTCCGGTAGCTGAATAGCACACAATTCTTACGTTATGCTCAGTTCACCCTGCCCAGATTGAGTGAGGTGAAGTTCGCCTCAAGTCTTATCCAAGTCTAACTCTATACAGAGCGTGAAGGGGATTGAGTCAAAGTCTGAGACGAAGTAAACGAGGATAGATGATAACTTTATTGCAGTATTCGTCGTCTGTTTTTGCTGCACAAGCACAATCTATTTTGAAATGTCTCCAATTTTTCCGATCAAATCTTGTTCGAGCTGGTTGGATTTGGTGTTTTGATTGTAATAGTATGCAAAAGTGACACTGATGTGAGCGCACTTCGAACCTAAGGAAGTGTTAGAAATCACAACAAATGAGCAGCAGCACAGTGAGAAAAATTATCTTTCACTACAATCGCGTTCTGAGGTAACTACGCGACTTTCTAAAAATGTTTTGTGTGAGACTGCACAAATGTTTACCAGTTGCACTTGATCTGTCGAAACACGCCGGCGGAGCTACTATCCCGAACCGGGCGCAAAAAACTGAACCCACCAACTTGCAACATTTGAAGGAAGATTGATGACTTCTATATAAACAGAACGTCTTCTAGCCCCCTATAGGTCAACCAACATGTCTACCTTCGTGCTTACCAAAGTCCTTAAGCAGTGTGGTCAGTACAACATTTTCTACTCAGAGGGCCTGGTTATGGAGATTTATGGACCGCCAACTACTGGAAACTTGCCTGAAGTGCCCAATTAACCAAACTACATTTCTGTCTCTGATGCTGTAAGGGTTACACTGATGATCAACCAGTGCAAACAGAGCGCGATTAGAATACATTTGCCCATGTTTTCTCCATTGCTTCTATTGCTTTGGTGGGCACACAGTTAGTAGCATCAATATTTGTGTTTATTAATGTTTGTGGGTCAAAGGATTTTGAGCTTTCGCAATAAGTACGTTGGAAAACAAAAGTGGCTCACTGTTAATAACCCTGTACTGCTCATTTACTGACGGCCTATCTGATGCTACTGACTGAATTTCCCAGTGAAGTCTGAATAGAACTCATTTCATCGGATCATTTGCATTCATTCACGCCAACACATTCACAAAGTTAACAAATATCGTGACAGTCGCATCGTTTCATGAGGCGAACTAGTGCAAGGGAAATACGCTCACCAGAGACGAGTGCTTTACGGATAAATCCAGTGACCCTGTCATACGTACATTTTACATTGTGAATTGCTTCGTGGAGTTCAACCAACAGTTGCCTGAGGATTAATCAGAATGCCTAGACAGATAACTTCTTACCCAGTATGTGAAGAATTAAGCTAAGTGGCCAGGTAATCTTGGCCAAATAGGTGTGACTTCCACTCTCAGTGCGGTTAAACAACTGCTTGTGGTGTTCGAAAACTATCGGACTCGAACTCAAACATGAAGACGAACATGTATCCGGTTCTCGGATGGACTCGACTAATGCCTTTCCGTTTGTCGTGATTGACTGATCGATCGGCAAGTAAGTTCCGAATCACCTGCCAAAATCAATGTATATAACGGCTTCGTTTTCAACTATCGTTTTATCTCAGCATTATTCACTCATGGACTAAAATACATGGTCGGGGTCAATAAGGTAAGCATATGTGATGATCGCAAATCGGATAACTTGGTTCGCCTTCGGCTCACAAAACGTAGGCTACATATATAACATTATACTGCAAAATAATGATATCATTTACAAGAATGAGGTAGAAAGAGTTCATTTCATGTTGTGCAAGTGCGTTCGACAGATGCATCCTTCTACGGACTGTTCTGAGTGCAAGATAAGTGCCAGAGATATGCGAAATTGAGCACGTGGAGTTCATAACGCTCAACGTTTAGTCTAGGTCGACGGATGAGCGTACCTTGTCACGAAACCCGGTCATTTGCGTCCAACGTATGATTTGTGTCACAGTGCGTTCTAAAAATTAGTAGGGCCCGCACATTAAAGATAATGGTTTTCCCCGCGGTCCCATTAAATACTGTTTCTTTGTGTAGTAGTAGCGGACGCAAGCGTATGTGAGAAACAGTAGAGAATGAGACCCAACACTACATTACTTATTCACATCTAAAAAACCAAACTTTTAATGGAAGCAGTAATAATCCACAACATCACTTAACCATCAGCTCATTAAACCTCATTGTTCCATCACACTGCATTTTACTTAAAATCATTACGTTAAATACAGTTTATTAATCTGAATGATTTGTCTTCTGTATATAGGATCAACCTGACTCCGACATCTCTCTCAGAAGTAGTTAGTTTCCAGCAAAACAATTTTGACCACATACCCCTTGCATTATAAATGCAGCCGTGATGCTGTGTGCATCACCGTTTGCAAGTGAAACGTAGCTGTTCATTTCTGTTTCCACAAAGTTCTTCATCGCATCGGTTATCTGAAAGTGAAAGAGAATAGGAAAGATTCTAAACAGTCATAACTTTTGCTAACTCCGGTGATTTTACTGAGCCGCGTGGCACAAACTGCTTTTCTATGGAAGTAGTACAGTTGAGTTGCGTTTTAACTAAGATCCAGACACCCCTGTACTTCTGTGACCTGTACATGGTGAAATACTTAGGAATCCGTAAACTGGTCCCCTGATTGCTTTATTTCAACTCCTGCTATCTTGACGGCTTCAATATATCATTAAGACAGAATATTGTAGATAAGTACTCGTTCAGATTTGCATTTAACATTCATTTCACAGCGGTGAGTGCAAGGGTCCGACCGATGTAATTATGTGCTCTTGTTTAAAAATACCAGAATACATATATACGGATAACACGATGGACAGCGCATAAAAAGGAGTGTAACTGTGCAAAGCTAGCAAGGACATATTTTCCGTATAGCGCGACTTTAGAAATCACCCAACTTCCCCAGACTCCATAATCGGTTATTTATGGCTAATTTGGCTGGCGGCCTGCTTACCAAATCGAAGTTTGCACAAGGAAGAAATGTCTTACTTTGACTTCATTACATGTTATATGTAACCACTTCAGATTTATCGTTATATTAAGTAAAACTGAGCATTTCAAATGCTGCAACCCCACACGGTTCATAGTTTCCGTAATGACATGTTTATTTACCCGAATTCTGTCACACCAAATCATCTTTGACTGGTTTTAGATAGAGGAAAACAATTTTTTCAGCCTGCTCCAGCCATCAAGCATAGAAGGTTGGAATCGTTTGATATTTAGATGAAAGTGATGTAACCACTATAACTATTAATGATACACTGGTTTTCATATATTGGTAGCAGCATATTACTACGTTTTACCTGTGTCCGACTATTATATGCTAGTCATGCATAGTGTGAGGTGAAAAGCTAAGTTATCAACATGATATCCAGGCGAAAGCTTGGCCTTCGTGTAGATCCCGACATTGACAAAGTTATGCTTTACTGGAGCGGTCTGTCAACAGGAAAAACTAACTTTTATGTAGTTTTGTGTGAAAGAATTGACTGGGCAATCCACCAAAGTGAAATAATTTACAGTGAAGGTTTGGCTGTTATCAGTCGGGCGCATCACGTCATTGACACTAATTACGCGGTGCTCAAAATCAATTAATAAGAAACCCATCAAATGCCTATCAAGAGAACGCACTACAAGTCAATGAATTAAAAGCACATCCGCAAGTTTACATATGCTGACTTCACCATGTATTCAAGAGTTTCCTTGTAGTGTCTACAATTCTTTCATGAGGCATTTGTTATGCGACGAACAATTGGCCCATCAAGTGTAGGCTTCGAAATTAGTGTTTATGATTTATGCTTTCCCACAGGCAGAGTGACGGAAACCCAACTTCAGAGTTTCATAGAGAAAATTAGGGTCTCCGCGCGATATTCTTCTGAAGCTTACCTCTAATTTGCGGGCGCGATGCTGCTACAGCTTAACAGAAGTACGGATTATTGTTCTACCAAAAATGTAAAATGGGGACTGCTTTCGTATGACTTTATCCAAAACAAATGTTTTAAAGTATGTTTATCGAGAAAACGTATGTACCGGTCAGTTTACTCACCACGTTTTTCTTGGCAAAGTAGATGATGATAAGGATT
This sequence comes from Paragonimus westermani, assembly GCA_008508345.1. Taxonomy (NCBI): domain Eukaryota; kingdom Metazoa; phylum Platyhelminthes; class Trematoda; order Plagiorchiida; family Troglotrematidae; genus Paragonimus; species Paragonimus westermani. The sequence goes on from QNGE01001035.1 coordinate 26,870, forward strand.
AAGTGTACCAAAAATATGAGTCCCACGATGATTGCATACTGAATCGAAAAGAGGTTGAACCATGCAAAATTCAGTCCTTTGAGTTAGTCAAACTAAATTATTGAAATTAGGCGATTGCAGGTATGTGACGTTTGAATTTTTGGCAATATACGGTGAAGAAAAATACAGTAAAATGAAAACCGCATACTGCACCTATTAATGTTTAAAGTAGTATTCGGAAAGGCATCCTGCTTCAGCAGGATAATTACGGGCAGAATATATGTGATAACTAACAGCAATCATTGTTTAGATTATGATTTTTTCACTCCCTTTTATTTAATATACTGATTATTTTCAGACCAGAGCACTTCAAGGTGCCTGCAGCGTTTCCTAAAGACGTTCGGTTGCCACCACATTTTTAAATGTAGACAAAATCGATTTGAACTCATCGTGTTATTGTTAGAGAATTCTGTCTTAAATTCCGGTCGGATAATTCACTTTTTGTCACGGTGGAACCTGTTGACAACTAGACCCCTTTTCTCCACGAAGGAGAAAGATTGTATTATCGTCCAAAACGGTCAAATTTGATTAACACCAGCATCGTGCTAGCCCAACGCCCTTTAGCTGTTGTATTCAGGTTTAGGGTGAATCAATAGCCATTGTAGTAAATATTTTGACATGCTCGGTGTGCACCACAGAGAGATTTCCTTCTAAACTTCCTCCTGTCATTCTTATCAACAAAGTATTGTTTATCGAATTTCATTCACTCAAGAGCCAATAAGACTACTGATCACGGATTTTCCTCCGCAAATTGGACCCAAATTTGTTCATCCTTCAAAAGTCAGATACCACTTGACAATCATCAGTCATTGTTGCAAAAAGTCCAGAAGCTGGACGCGAAAATAAAGAAAAAGCCCTCACCTAAGGTACATCTGATCGCTGTAGAATTTTGACAGATTTCGCATTTCCCTAAATTATTTTGTAACCCGTCTGCTGAAACGTACCCAGAGTTAGTTTGAAGTTGTCGCCCGACTGGATATGTGAAGTTAACCAAATAGTAAATTTCTGACTTATCTGACTCAAGTTGACCACAACTACGTGCAACTTGTTTCAAGTTTTCGAGTGTACCACGAGTGACAGTTTATTGTTAATCCACAAGTAAAACCGGAATGCGGTGGGTCAACAGTAGCTGATAGTAAACAATGCTTTTAAGAGGCTGAGTCACTCCTGAGAATACCCGGAGCAAACGGCATAGTACTCACCACAATTAGCATACACTTGATGCTACAACAAGCTCCGATGAATCCGATGACTGTCAAACAAAGAATCGACAGGCCAAAAACGAATATTGCAATTCCAGGGTAATCTGATTGAAAAGGACCGAAGTAGTATAAAGTTGTTACAATATAATACGATTCTAATACTTGATTATATGCCGGTAGATAGCTTTTAGATGCAAACAGTCAGAGTAGCGCACTTCATCACGCTGTCTTGAAAATTTCATAATAGCAATCAAGTTTTCCATACCACTGGACTTCTCTCCACATTTTCGTTTGAAAACAACACACGTAATACGTAATCTGTGTTAAGCTTTTAATCTTTCCGGTTTGGCAAGTGTGAGAATGCCAGCTGCCAAATAAACGTGCAGAAGAGAGTCACTGCCGAAAAAAAAAACGAAACTAGACAAATCAAAACCAAATGCTCTGTTTGACGCATCAAGACGCAGACTTTCTGTCTCCATATACAGGATGTGTAAAACTTGACCCCAATGCTTCATTCAATGCAGTCGCCTCCAGTTCGAACAATCGAAACAAAAGTTGACAGAATAATTCACCGCTCAAGTTTTAGCACCCTTTTGAGATACATGGCGTCAGTCACTCTCCGTGACAAGAAAACACAACTATTATCCGGTTTAATAATCGTGTACGTACGATAGTTGTTCCGTCTTGCTCTGATTTGAGATATGTGAAACTTCGGTTGTATTTGTTTATGCAAAGTTGTGAAAAACTTTCAGCGTAGAACAAAACTTGTTTTCATGTAGACAACAGACTGAGAAAATTAAACAGCTCGACCTTAGCACACGATAAATGTGATTGTTTAGAAATGACCTAGGACTTTTAGTTTTATGAACTAAACACCAGGTCATTTAGTAAACTTCGACAGTAATTATGGAAATGTTTGGTTCCAATACAAAGACGTGAATTTCCACGCTTGAAGCTGGAAAGAGTAATAAATTGAATCACCTTTCCACAGTAATACACACGCTTGTTCTAACTATAAGAAGAGTGCAAAAGTATGTTACATAAAATGGTCCTTATCATCAACCATTCAAGTTAAGTTTGTGTGTTTACCTGTATGCCCTATAGCTTTGTCAGCTCACCGTTGCTGCTGCATGCTAGCGTTAGAACACCTTGTTGCGTTGGAGACTACCCGATGGACATAGAAAACTTCCAGAATTACTTGAATTGTCACAACCACTGGCTTATGAAAAAACGTTTGCGGTTTACTGATATCACGTGCAAATCCAAGTGCATCAACTCCAATGATGGTATTGAATACTACCTTGTAGACAGCAGACGGCTCATATTCATATTTAGGTGGAACTTATTCAAACGGCAGATTAAAGGGGCGGAACAGTTGCGCACTTTTTGATTAACAATTTTTTAGATCGCTCTGGAATGTTCCACAGAGTTTTCGCATATCAGGGTCCACGCTCTGAGGGAAGACAACTTCAGATGATGTTGAAGAATTGAGGGATTCAGCGCCCGAAAGGGTTCCGTACTATCCACAAACAAAATGATTGACGGAGTGTTTCAGCCGCACAATGAAGGAATCGCTGATTAATAGAGGCTTTAACTGGAGGAGGGACTACCAGATGCATTGTTTGGATACCGCACAACGAAGAACGCAACAGGTGAGATTTCACTATTTGAACTGACCTATGGGAGGGAGACGAGCATTCGCTTGGATGTCTCTGTGTCCAGAGACAGAGGGAACAGTTAACATCGTAAGAACGGCGGCACCTGGAACAATGTTCGCTTGAACGGACAAGAGCAAGACGACGCCGAAGTGAAAAAATTTCTTAACGTGACACAAAACACATAGATGGTGTCCGTTCAAGATCGGAACCAAGTGAACGCAAGAAGCTACGGTGGACCAGAAGCACTCGGCCCCGGCGCAGGCAAGTTTAAGAGGTGGTGCTGCGGACCATTTGTCATCATGAACCGCAGGAATACGAGCTTCCAAATCCACTAAGGTTCTTGCGGGCTGTTAATTGATGCTTTACACTTGGCACCCTGGCACAACCGCTACAAGTCCCCTGAATGAAGGGCGAGTGCGGTAGATGATCAAGCCAGAGCTGCAGCTGCTCCAACTCTTGGCAGAGCAAATTGATGAGGTAGCAAGGTACATCCGAAAGCCCACAGCCAGCGGATCGAGGAAGGCGTGGATGACTGGAGGAGCCTTTACTCAAATGAATCGGACTAACGGGCGAGGCACGGTGGGCAAAACTGGATGGATAACCAGATCGGGAGCAGGATTATTCTGACTCCCGGAGGACTACGGTGCAAGACACTTTAATTCTGTCCACAAGACCTTGCTGACTACTATCCTGATAATATCAAAATGCTGATATTCATATATCAATCGGATATATGGCACAAACTGTGTTGTAGAGGTCAAAATTTTGCAGATAAAACTGGACCACTTAAGAAGCGTTTGTGGGATCTTCCATCTTGAACGTTCTTCTATTGGGTTTGCTTTCAAACTCAACCCTAACCAGAAATCAAACTTAAAAGTCCGCTGTGTTCATTCGAAAATGAGTTAGCAATAACTGAAAGTTTATTGCCATAAACCACTGGGAAAGACGTGGCGCTCAGCAAAATCTTTTATGCAGAGAAACTGGTGGAAGTGGGCCGATCTTGACATCATCTTAGACAACTTTTAAATGACATTCAAGTCTCGTCCACATATACCGACAGTCCAGCGCAAATTTTTTGCGGCCAACACATAAGCAGAAAAAAACTACCAAATAACCCTCTTCATCTTGCAACCAGCTGAGCGCGCATGATTATATGAACTTGTTTTGAGGATTCTACGCTGAAAGTTTCACAGACAGTTAGTGGCTGTATATATTTTATGAGTCGTTTACATTAGAAATGCAATCGTAAGTATACTGTTCGGTGTGCGTTTACATACGCCCATTCCGATGCACCTTCCATTGGATTCTGCTGATCATTATCGTGGAAAACATACAGCCACTAAATGGCTTTCGGAGGCAGCGTAAGTGACATCGTGGGAGATTTCGAAGTGATGATGAAGTTCAGATAGCCGGTATGAGAATTTGTCTGCGATAGCCGCTTACAGAGCACAAACACGTCAAGTAGCTTATAGCTGACAGCTCGACTTACACGGGCTTTACGATATTGGGTTAAACTATGCTCAGCCTTAGTGATTCTCATAACAATTAGTGTGATTGTTACAATCAACATTACGCATATCGAAAACTGGTTAGTAAAATCAGTTGTTTTTTATGTTATCTAAAATTTGTTCCCAGTGTACTAATACAAGGCCGTCTTCATCAGAAATAAGCAGAACGATCATTTAAAAAGCATGGGAGTAATCAACGCGTGGCTTACATCCAAGCTGCAGTATGCGATCTACTGCTTCGTCAATATGCTGCCTCGCCTGTGGGTCTGCTTGGTTTGTAATTTGTTCTATGGCTTTGCCGAGTATGTGCTTCAACGTTGGTTGACCCCATGCCACCAGTGCTCCCACAACGGTGAAAGCCAATGCGCCGAGCTGTTAAAAAAGGTAACGAATGGAAACAAATCATCTCACAGATGTAGTCTAGCTCTCTCTTAAACGGTGAAATTTGAACAGGTTCCGTGAATAAATTAAGCTCATTTGATGAGTATTTTTGGAAAGCTATGTAACAAATTATATCGATCCACCCCGTATCTAAAAAATAAATTGTTAACTTTTCTGCAGAATAGTGTAACGACCTACCTAATGCATGTAAAGCTTTTTAACCCTACTGACCGTAAATTTGTTGACCGGTTTTGCGGAACGCTACTGAGGGTTGGATTTCTAGACGCGTTTAACATACGGGAATCTACTTGATTTGCAACACTCGTATGATTGTACTTAAAGTGCTCAACAGCTTTTAAATGGTGTTTCAACCATTGACTGGCATAAATGTTTCTGGGACTACAGATACCATGTGGTTACACTGATTGAAGCCAAGACTAACTTAACTGAATCGATAAACACATGAGGATACAGATTCTAGCTTATCGGCCAGAATTCACCAGCTTCTTCGGAAGACAGGTTGCGCGGTTTCACACACGGGACGTGCTATATTTTCTTGAAAAGTACAGTAGGCTTCGTTGATTGAACAGACTCAGCCAACATTGCCACCATTTTACTCCAAAAGTGTAATATGTTTCATCAGCGAAGTCGAAAATGCCATGAAAATACCGTCGGCAGTAACGAAGATGTATTTCATATTAACAAGATAATCCGTTTCAACGAATGGTACAATGAAATATCTACCTACTAAACCTAACTGTCCACCTAGCCTTAAGTGTGACTTTACAGAAAAATAACTTGCGTAACATTTTCTGGATTGACGCATGCTATACTAACAGATTAAAAGGACAGTGTACTGAGTTACCATTGAAAAGAGTAGGGGAAGAACGCACAATTTCCTACAGACAGTTAGTTATCATCAGCCCTTCATGGCACCACGATCAGCAACTGCAGCGTAAATACGAACGTAGTATAATTGCACAATATTTGTTCACCCCCTTCGGCAATAACGCATGAGTGATTTTCAGCAGCTTAGTACATGCACACAGCTTGTTAAGTTCGCGTAATATTCTGTTTCGATCGATGGTTTGCAGATCGAAGAACACGCGGGTAAGACGCTAGAGCGACGATGATAACTGTCTGATATTCAATTTGGGTGATTCGCTCTATGGCACAGTGTGAACGGTCAAGAGAAAATTAACGGTGAGCTGTAAGCAATATTTGAACACTGGCAAGTATCGGTCCATCGGGGTGTTTATGATCCACACGATTCAGTATAAGTGTACGTACACAGAATTCACAAAGGAGCAACCTCGTAAAATTCGCTTGATTAAGATCTTTTGATTTTTATGTCACACGTCTTGTCCCAAACAAAAACTTTTATCTAACATTAGGTATATTCCCCAAGTTTATTTATTTCACAAACGTTGGTCACCAATCTTAGATTATTTACCTTCAGCTACCTAATTAACTTTGGTTTCTGAATCGTGCTTGCATAGTTCACTTCATTTGTCGCAAATGCAACCACCGTTCCCAAAAATACTCGCAGAACAATTGTGGAATTAACATACACATTCCCTCTAAATATGGTTTGATTTTATCGCAACCTTGGATACGATTCTACATAACGGCGTAGTACTTCTACGCTACTGCGACTTTTCTCTCTATTTCTAGATCTATCTGTACGAGTAAGTTGTGTGAGTACTACAAAGAACCCACCCATATTAAGCTTAGAAATACAATTTACTGTCTAATATTATGAGCACTGAGTTACGATGCCCGTTCAGTTTCATCTATAAGAAAGTATCGGCTCGATGTTCTTTCCGGATTTCGCAAGAATGTTCGGTAACACTGATATGACACTTTCAGAACGAAATAACAAAGTACCGTCCCTGAAACTGAAAAGTTCCAATTTATCATCAGTCATCCAATATTTTGTTTTGCATTAAACTGCTGAAATTTTGGCTCATGACTGCTAAGGATACTCGTGTCTTTCACTCTTGCTGGTCATTAGAATGAGTGCTGTACACAAACGCCTGATATAATTTATCTTTTTTCTAAGTCGAGATCTCCGATGTAACCTTTCAAGTGCTCCAGGTAGTGCCACTCATAAACAGCGTGCTCATGGTTGAGTTGTTACAAACTTACTAAGTTCTATTGCTTCAATGAATTGTGTTAAATACACAAATCAGAAATCTTCTAAACCTGGTAATGTGAAGGCTTACATTGCATTATTTCGATCAATCGAAATTTTCTGGATCATGAAAACGTCTGTCCACATGAAGTGATGGAGAGAAATTGGAGGTCACAACTTCCCTCACGACGTTTGTCACTGTGACCTGTTAATGACAGTGAGTGTACAGTCATTATACTGGCGGCTTGGCTTTATATGTCCGTAAGCACACTACACGTCGACTAGGAGTACGCGGCCCATTTCGCTAGCCCGAACAGGTTAAAGACAGAATTTTTATACTTGGATCGACTCATTACTAGCAAATCCGCAATAATGTTCGTTGGTACCACTACGGTGAACAAAACTTAACGTTTTGTACTTTACTAACGTGTGCAATTTTCATGGAGGTGAACAATGTTAAAACCGATACAAAGTGTCGACGTTTGTTTTTAGTAGCTTGCTCATTGAGTAGCATACTACTCACAACAAAACTGCCTGTTATACAACAAATATGTACTCAGAAACATGCGTAGAACAAGACATGATTGATACGGTGTTTCTAGCTTCAAAATAGTACGCCCATGCCCACTGACCCCGCTAATTAAGTAAGTTGAAAAGCAGTGAATCACTTGTTCCTTTCATTGTTTGTCTGGTTGAATCCGTGTGCATCACCACGCCTGGCTCAAAGGTACAGTAAACAAAACGGTATAGAGTGCTTTGACTCCTTAACACGATCTAATGAATGCCGCCAGTTAGTTGCTGCGAACCATGAGTGTACGACATGTCGATATGTACAAAGTGTTTGCGTAGTTGACGTCATTTGAATTTTTGCAACAGATTCCACAGTTTCAGGAGAAGGCAAGTTTCTTGTAAAGACGATGTTTAAGATAAATTTGTTTTCCCCCGGGAAGTAGTCAATTCTTCACTTCATGTAAATATAATGGTCATGAGAAGGACTAATTTAGATGGAAGTTAATTTAGATAATCCTTTCTGTAACAGTCGGTGAAAATTCTAACGTCAAACAGAATGGCCAAAGTTTCGGGGAACACTTGCTCCATTTCAAATCTTTTCATTCTGAAGCACCTCGGCAGTCGTCAGTAGGAAAACTGAACAGCTGACCCACTATGCATATTTGAGACAACAAACCTCCAAAACATTTTTTTAACCTGATCGCCAAGATCTACTTGATATTACAACAATACTTTCATCCATGGTTGCCAATCGACTATCGTTCGCTGCATGCTGAGATGCTCATATAATTCGTTTGGTATAATAGGACTCGGTTCATTCGTCGTTACTCATTCATTCTTTACTTCCTTTCTGTAATTCACTAAGTTCGCAAGCCAAGGACTGGAGTGATATCCGTTCGACCCATACCTTGGGTTTGACAACGAGCATTTCTTTTTAAGCAGGCCAGCAAAAATCATTTGCGCGCATGTATTTCCGGTTTTTTATTTCGGGTAGTCCTACGAATGATACAGCTAATTCCATCCCAAATGGGCCTTCGTTAGACAAAGTAGGCGGGTTCAAACATATACAAATAGAAACATCACCACCGAAACCAAATTTATGTTGCTTACTCTGAGGCTGTTGATTGCAGAACACACGATTTATCACGGTTATTTCTAATAGTCGTGGTTTTATTCAGTAGACTGAACAGAGAAGTAGAAACTGCGTGAGAGATTTAGGTTACGCTGCTCTAGAGAAAACTCGCTGGAGCTTCAAAACACTTCAAGACTAAGGCAATATATTCACAGAAGATTGCACTGGTTAGCAACTGGCAATGCACTCTAATCAGCACAATCACTGTAATCCAGGATTTTTGAAGTTTGTTGAGGTGGTCACCATCATTCGGCTGAAAACAGCATAGTATGTTGCCGGTATACCTGACTTATCCATGGACTTAATGACCATTCTTAACCCACCGACTGCTATCTACTCTGACCTCTTGGCTGCTGGGTATAAAAAGCGTTCCCTGTTATTGCGAATGTGTTACTAACGAACCGATACAAAGTGCTTGTATCTAACAGTGTTCTGTTTTGTTCAAACCTGAAAAGATTGAACTGTTTTGAAATAGAAAATTTATCTCCCACAACCCAAAAAAATATTTCTTTAACAATGTGTGATTGCATATCAATTCTCCAGGAGTGATCGCGATAAAGCACATGAACGATATGCTGCTAAAGTTATACACTTAGATATATATTTTTCACACCACACCACACAAATAAAAATGATGAATCCACTGCGGTTTAATAAGCGTTTCATAATTTAGTATTTACCTGATGTTATGTGACAAACCGCATTCTATTAGCAATGAACTGAAGTGGTAACTCGTAATTCTCGCTACAGAAATGCGTCTCATATATATATATAAGCTTTCATAACTATCTAGGTCACACGAGTTACTTAAGTGCTGATCAACAAGTCTAATTTATATGGTAACAAATGGGATGTTTTGCATGATGATAAACTCACTTACGGCAACGAGAATATTTATGATAATGAACAAAACTTTGGCGATCTGGTTGCACATCGTTGATCTCGACCGATTGGGCTGAACGGAATTTTCCGAAAAAAAACCAAATGAGTCAGTTAGAAATTTAATAATAATGAATTTACTTTAGTTTTGCTTATCATTTGAAAATAATTTTGTTCACAATATTTGCAAATATGAAGAGAAAGGCATCTTCCATGAAATGAAATTACACAAATCTTATGTGCACAAGAACAAGAATAGGGAAGACAGGGCTTTTTGACCGAATAATTATGTTACCATGCGAGACCATTACACATATTTATTTTACACTGTACGTAGTGATGCCACTGCCTTTCTATCATTTGCCGAGCTTGAATGAGTTAGCTTGGTTAGCCTTTAAGAAAGAAAGGATGTGGAAATGAAACTCTTTTGTAGTTTCACACACAATACAGTATATGCTATCAGCTACAAACCGTGACTTTGCCCTTACGAATCTTGTTACGTTCAATCTCCACGTAACAATGTTACATTTATGCCGCACAGTGGCAGGTATCACGGGACAAAGTGCTTCATGTATGGAGTCATTAATGTAGTGGTGATTAACTGTGTTTACTACTTTAAGTGTTTGAGGTCAAAACCGAGAACGTTCTGATACAACACACATTGCGCATGTGCATCTTATCACACAGTGCACAAACTTTATGATAGTGCTTCTCATTTTTGCCACTTGGTTTGGGAAACGTTTCACATCGCCTGTCTGAATATTGGTCGCCCGCACTTCCAGACCCTCAATACTAACAGACCTGTGGTCAATTAAGTGTGAATGACACATTTTCTTATGCAGTCGACCGGCGTAATGAACACTTCCAATTTGCCACTGTCAATCGTTTTTCTCTGGTTCCTTACAACCAAGACTCATTCCAGAAGTAAGCTCATAAATATGCGGTTAATATTCGGCAATTGTCTCAGGGCACCTCGCAGTACATTGAAAAACTGGAAATAGCTCCAGCGTCCACGTTTCACCCTGTGGTTATAACAAATGCGAGTCGATAACAAGTTCCTGCTTTCTTTTTGAACAAGGTCGGAAGTAAAATACCCGTTATCTTTCAGCGGGAATATGGCACTTGCAATTCATCTGCAGTCATTTGCTGGACCTTAACCACGTAAATATCATTTACGACGGACAAACTGAGGAAAGCCAGATGGCCCCAACCGAAGTCTTCCCTCGAAAACCTAGTTGAATTGCTCGCTAACGTTTTAGGAATTGTGTAGCTATCAAGTAAAATATAAATTCGAAGTTGCTAACGTCGAATTATAAAACGTGTAACAGCTGAACTGTTCGTTTTTCTAGTTGTGTAAGGGAAGTCTGAATTTACGCAATTAGGCCTTTACACTGTATACTAATTATGTCAGCAAAATATCAATTATGTCGCGTCTGGCTTATGGAGACGATAATCAGCGAATTAATGGACCGACCAGATCCCCAGTTAAAAATTACCAATCATCAGCTGACAAATATTTCCAATAATCTGATACCGAATTGAGTGTTTTGACGGCCTACTGTTTCAGTAAATATTTTACGTTATCTACACCTCGTAGGTAACAAATCGAACAGTTCCCTTAAGTATACTTCAGGTTCTATACATTGAATTATACGTTTTTGAATTAATCGCCTTCATACCTGTTAATGATTCAGACAGACTGGAGAAACTTCGACAGCAGAGAAACCGTCTGCGAACACCAATTTGTAATAGCAAATGTTCACCTCATGGTACTAATTACCGTTAGGTTTCAAGGCATATCTCGCAAGAGGAATTCGTGATCAAAAGTTCTTATAAAGCATGCACCAACCTCGGCTACATGAATCAACCTGAGTCTTGGTTGTTAGACAAGAGGTGCAGAATATTGTCAGTGCATCTAACAGTTGAAGCAAAGCTATCCGGTTAGTGAATAACATAATATCCATTCGAATTGAATGACTTGGTTGCATCTTTAAAACACATTGGACACGAAAAAGCATTTTCAAATTGAGCTGGCCGAAATACTTACGAAAGTGTGACAACTGCAACTGACTGTCAGTGATGTTTGCGTCAGGTTAATTACAAGTTAATCGCCGAATGCTAGCAGTACTTTGACCATAACTGTAGTTTTGAAAATATACACAAGCTACATTTGCCCAAAATGCTTTTACTAAAAAGCTTCCTGACTAAACTATCAATCTACATTTAGATTTAGATGTTGACTGAAAAGACGTTAAATGTAACTGTGTTGATTACGCTTTGTATGCGTGTTTCACAACTCTGTACTCACTCAACCTCAGACATGTATCAAGAACACTATTTGCTAAAATCAATTTAAAATTATGTATTCTTGTTTGTATGGCATTTTTGTGTAGGGATGAAAAAACAAGTACCACCTATCCATGGCCCAATCTTATTACTGCACCAGTACTGGCTACGTTTGGAGTAGATGAGATTAGGGGGAGTTATGAGGAACCCAAAAGCAATGCTTCCTGGTACAGTAGGTAAAACAAGGTTTTGAATCCTGTGATATTAGTGAGGAGAATTCAACTACCGTACAAAAAGACCAATGAGTGCTCATAACATTGATCAAAACCATGTTCACTTTCTGCGCCTCATAAAAAAGCAATCGAACAGAAGTACCTTCGTGACCGCTACATACTTTGCTGGGTGTTAACGTGAATCATACACTGTTTCAGTAAACGTAATGGAAGGCAACGTGCGCATTTTGTTGAGGAGTGAGTAAACCAATCCGTCAAGAACCATACGAGTAGAATATCGATAACTACGCAATTACGAACAACGTGAGACACCCACCGGATGAATGTTTGTGATAAAGTCCACTTTGATTGCACACTATACTGCAATTAGTTGTTAACCTGTGCTTATTTTGTAAGTAGGGTTTTATTAACACAATGTTAGGACAGATCATCGTCTTACATATTCCAGTATAAACTGCAAATAATGTAGTGGATGATTGTGTTTTGCAAGGCAATATCCAACAAAAACAAATGTGGTTTAGCCATTGAAATTACATGAGTATCTGAGTTGATAGGTACACTAGATGTGAGACCGTATGCGAGGTGGTAAAAATGTTTCCTCTAAAGCAAGATCCATCCCAAAGCCATGATTGACTAAAATAGCAGGAATCGAACATCTAACGGAAGGAAAAACCCGGAGAGAGAGCAGCCAACATGGAATTTTCCCAAATTACATAGTGAGTGGTTTTGGAGTTTGCTATCTTATGTTTCGTTTGATTCCTGAAGAAAACTCGCTCATTTTTGAAATGCATTCCAGTCCTTCTCGGACTTACGAAATTAGGTAGTGTTTCGAGGTGACAGCTGGGATCGCGCTTGACAGGTTTGTTAAACACGATAAATGGATGGAATCTACAGTCAGAGAAATCCTCTATTCTCAACCGACACCGCAGTGTAGTGTCTTTCCGTCATACAGAATATTCATACACCGCCGCGGTTAGCAACCAGAGCTACTTCAAAACGAGACGTTGTTCTTCACAATTACGAGTACTACAGCAGCCTGGTCAACTAGTCGCTCATTTGAGCTAGCCCCATCCGGTATTCACTGTGCGAAGTAAATATTGTATCAATACTTAAAGTTCACATTTCTAATCCATCAACTAGTACCACTTGCATGTCCCGGTTAACGTCGTCTCTGTACAGTGAACTCTTTCTAAGTAGCTACCTTGTTCATTCCGAAGAACACAAGTGCAAGACAAAGCAACTCGCACACCCACGGTCAGTTTGCGAAGAACAGATCGGCGTAATAGTTAGAACGGGGGATTTTGGGCGTAGTTTCTGTTCTTACTAACAAACTGCGTCCATCAAAACTGAACGCTCCTTAAAGGTGAATCTTGTAAATTTCTAATTCGACAAACGGCGCTGAGAGGGCTCAACAACCATTATGAATAAAGTGAATCGAATATTTGAAAAATGACGGGGGTGTTAGAAAACATTCTGCAAAGTATAGAATGGTGCTTTTAATGCTTAATATTATGTAGGTGCACTTACATATGCGTATAAGTGAGAAAAACATACAATCCTTGATCACCTACATGTTTGATATAGACAGTAGTATTCAACTTCGTAAATATGCCACGCTGGATGTGGGCTTGTTGGTTGAAACTTGGTTTTATTTGGAAGCTGAAGACGGAGTGGTATAATTTTGACGGTTAGGTTGTTATTGTACCGATTGTTAAAGAAGACTTGATGGAGGCGTTATTACTTGTAACGATGACTCACGCTCATTTATGTAAGTCTTGTTTGAGTATACGAATACTTATATCGGCTCACCAATTGTTGAATGTTATCCATGATTCTCAAGTGATCTCTGCTCACATGTGGCATGCAACATTTTTTCATTTCTCAATGTAACTGCAACTGCGAGTGGTACGGATGTTCATCACTGTGTGATGAGTGCCGTGATTTCAATCGATTTTATGCAAACTTTTTTTCAATTCAATCAACCTACACAGCATTGCGGTCGTTCCTTCATATCCGGACGAGCATTTCAATTTGGCTTTCGTTATTAGTGTTCAACTGTTTGTAGTTCACAAGTGCGCTTTGCCCTGCAACTGTGACTAATCTGTCATGAGGCATTCTCACAACGTCTAAAGTAAGACACTCCACAACTTTGGGTAGATCTCAGAACCAGATGTCGGCAGTCTAACCCCGACGACAACAACATTAGACTACTTCATGCATTGCTGTGCACTGCCGTTGAGAAACAGTCCATTCTAGTTGACCGACTTTGTCGTCCGTGTTTCGAAAAATTTCGCGCGAACAAAGAAAAGACTTATAAGTCGAATGATTACTGATTACTCTGCTCCACGTATAAGTCTATCAAATATAATTTAGCTCTTTTGAATTCAGTGTACACAAAGAGGATGCTGAGTGTTAAAACTATCAGAACAAATTATCCGGTTCAAATCCTGCGGAGCAAGTGCGCCTGAGAGCTGATCACTCACTAGTCTCAAAGAATGTTTGGACTTTTGTGCCCACCTCTGTTTGAGTTATTCACCCAGTGCTTCGGGGAACGTACAATTGCCGTATGCCGCAGAAAAGCACGCGTCACATCAATCCTCAAGAAAGGTAACGTCAAATATCAACGGCTCAATATTCAAATTCCCAAAACTTTACATGACTACATTATGATTCAAACCTAACTTACTTGTTTCGGCCCTCAGAACTTATCGACACCCACCACCAGCTCTGGAGTTCTACAGTGAACACCACTCCTTCCACTCTGTGTCATTAGATTTATCCCGCATTTATCCCACCAAACAATCACCCTGAGAGTCACATATGGAGATGATGTGGTGTTGAGTATCAAACAGCCAACCAGTTTTTCTTATGTCACCCTGCTGTACACTTTGTTTCAGTTAGCAAGCTGGCTGACGCCGCGGTGTTTGGCTCAAACACACCCGAACATGTTGTCAGTTACTTGTACTCATAGAAGGGAATCAATCTGAAGGAGTTTCTAATATAAGCTATCCTCATCAAATAGACAAACTCTTCCCGAGACTGCTTTTTGTTGAATATCTTGGGATGGTTTTGGATAACAAAACGCCGTAACCATTAGTTGTCGGTGACCGGTTCACCAGAATCCAAAGGCTCTCTTCTTGCGTCCGACGTTCAAAGTATCCGTTCATTCCACGTCCCTCGGTTAGCCGGCTTGCCAACCTCCACTGGATGTGTGGTTCGCCATTTCCTCCTTCAATCTAGTTACAGAAGGGCTTCTACTCTTTGTCAGATCCCATTTTAGTAACATTCTCCTTGGACGGTTTGTCTAGTTTACTGGTTCTTAACAGTTTACAATATACGAACAATGTACGCATCTCTATAAATACTTTTCCATCTGATCACTAGAACCGATACAGACATCTAGTGACACGCATATGGTTTTAATGTTTTTCTGTTATCTTCTAACTAGTACGACTTCAGCGTAAACCCAAGCCCCTTATTGGTGAATTAGTCACAAGTCTGAATCGGTGAATTTCTCTGCCTTGGATGCCGACGGTGACCATTTTCTTGCCATTTTCCAAGAGTTCTGTATTTCCAATTATTAGTTCATGGCTTATATGTATTTTTCAAATTGCTCTTCACTTGCTGACGAACTGAGAGAGCGAAATTTCATAGTTTATCTCTCTGAATACAAAAACATATGGTTGACCTGAATTAATTTGCGTTTTCTGTGAACACACTGACTCTTTTATGGGGCTTATCAGCAACAGGTTGAATTTGTACTTATTAGACTCATTCAATCAGTATTCATTATTAACAAATGAATAAAAGCTGAAATATGTAAGCAAAATCGTTGCACTTCCCTCAAATCACCTGTTCAAGTGGCACCAGATATTCCACCTAGTCAAAAAAGCTTCCACAATGTCGCAACCCTTACAAGGTACTCAAGTATCCTCATCATCAGTTCTGAATCCATCCCAATAGTACGCTTGCAAGAGGCTGACGAAGTTCCGCTTTTGTGATTTGTTTCTGCTCATATCCAACGGTTTGTTACGGGAAGATCAATTATTTTGAGCACACGATCAATCGATTATCGGAAGGGTCGACCAACGCCATACACCCCGTCACACTGCAGGAAGACCAAATTGGTGACCAGTACATGTGGCTGGCCCGATTCATTCCGTCAGTCTAACTAACTTTTTTCGTTTAATGCACTTCATAACTAACAGTCCACATAATCGTCGTACCCGGGCTAGCCCCACTGCTTCAAGGCTGGCTTTTTTGGATGAGTAGAACCAACGTTTGAACCAATTCACTCTAAGGTTCGACACTCACATTTTTGATACTAAACATCCGCTCTTTATTTATATGTAGTTGTGGAGGAAATATGATATATTTAGCTTGCAGACTGATTGCAATGTAATTGTCGTACCTACTCTGGGAATTTTCGGAAGACAATTATAAATTTAGCTTGTCATAAAAATCACGAAACGTACTGAGTTGGTTGGCTTTGACTTAATAAGAAACAATGCCCGTGGGGTCTTACGTTATAAACAGCAAGAAAATAATACTGTCTCTTCTTAAGTTTATCCCACAATCTCAGCACAACTCAGAATGAAATATGACTGAGCGTTTGCATGGGATAACTCGGTCATATCTTACATGCAATTAGTTACGTAGTCATCAACACGGTTGTCTCAGGAAAGCGTGGCCGGAGTACTAAACTTGACCGTGGCAAGGATAGATGCTACTAACCAGTTCAGCCAAGAATGACGCTGGAGTATCATTCTGCTTTCCAAGAAAGAAGCTGGCTCGAAATTCTGCCACCAAATGTGAACAATGCTCGATTTTAAATTAGCAAAATTCCCGATTAAGTCTTGGTAATCTAGAATATCGTCTAACGGGTTTAATGGGATGAGTGATTTCGACTTATCTCGCTAGTCCTAATAATGGGGTTTTCGACTGGAGTCAAATGGACGGTTACCGTGTATTCTGTCGATACCGTAAGAGAGATTTGATTGCTACTGGCCAACAAATGTGTTTAATATTTCACACGTGTTAATTCACTCATGTTAATGCGAGGTCAATAACGCAAAGGACAACACGGTTAGTTCCCGACAGTAACATTCCAGTACACCATCACTGATCAGCTGTAATAAAAGCAGAACTCGGGTACATAATGGTTTTTTCCGTGACAGGTCGATTGGAAATCCCGTAAGTATGTGATAGTTCCAACCAACTATGAGTGACCTCTAAGTGGCAATCACCAAATTGTGAGTTACTAATCAAAGCATCGTTCGACAGGTAAGTTGATCACTACTCCGTTTTGTAGAGAAGTTTAGGGCTCGGGATTATCAAGTGTACGTAACCAAGCATTCATTTGGTATTTATTCGAGACGATTCAGCGAACAATGCAAGCTCACAGGCCGAAACATTTCAGTTTTTATAAAAACTAGTATCTGGTCATGCTCAAACCAAGGTCAGTCCTCAGCACAATCGACTCATGGGGAAACAAATAAGAGCTCAAATCTCGGCATTGGCAAGGACTTCTACTACTAAAAGGACATAACAGGGACCGAAATGGAATGTACCGCTTCTGAAGAGTTCGGCTATATAACATATATGTGTATAATTTTCTTATGAATACTAAAGCGATAACCCAGCTATCAGTTAAGTACCATTCACATTTGAACGCACTCCTCACAGCTGGCAGAACCTTATATTCAGATTCCGTTTGAAGAAACACCCAAATGCCACGCGTTCAAGACATTCAGATTTAGAGTTGAGTTTAGACTCAGGTCGACCGGATAACGAAGACTGCGTTCATTTGTGAATGGTGTTTAAAGCATGTTTATCACAGTCCTCAATCGTTCTTGAGAAAATCTCTATTTATCGATAGACTTTTGTTAGGCGGGGATATGCACTCACCTTGAAAGCGTTTATGAGTACAGATTAACGAATCTGTATCGACACTTACTCTTCATTAAATACGAACAAAAGACAGCATGGTTGAAATCCAACTATCGCAAGAGCATGTGCGCAAACACACGTTCATTTCACGAGGGGTCACACGTCGATGTGCAGGTGCCTCGGATTTGTTCGTCTGCCGACAAACACAGTTACAATGGCAACTCATCAGCTTTACCTCTGCTCTCACACCATTATTCTTGGTCACCCAAAAGTGATTCCATTGGTCATGAGACAGTGAGCTCAATCTCCTTGGTTTATGAAGGTCTGCGTGTCCAGTAGTTCATGCGTGTCTGTGTTTGTGTTCAGGTGCATTGTGAAACAGTTCAACTTGACTGGTTATTAATTTCTACAGCTAATGGTACTCCCACCGTAGTTTAAACTTTCAAACTGCTAATCGTAGTTACCCTTGTTGTTCGCTTAGAAAACTCCTATAACCTTAATGAATCAAATGAGCAATCTTTTGCATACTGAATGAATTTCACGGATTGTCGCCATTTGAACGCTATCTATGTTTGGAGGAACAACTTTCATAATCGAATAAGCTAGGCGTGTGTCGACAGTCCAAGTGGAGTAGACCATTCAACAAACATTAAATTTTGGAACACAAACTTTAATAAGGTTGAAAAAGTCGCGTTAAAGTCACAACAATAACCGTAGTTTCAATTTTGCTCATAATTTCAGGTAATGATTTTTCCATCTTCATCCTTTAGGTTAAATTGCAAATTGTTGAGATGAGCCCATTTTTCAAGCATCCGTATACCGCACCCACTCTGGATTTTCATTGACTCGTCTGTGAATTGAAGTTGACGTGTCACTAGACCCAGCCTGGTATTGAGTTGTTTAGTGAGTAAGGCGAGCCATCCTATACAGCAGTAACATTTCAACAGTTGTTCACTCAAAATGTTCGTTACACAGATGTTATTAAATGCAAAACAAGTTCTTTGATGGGTCTTAGCCAGTTGGCTATTGCACATATACCCCGTTGAATTATGAAATTCGTTTGGAGGTGGCATAACGCTTTGCAAAAACGCTAAGTATAAAACTATCACTTTTCCAAACACCACTGTGATAGTGACCTTTTGAACGATGTAGGCGTAATAGCTGCTGAAATAGAAGCTATGCAATGAGGGCAGCGAAAGGGAACAGTTAGTCAGTGTGGACGTCACGTCGTATGATAGTTTTCCGTTGTTTCACTGCTCAACACGATGTTTAGTAAATGTGGGGAACCAAAATCAACCCTTGTAAACTACAGGAATAAACTTTCCGTTGAAACATTTTTTCAGGAGTTAACAATGCAAGCATTATACGGTTTATATGAGTATTTCACAAGTTTTAATGCAAGAACTACACCTAATTTTATCGTCTGTACGCATAATTCATGGTCCCAGTTTTCTAACGACTATAGACCTAAGATTACCTGTGTTTACCTTATTTATAACTGTGATGCAACATGTATTGTCGTCTGTGAGTAGTGTGACATGACTCTTAGGCCAGAATGTCAAATGCGCTTCCACTGGCCAGCTATTCAAAAACCCAATCTGGCTACCGTACCAAGCGCGGACTTTTTGCCTGCTGGGTATCTCCCTGTGCCGGTTCACCTCTATTTAACGACCTGGACAGCTCGAACTCTAACAAATTCATGTTCACGACAGGTTTAGCGTGGACATCGGGTCAGCATGATCAAGACAGCATAAAAATCCATGATCATGTGAACTTTAGCCAACAAGCATCCAGGGAGTCGGATTCCGGGTGTGCGCCAACATGCCTGGCGGGATAGCGTCTAGGAATGACAGACACTTGGCAGCTCCGCCGATGTGCAGAGACTTTCCCTTCGATTTCCGAACTACATGTTGTGCTGCGCTACTTGAAAACAAAGTTGCGTGTTATACAACAGGACTAATGTAATGCCTTATCTTAGCTGTCACCAAAGTGCATTAACTAAGTAATCGGAGGTACTTTTTCAGTGATAACAACCAGCCCCTTTTCTCCATGAATTTGGTGGCCAATCTGTCCATCTGACGGGTAGGCCTTTCAAACACACGACCGGAGAAGCACTGTGTGCTTGTAACCGTCGGTGTACGCATGCTGCCATAACTCATGAGCCACGTGCTGACATTCATGCCACTTCTCGCGCTGAACCTCGAGGTCCTTCTGGACCAAACAAAATTAGCGCTTCTACACAGGACACGTGACACGAAGTTTTTCACTTGGTTGCGTGGTAGTCACACTCCGGATTATTGTGACACCTCCTCCATTACATTTATTATTGACGGCTGTTTCCGAAATATGGATGAAACAGCAGTTACAAATGATTACATATTTGACATTCAGATGAATATCTCGGTCAGCTATCGGCAAGCATAATCCCTAACCTAGAACTTCACCATCCTCAGTGCTAAATTGTCATGTCACGCTGGAGAATTGCTCTTACGTGTACGTAATCGTGAGAAAAAATATGTTGACTACTCCGTAGCTGAGCTCACACCAGACGCACAAGATTCATCATGTCTAAAACAGTCACACATGGCTTGCACATATTGCTAAACTTACCCAGCAGCCTCAAAAGATGGCACGGTAATTGCCATATAAACTTTAGTCTATTATTCCGCTACCTGAACATTTTATCCAAATGAAGTCTCAGAAACCGTTGAAGATGTTTGGAGACGTCTTTATTATTGATAGATGAACAGACGTTTAGTTGAAGTAGTATCAACGAATAGCCAGTAGATACACATGTCTAAACAAACTAGCTGGACGATACTAAAATTTCCATTGGTACCACGGTTGCTGGATGTGTTCACAGACAAGTTGGGATGAAAACCTGGTGAATCGAAGCATGCGTTAAATGTCTGTCTGTGAAAGGTATATTGATAACATTTGCTGTCGCGGACTTCGATATGAACGCAATAGACATTTCGGAACAATACACCTGCGAACACCAGCTGTTTGACCTCACATATCAAATCTGCAGTTATACAGTATAACTAATTTTTGTAAGTCTTAATGGGTGGAAAGAAAGGCACAAGCACAAACTGTTGTGTCAACTACGAATAGACATGAGTAGACAGGTACAGTTCCCTTTTCATTGTATTGATATGAGATACAAACGAAACTCGACGCCACATGTATCACTAACAGGAACAGGTTGTTTTGTTTAAGTCAACCTTCCAACTTAGGTGTCTGCGCGAACGCCGCGTGCGAAAACAGTGTCGACATAGACATGAAACGTACAGTGTCGGTCAAAGTGATTTGCAACTCTCTGCTTGCATGGATCTTCCTAGCACATTACTGCTTTTCACAACAAATGCTCCTAGTCACCTGGACATGATTATTTGGCCACATTCGTGGACTAAGTGACTGGGGAAATACCCATGCTATCGCTGAGTCGCCCGCCCTTGGAATTCTGCAGGTAAATTTTTTTAAATCTCAACTCCAATGACATACTGGTCATTCCATTTGTACTCACCATTAGACGTACGAGCTCAGTGGAACTGAAGTCGATTTAACAGTTGACTGGTTGAATCAGC
This sequence comes from Paragonimus westermani, assembly GCA_008508345.1. Lineage (NCBI taxonomy): Eukaryota > Metazoa > Platyhelminthes > Trematoda > Plagiorchiida > Troglotrematidae > Paragonimus > Paragonimus westermani. The sequence goes on from QNGE01001035.1 coordinate 48,308, forward strand.
GGTATTCAGCACTGATAAGTATGCAGTAGTGAGTCGTCTCAATCGACCTGGATGAAATGGTTATACGGCGGAGCAAGCACAAACGTGCATTACGACTGTCAGCAGCACTCTTTACGTGAAGGGTCCAACGAAACTAGCATATGTCGACTATCATGTCCATGAGTGCATACGCAATGTATATTGCCTGCCAAAAGTTGTTTCTCTGATTGAAGCATGACAGGCAACTGATAGCAGAGGCAGACATCTCCTCATAAACGTTTGGGAACTTAGAGGACGATGCATTGATTATATTGGTAAACCTGTCTACATGCACCGTTATATCTCTACGTTGGCTCGTTTGGCCTCTTCGTGAGATAGTATTGCACATTCTTGATAGGATACATTGCTTCGTACAAAGTAGACTAATGCGACTGAGGTAAATCGGTTTCTCCTTCTCGTAATGGTTATGAAAGAAAAGCTTCATTTCGAAAATAACGCAATGGCCCTGGTTAACTGTTCCAAAGACAAACCAGAAAAAGGGTATAAAAAGTAACTTTGCCTCTCTCGAACAAAGTGCCCTAGAAGGAGGAAATTGCAAGGTATTTGTATTGTACATAACGACCTAAAAACATTTTTGAATCAGAAAATCAAAGGACAGACACCAAAAAGTAGTTAAGGTCACTAAGCCACCAAGGAGCATAGCGAAATAAAGGCCGAACAGTTAAAAAAATATTGAAGGCTACTTCTCGGCTGTTCACTACATTTCTGCCCATTCCGATTGGATAAAGTAGTGTACTCGAAAGAAATGAATTCCTCTAACAGATAGTTCTGTGATGTATTAAGGTCGTCCACAAGTATGGTTTGAAACAGTGAGCTGTGGCTGAAACGTCCACATCACTAGGAAACACTGAACTAGGAACAGGTTACTATTAGGAAATGCCAGGCATTAGACTGGCGAAGCTTTTCATGTCAAATGGTGTGCAGTAAACGATTAGTCAATGTTTCACAACCACTTTGCTTTTTCAAAGTGATGTTTCTTATTATTTATAATCTTGCTTTTTCCGGCTGCCCTAGCTTTCGTTCTTTCCCATCAACATTGATCTTCCTTCCAGTTCCCTTATACCACTGTACGACCGCAGAATAGGGGCAATGTTACGCCAAACGCTTTAGCGCTGTTCGCTGAGCTGCATGCGTTCTTCAATTCTCTATCGAACTTCGCGTGTTCCAACAGTATAGACAGTCTGATGTTGGTTTTTCGCTAGATTTATCGTGCGTTTGAAACCAACCCGTAAAATGCTTCTCGGTCGGTTAGTCATACAGATGAATTTTGAGTAAGACTGAACGAAATGCGTGATTCCCAAAATACAACTCCGACACCGCGCCATTCGCCTGGAGACAGTAGCCTAAAATTTCACCATTGTGCACTGAATGAAAATTTCCAGACCGTTTGTTATGCTCAGGCAGATTTTTGTGTTAAACCAGTGATGGAAAAGAAGCTGGTTTTCTTACGACACTGTTATGTCAGAGCAGCTTCATTTTTCACGGAAAAACACCCAGATAAGTTGTCAGTCTTGTCTCAAACGCTCCAAAGAAGACATTTAATAAATGCTACATGTGTTGATATTTACTTAATTTCAGTACGGAGCAAATCTATACAAATAATTCGCAGTAATTCTATTGTGGAAAAGATCTTATTCGGTCACTTGTTCTGTGATAACGCAACTACTTTTGATAACATCAACTGTTTGTTAACCAAAACAAAGATTGACAGCGAACTAAAAAACCTTGTTATTTGTGATTTACTACCCAGCAGGTTTTCCTGCACATTATCAACTGCATTCTGATCTTTCCGTTATCGGTAATGCTTATGATTCAAAATCAGTCAGCCGAGACCTGTGTCTACAAGTTCTGTTGAAATTAAACTAGGTTTTTGTGAATGAGGCATCACCACCACTCACGTGAGCTTCCTAATGGCAATACCACACTTTGCAATATTCTGGGTGAATATCGTACTTCGGTGTTGAACAAAAGTGACACGAGGCAGGCGTGAATTCTATGCAAGAGATGACCACCTATTGATGCGTCTTTGTACAGATGATATGGGTAGTAGCGTGTAGCACATAGCATTACTACCGTCTTTCACCGTGAAGATGTTGGACAGCCCTCAACGTTTCCGTCATTGTAACCGGTGACCTTGCACAGTCTGTTTCAAATGTGTGTTTGTAAACTACATAACTGCAGTCGACTAAGTTTAGGCGAGTTGGCTTGTGTGATAGTTGGCATATCTTCGAATTGACTTCGTCACATTACTTCGTGTAGTACGAGCGCACAAGAGATTTACGGAGTTATTTGCTCACTTTTATATTTCACTAACGATATGCAACACCGACAATCAGCATGTTGGTTCATTAAATGTAGTGGTTTCATTCAACCATGAACTGGACTAAACGTCGACTTGCGCAACGCTTGTTTTACAATTTTATTGTTTTTCATAGCTAATATGACGTGACAACACACAAAACAGGTGTACTTCAGCAGTTCTGCTTTTTCAAGCCGGTGTCGGTTAGTTCGAACAGTCTTTCAAGTGATATACAACACCATGCAATGTACCGATATGCACACGCCTCGCAGGTTCCCGATACACCGAATAAGTTCGTTTTACTTTATTAAAAAAAACTTAATTTGTGTACAGTGACTTACGAATTAAAGTTGATTGTTTACTGGACATCAGTTCTCCTGCCTTATGCGAGGATCATTAAAAAGGCGCCTTACTAATTATACAGCACCTAACTCCTTGACTCCGGCATTGGTGACTTTTGTACCATCATTTTGTCACAATGTTCATCTCCAGCGCAACGCCGCCTTCTTCCGTTTTGCTATCATTAAACAACAGAACAACAACAGTCTCTATACTTCTTTACTCGAGCCGATTTCTCATCTGGTTCAGCTCTACATTTCACCCTCCAAACTTATCGCTGCTGTCCAAGTGAATTTTCCAAACTACTCCACCCCATAACTCGCTTGTCATCCTCATTTACAACGTCCACTCATACATCTATTTCTGTGTGGTTCAGTTAACTCACTTCAGGCTTGCTTACACTAAACGGGGACCCTAGATTATATCTCAGCTTTAGCCATTCTAACAACAACAAGGGAATTCATTAGACCTCATGAAGCCATCACTTACAATGACATATCAAATGAATACGGTTGGAGTAACCTGTTTCCTTTTGTTACCAATTCAGCTGGATTTAGAAAGAGTACAAATTCCGATGCTTCCACAATGGTACACAACAGCTACACCATACGAAGGGAGCTTTCCACTACTATGTATGGGTTGGGATGAAATTCCACACTATTGTGGCCAAATTGTTACCATCGAACAAACTTACGGTTGACAAATTTGTAGACACTTCCAAATACCTGGGTCTTCTTGATGACATGCTGTATATGAGCGCAACCAAGTGAAGTCAACAGATGCTAGCGTGAATGATGACTGCACATGTTCAACGAGATTCGATGATAGAGGCAAGCTGTCTGCCTGTGCTAGCAGCACTTATGATGTTTGTGCTGCTTCGTATCGGTTGTATGTCATCACAACCAAAACAGAAGGATACACTGTAAACAACCAAAATATTCACGTGTACTTCACCCATACCGGTTAAAAAATACGTTTCACTTTCAGTCTGTTTCACTAACTCAGGTGCTCTCCCCGTGTTCAATTATCAACAAGAATGAATTGTGTCTAACCCTCTCTCTTATTATCATCATTGGCTAGCCCTATTTGACACTCGTGGAACCTTATATAATGACGTGCTGCTAAAACATAGCTTACTCACGAAGTGATTCTTCAAGGTAATATTGCAAACCGGACTAAACTGATCGAGTGTCAGGTTGGTGATCAACAATTATACCCCAATATTGGACATGATAGTCATCCAACCTCACCAAAGGATAGCATGCCATTCGCTGTTTTCATCCGTTCGCATAATCTCCCCCCCGACCCCCCAACTAGTAATAAAACAACGGTTCTGTTTACAAGCAAGTGGTTGATATTTTCATCCAGATTGATCACTCAACGTTATCATCGGTTCTAGCAACCGGTCAAAAATTTTAGGTTGAGCAGTTGTAGCCTGAAACTGATAGGAAGCAGTCGGACATCACTGATCAATCTTTGTGTGCTGACGATGATGATGTATTCTACCTTCTTGCCATAAAAATTACCATCTCATTGGTAAGTGGAAGGTCGGAAACAATTAGGTTCGTTCATCTGCTCACATATGTTATGGGCAAGTTATGAAAAATATAGTTTTTCACATCGACTATTTAGGAGAGTAAATCGAAATGTTAATATTTGGTGACGTCTTCCTGTCGTGGACAGAAGAACAGGTGATAATATCCGAATTATTAATTCCAAAAACATGCTGGGCATGATATTTTTCTTGGATGGCTTGCAAAATGATGACAGGAGACATGGAAAGAGAGTAGTCTACACACCTCTCGAAATTCCGAAGATCGTCTCTACAAATACGAATGTGGAGACTGCCATTCATGAGCGTAAGCAAAGCTACCTCAACCCAACTGGATCGAACTGTATTTCGGCCTCCTCCCCAGTGGTCACTAAAACTACCTCAACATAGAAGCCAATGTCAGCTCTAGCTGGGACCGTTTTGAATGCAAGCTATTTCGCAGAGCATATGAAACGTGTCAAGAACTTTTAGATTGTCAGATAAACAATAGTTCAGTCATCTGTGAGCAAAAACTCTAACCCTTACGATTAACGAATGAAATAGACTTACCGATAAAATGGTACCCACTAGCTCAGAGAAAGCCCGCTACCTGTGTTACAGTTAAGATGTATATTTGACGTTTGTGATAGTTCAAATCCTTCTAACTATTACAAAACATATGTTGCATCATTATATGTCCGTCTTGAAATACCCTCATGTGCTTACTTTCTATACTGCGCTCAATTACATCAGGACACTTTATTTGCGCTAAGCTAAGTTATCATAATCAAACCCGCTTTAAAAATAGTCTCGCAGTAAATTCAATGGCTGTTGTGTAGGCTCTTTGGCTAATGCGTGAATGTGCCAAATGTGGTTGAAACTCAAACAAGATGTACTCGATAAGGTCGCTGTGATGTGTAATCACAAGTGGCTGATGAAATCTAATGTGTGTCTAAGGCAAATTCCATTCTCACGTGTTGTATCCACGACACAATCCCATCTTTGCATACTTTCGTCTGTACACCACTGACATCAAAAATAACTGTTAGGTTACCATACCCAACCCAGATGACAAAAAGCACTGCACATTTAATGAGTTCCAGCAGATACTCCTACCGTTTCGAAACGGAATTTGAGAGCAACATTTATGGTTACCGGATTAAAATCTTGGACAAGTATGCTTATGTTGCCTGCAATTATGACCAACTTATTTTATTGACATGGGCACATCAAAAATTCAGAAACCATGACCAAGTGCACATCAGCATAACAATAACATCTACATATAGTACTAGAATATTTGATGCTGCGGATTAGGTCAAGAGAGGATACTAAGTATGTTTTTGTACACATATCACAGTTTTGAGCAGCTGACTGGGTCAGCTTTGAACCCAATGTACCAGAAAAGCTTAATGCAAGATTGTGGGCAACTAATCAAGTGAAACCGATTTTCTTGTACCACATGAAGAATGAGCATTATTCTTCTAAACTCTGCGTCAAGTCGGCATTTCGGCTTTACCATTCGACAGATGGGATTCTAGTTACAAAACGGCATTGCAAGATCAGTATCAATATGACCTACAATGAGAGAAATTTAAACGAACCGGAAGATTATGACGTGAATGTTGTACAGACAAGGTGATAAAACGTCTCGTTACATAAAATCTGTCTTTCAAACAGCTGTGTAAATCGAGATCTTCACTTTACTAAAACTACTGTTAGATGAGGAATCCCCGACTACTCATCAGTAATTATTAAATAGTTGTGAACTGATGCACAAACGTACACTACCTCATGCAGTTGGAGAAAGAACGCTGGAAGCACGACTGTTCATTCAGAAAATCACCAGAGAACGTATATGCTCCAATATCAAAACTTATCTGTACTTAACACTGATCCACGGACTCCGCTGCTGCCAATGCCAATTTCTCACATGCAAAATACCACTTCTTGCCGGAGTGTACTCTAATGTTCCATCTTGTGCTGTCCTCTGCTTACTGCGACACAAAAATTCGGGCCTCCGCCCAACTACTCACAAGTAGTATAGTGGGATCACTCATGTTCACTACCTTAGGTGGTCATTGCGATAGATTGTGAAAAATAAAGGCCGCCGATATTAAGTGTGGAATTTGTCAGGAAGCTGTTTAAATGCTTTTAAGTGCAGTTAAAGGGTCATTTTTTCTATAGGTTGTACGTCTTATCTCATTACATTGGGCAACAGTCTTAACAGATTTGTTTACGAGTTGAACATTCGTTGACTGCTTGGTCTGTTAGAATCAGCATGACAGCGCACACACAATCTATGTTCTGATGAACAGCGTATTGCGTCCACGAGCACCAAATGCGTTAAATTGTAGGAGCCCATCGTGAAATTATTACGTTGACACCTGAGCAGTGTGACACCAGGATATAGGTTCTTGCTGGGGGACCATACTGGTAATCAGTAGCTGGAAAGTCTAACTAATTTGGTGATGAATGATGAACTTGATAGGTTGGCACAGTAGGTAACACACTATGACTGTTACTCATGTATATCCAACGTTTTGAACAATGAAGAGATAAAAGACCGCCCTTCATAGAAAGCTGCTGGGCTGTCGGAGCGCTTCATGCCTGCGAATACATGTACAAACATTCAACTTCAGTAAAATGAAAACAACAGTGTTGCAGCTATAAGCATAACTACAGGGTCATATCTTACAGCCTAAGCATTCCTATGCGGACGGTAACTCGAGATACAAACTCCTGGGCATAGATGCTCTCTTTTCACCCGCCCTCCCTTAGTTTATTCTACTTGGTTGAACCTGTAAGGATATACATCCTGAACAGTAAGCATTATAGTGCATAAGGCCGATTTCCACGCCAAGATACCAGACGGAATAATTCATCCACATCCATGTCCACATATACCGTATAAGTATTCTTAGTGAGGCGAAGTATCTAAACGAGAAACGGTGATATAGGGTTGAAGCACTGTAGTTACGGGATAAGAGATTATTAGAGAAAAGTTATTACGTAAAAATTCACGTAAACATAAAATGGCGGCTTACCGTTCCAGTATGCATACAATCAGTTTGGTGGATGTTTTCTAAAGGGCTTCTGACGTTGTATCAGTATAGATCAGTATGTCAGTCAGTGGTTCAGTCCATCAAGGCTGCCAGAAGAATTATTTTTCCAGGTCAGTTATACTCTGTAATAGACACTCATCTGGTCTTTGACACTGAACATACAGCATCCCATTACTTTGATCAACAGCCAATACGTTTGTGCCACAACCGGCTTCCCAAAATTATCATACCGAAACTGGTTGACTTCACGATTCTACGTGAGGTGCAGTCGAGTTCAATGCAGTTTTTCACCACGAACACACGTCTAACGTACAGGCCTTCAGACGGAACAGTTCAGTTTAGCTACTCAGCTTGATCTGATCATGGAATGACTTACCTATCTGTCATGTATTCCTTAGCCTCTCATTTAGCCTTCATTTGCGTTTAGGGGGTTGTGGTGATGTTACCAGTTTCAACTTTTTGTGTTCTTATCTACTAAGCGTTGTTCCCAACCGTAGCTTCATACTACAGATGCATGACACGTTTTTTTAAAGACATTGTAAACCACACGGTGGCAAAAAATGTTACCCACAATAAAGTTGAAGATTTACACATACACAACATCCTTATAAGATTAAATGAATTCCTACCTGGTAAAGTACTGGGGATTCAAATCATAAAAATTCAACATAGTGTATTCAAGCGTCTGTGGTTTGCTTTCTTTCAATATTAACAGTTTATTGCATCTGTTTTATTACAGCTTCAATCTGGTACGGCTGAACTCCTTTTTAAGACATTCAACAGCCTATAGTTTATAAAATTCCATACGGTCCTTCGACAAATACCATAGTTACGTTACAAGAAAGCATGGAAAGCCAACTGGTAGTACATCTACGTTCCAAAAGAGAAATCTTGAATGAACTTCCGACAAAAACTCAACAATGTCGTATGATGAAATTGTGAAGGCTTTTCAATTTGAAATAAACTTCCAAAGTCATGGTTTTATTTAACGTGTCTGTATACCTACCTTACTGTAACCTCTCTTGTGAAGCTTGGTCATACAAGACGAATGGTTACGGGAAACGAAAAACGCTGTTCAGGTTAACGGAATAGTAGCAAAAATCAATCAAAGTAAATCAAAAATTAGTAATCAACCTTGCAGTTATGATACACAACTTCCCAATAACTTCTGGATTTCCATTATTTTACACAAAGAGAGATTTCCTCTTAAAGGAAACCGTGACTAGTGTTCTATTCATATTGACCCAATTTTGAAAGTTTGAACGACAGTCCACATTGCTCACATTCATGCTCTATATACCTAGATTTACTTGTTTCGTTTATTTTACCAGACCTAAATAGACCGTTAACTGTGATCCAACATACCGCTTACGCTGCTAAGTGTCGGTCGAATAGATCAGCGTTAAGACAGGGAGCTCTTTGATCGTTCATGTTTTGTAGTTAATTTGTCTTATTACCGCCAACAGTCTCGACACTCAAACTAACTTTTCAACATTGCCGAAAGTACCATAACCCTAACTGGAAAGACCGGATACCAGAAAGTTTCTGTAAATCCCCCTCGAAAGCGATGATTTAGTCAACCCTGCTAGATTTCATTATAGCGTTAAACCACAGCATTAAACCACAAAACGTTAAACCGTCCACACAATCAAATGCAACACATTGTTACGAAAGCAAGCCGAATTATTGGCTATGCTCAATAATTAATTGGAGCAGTCGAATAAATTTGGCCACCCCGGTCTAACACGTAAAAATATCATATTGGTCTTCCGGTGGTCGGTTTTCACGCAGCCCAACTTCAGCATCATGCACCACAACGTCGTCAGCTAGTGAAACAATCAAGGTATAGGTGTAGGATTCTAATTCAAAGTTACACCACAATATAATCTTTATGTAATAAGGATGACAATAGCGTCTCATGTAAGCGAAGCATCTGTTCAAGTTAACAGAGTGATGACGTTGAGAAAACTTTTCTTCTTCGATGTTGTAACACACTGTATCAAAATTCAATTGCATCTCAATACAATTCAATGCCTCCTAGCTATCTAACGGAAAGTTAACTTATCTCTATGTGTCCTCAGTGCTGGTCACGTGAGCAAAACCGCTCGAGGCAAGCTGAATGTTTCACCACTGAGCTAGAACATACATTCATATGTCCGAGTTGGCTGAAGTTGACCAACCAATATGAATTTGACTCTTAGTGAACCGTAAAACTGACGTATCAATCGCTTGCTCAGGGGTAACACGTGACTGGATCTACTTGGTAAGGAAACGGCATAGTATCAAAAATGGGCGCCGTGCCACTTGAGGAAATACACCATTCAAGCTACTAACTACCTATCCTCAGATATGCCGTATGGGGACACAAGTAGATCAGAGTGAGTACTGTAGTTATCTGTGTACATTTCAAAGAACAGTGCACTTGGTTTCCTGGTGCTTGCCACGTTAAGTGCACATATATGCCAGGTAGAAACGTTCCAACCTGGTCAGCCATACTTCGCCCCTACGGAACCAGAGAACGTGAAGTTAGTATGCGTCGAAGTGTAACGCAGTTCCACTGCAACGTAGCTAACATTTCGCACAAAATAATTCTGGTTTACCATCTACCGATTGCATAGTGCTTAAACGAGTATGAAGGACCCATCATATAGGATTGACATGGGATCACAAAATTTACTATATCAGCTACCGGCTAAGAAGAAGCAGTTACAGAGTGTGTCATTTGCGCCATATCCGTGTTTATGGACGAAAACGCATTTTGAAAATAAAAGCCAACTGAGAAAAATATTTTCACACACAAATATCATTTGTCACGACTGAGTCATTATCATCATATTTGAATTACTGACAACCGTAGAGAAGTCAGTTGGGTATGAACGTCATCATCTGTGGTTACAATTCATTGTTAGCATGTTTGCTCTCAGTGGTTAATTGATTTTCTTCGAAAACAAACCGACGATTACAACTGCTGATACTGTTTACATATTCAATATCATCGAGCCTCGTTCATCACAATGTGTCCTCAACCTATTCCTAGAAGGTAGGTCATATTGAAATGGTGTATTCAGATTAGCTTCAGATAAACTGATATAAGCAGTCGGCCAATTTTCATGTATCATATTTGTTGGCAGATTTTTCCGTTGAAGTGAAACCTTCACTTATGTCAATGCTTTCACCTCAGTAGGTTCACAGTTCCAAAGATCAGTGTTAGCGACTGACATCATATATGCTTGTGTGAAGGAACTCTACAGTAAACGTGATCTGCCCGTGTTTCATCTATGCCTATAACATTTATCCAGTGGACAGTTTCATTTTCTGGTGGATGATGTAACCATAAGTAGTCCACTTGCACCTGTACTGGCTGATACAATTATGGCTTCCCTTGAAAACAAAACGTAAAACGTAGTAAGCTGAACGCATCTACACAAGATCCAGATGGATGACGTAGTCGTAATTTACGAATCGAATAGTCTAGTTTAATCTACGTGCACACATCTCAGCAGCTTATACATTGTTGTCAAGTTTGCCACTGAAACCAAAAAACACAAACAGTCAACTGTTTTGTAGTTTTGACCTACCAGGCTTGAAGACAACTCTTTTCTTATAGGTATCCAGCGAAAAAAAATATGGGCTGGTCAACCATTTCATCTAAGAAGTGTTGCCTAAGTCGCGCACACACATGGGATCGTGTACACAATATGCCACTAGGTTTGCAATATCTGTTAAAGTGAACGTATGCTAGAAGACCTCGATTTCGTCAAGCGACTTCTCGATAAAAAGGAGTTATTCTCGCACGCCATGTCGAAAGACACTCGGACCCAATCAAAACCCAACCAGCTGTCACACTAGTATCTCGTTGACAGGCGTGCGTATCGCCACTTCCAAGGCCGACAACACAACTTCAGATAAAGAACGAATGAAATCAGCATTGAACCGAACATATACATCAGCTGCATTCAACAACAGTCGTACCCTCAGCCCCAACAGTGGATCCAGTGCCAACACTGCCCAACGCAAAAATCATCTACAACTTTATTCATACTTAAGGCTTGCAATATATAGGTCGTGTAATGAGGGCACTATATATTGGAATCTTGGAACACATCCTGAGATAAATTCAAGATACCTAAACCCGAGCGGCTAATGTTTCATAACAAAACACTTGCTCGAATCTGATCACAGAGTGAATAACCGGAAAAGTTTTTGTTTTTGCAAGACTGGAATCAAACGTACATTGCTATTCCAAAACCTAAGTCATTTACCGGGGTAAAAAAACATCTTCGTGCGTCCAGAAGTAGACGATAGAGAATCTAGTCCTACACTGATAATCCGTTGTGTATGGACCGATCAACAAATCTTTTATTTTGAATGCTTCATCCTCTCTCCGTCAAAATCTATCCGTTTCACAAATTATCCTGCTGTGTGCTGATTACCTTAGCTTTAGTTTTTTTTTGTGTGGACTGAATATGAATTGGCTGATCGTATTTGGTTCAATTCACTTGCAGGTCGATTAATGTGAAACATTAGTGTACATGTGATATTTGAGTCATTCACTCGTCCACATACCAATAGTCCGTACTCCTTTGCCTTATTTCGTTGCGTTTCTTGTTTTTGAGTGTATCAAAAAGCGAGGAGAAAACAAATATCCACACATTCCACACACGTCCTCACAGCTGCCACTAGACACACTCGGTGTAGGCACCTTGATGCTAAATGTTTGAATAGGGACGTAGTCTTTTTCAGTAGTTAGGTCCCTTCCCGTCCCCTTCTTTTTCCTTCTCGGCCTTTCTATATAGGGTTTGCTGTTTCTTCATGGTTGCGTGGCAGTTAAGCACTAGTGTTAACCACTGATGTATTGCTGTCTATGATGATGATGATGATGATGATGATGATGAGACACACTCTGATATTTCGCCTGTATGTGATCATTCATCCATTCACTTGGTTATCATTGCTTGCATCCAAGTGACCAGAAGGAACGGAACAATAATCCAGAATATACTCAACACAACGATTTTGGCCTCATTAGGATTTATACAAGTTCAAGTTTTAAAGTGTTTTTCATCTCATTTTTATATTTGCCTAACAATACAGACATATTCAAGGTGTATATCTTGGAAACACATAGAACGTTAGAAAGTTATTCAGCAACGGCAAGCTGATCCTGATGAAATTAAGCTATTCTTAAGTGTGAGAACGCATGGGGCAGACAATCTGGAAAAACTGAGACCACTTTCGAAAATAAAATAGTGTCCTCTATAAGCCATTAGCAAAATAGAGTATATGCTACAAACAGACTCCACAACACAAACGTTGGGATGAGACGATCGGTTCCGTTGCAGTAGTCAGTTCGGCAGCAAATGCGATCAAAACCAGCAGATAGGTAAGCGGTGTAACTACAATCCTCCACACACGATTTCGTGATGGTGCCGTTTTCCGTAATACTCTGACGAGAAAATAAAACAAGGAAGTGTTCGCAGGATCATCCAAAGTCACTCAATCGTTTGAATTAAAACTGAACAACTCAAAACGGAATAGACAAGCGGCTGGCTGAAATAGCTGAGTAACGAAGACCATGTTAAAGTGTGTAAAAACTTTGAAACATTCGAACAAAACTGTAATATGTGATCAACCTATGTTATTCGGCAAACACGATGAATTTCTGGGCAACAGAATTCTGTGATATCTGATGATCACATCAACAACGTGGAAACACTATAGTCGAATGAATAACTGGTAAGAATACAACCAGATAGAGTTGCCCGAGTGGCAATTCATGACCGAATGGTCATAACGCATTTTATATCCGAAACAATAGGCAGGATAAGCAACTGGGGTGTTTTGACTAAGAACATGCTTGATGCATCCAGACTACGAAAACTCTAGTGAGATAGACTGGTTTTCGAACCAGTAGTAATCCATTCTGTTGGACGTGTCATAAACAGAGTGAGGTTAAGTGGGAAAACACATAGCCTCATGGCAGTATAGAAACTGAGGCGCGCTGATTTATAGGACAGTGCATGTGGGTAATGTCAGATGTTCCAACACTGTAGTCGAATGATTTTCCTGTTTATTATTTATAACGATATGTAATCAATGCATATCTCTCCGAACTTTTCAATTTATTTGTGAGCAATGTGCAACATCTGCAAACGAAGGGTGCTGATGTAGCAATTTTCCTCTGTATTATGATCTCTGACAGAATACATCCAAAGGTAGGTAAACAAACACAATTGGCCTCATGCTTCAACTGACTTACCATGCAAGCGTTACAGTTGTCTTTCCACGAAATATTGTTCAATGTATTGCCACAGTCACTGCACACGTAACACTTCACTGATTGCACTGAAGAAAAAAGAGATGGAAGTAGATGAAAAAAAGGAAGTTAATGTAGAGTTGGCAAGAACCGAGATTACATATAGGACAAAAGATTTCATTTGATCACCTCATTACATTTTAAATGCAAGCCCGAGTAGCAGTTGTCAGAACAAAAAATACAGAGACGAGTATTCGCACCAGGAAGAGATCATCTCAAATCCACATCACCCTCCTGCAATGAATGTGTTGACTAATATCTCACACAGATAGATTGCCAACAACACAAAACTGTTGACAACAGCCCACAGTCTGGATTAGTTTGCTCTAAGTTGCCACAACACTACAGTTGAAACCCCAGACCAAATCCATCTCAGACAAATTCTTGTTGAACATTCAACCGATGCTTCGTATTGTTGCTGACATGATGCCGAGTCGGTCAGCACAACGGAGCAACATATTTTGAAACAACCACTAGTAGAGTAACTTGTGATGAGTTTAATCAAACAACAGCTCTGGTTGCACGAGACTGTTGCACCTCTGGAAAATCTCAAGCAGATTGATGTACGGATGTCACGATCCCTCCACTTACTACAAGGTTGTATGTGCAAATTAGCATTTCGGTCGACAGCGAACTCAATTTCACACTGTCTCATCCTGCGTGTGTCGTCGTCCCCGTGGCGGCCATACCAGAAAACCGATCAGATATCAACCGGCTCAAACCCATTTTGCCATGGGGACAAAAACACATGACGCCTCAATCGCTATCTGCAAGATGAATACGTGAATCAGGCTGTTCTCCCAAATCTCTCGATAGGTTTAATAACATGTGCCTACACTATTAGTCACGGAACCACAGGTCACTAATTCACACTAAGTGGACGTAGTCAATGCAGGAGTAGGAAGAACACTAGATATCGCGAATGTCGTCGCTCGATTGATAAAGTAAAACAGTCTAAAAAAATAACTGATAGAAACTCAATAAATTGGGATTGGCTTTGTGCCACGAAGACTGACTTTTGCTTTCTTTCAGTAAGTTAGACGTTTTCAACAGTCTGTTGGGTGGTTCACAGAATGACGGATCTGTTGGTCGACCGAAACACGTAGTTGGAGGAAAGATCAGCTGTTTTCGCTGAGAATCTTGACAACTCGACCAGAACCGCTTCAGTGAGACATCAGTGAATGCAGACCCCGGAAGAATATCCGGTCCACTGAAAATCTAGAAGATTCATACTCATCCACCTGGTTCTCCAAAGACAGCGCCAACATTTTGACTAGATGAAAAAGTGATGCGCGTCGGTCACGCACGAAACATGGACGCTTGCATTGGGTTGATTGAAGAGATTCCTCTACCCTTCCACTACTATATTGTCCGCTGGTGTATCAACCAAATAGACTAATTTCAGTTTGCCAGAATCAGACTCAAACTACTGACAGGTGACGGATGGAAAGACAGATCGAACTAAAACGGTCATTAACATCTCAATTTTTACACCGTGGACAAAAGCTCCGTGTGTGAGTGATGAACAGGTTGAACGGGACATGAAGTTGTGTTCTGAACTTCAATTCTTAATCGTACCACCTCTCACATTATAGCTGTGTCACATGATGTCCAAACGGCAATTAGTGTTCTGATCTGTACCACAACTTCGTGAACATTTTGAGCCAACAGCATAATCGGATTATCTCGTCATGCAAGTAATCAACAGCGAACACTGAAGAATGTAATGAAGCGAATAGAAGTAATTTTGCCTGAATATTTTCCAAACATGGACTCCACATCTGAGTGGCAAATAACAATCAAAACCTGACTATCCCACGCGCTCACACACATACCCACACACACACCAGATATCAGTGTGTAAACTAACCTGCTGTAATGTAACTGGTAGCAACCAGTGCGAGAAACGCTAAAACCGAAATCCTCGAAAACATCACCCCGTCCCCCTGATGATTTTACTGAACGACCAAATGTCCACACGATGTACGCCGTAACCAGTCACAAACACAAGTGGCCCTTGTTCAATGAGATCTGGGTGGACGGTGACTTAGCGAATACTGTATATGTAATCCGAAACAATATAGCTTGATGTAGACCACGTGACGCAATCGGATTTTATTTCAAATGTGCCAATATAACCTTCNCACAGACACTCACGCAGCTGCTTTTTGTCTGGCTGCTCCCCATCGGCCAATTTGACAAGGTTGAACCCGCAAGGACTGAAGTCACAGTCAGCACAGCCCTCCGGATCAAAACAGCACGCAAGCCTGACCACCACGCCAAGGTATCACACATACACACACACGCACACCAGATATCAGTGTGTAAACTAACCTGCTGTAATGTAACTGGTAGCAACCAGTGCGAGAAACGCTAAAACCGAAATCCTCGAAAACATCACCCCGTCCCCCTGATGATTTTACTGAACGACCAAATGTCCACACGATGTACGCCGTAACCAGTCACAAACACAAGTGGCCCTTGTTCAATGAGATCTGGGTGGACGGTGACTTAGCGAATACTGTATATGTAATCCGAAACAATATAGCTTGATGTAGACCACGTGACGCAATCGGATTTTATTTCAAATGTGCCAATATAACCTTCCATAATTGATCGTCTCCATTGCTGCTGAGATCAGTTTGTAGGTGGAGCAGTGAATGGGCCAGAAAACACTAAACAGAATTACTATTCACCGAACAATCGCCATGACGTACATCTCGGCATGTGAAACTAGTAGTCGTGGTAATCACTAAGATGTCTGCACACAATATTCTGGCTTTCATCAGGAATGATGACGGATGGTTTGCTGTTGGAATTACACTGGGAAGATTTTCAATATGCAATCCAGCCTCTTCACTGCAAATATCCGCATGGGTGATCCAATGCTTGCTGTTTAGAGGGGACTGGTTAATGGGAGAGAATTTCAGTATGAATGACCGAATGTTTGCAGGGATTGCCTGGGTAAAAGAATTTCAGATTATGACCATTAGAATTCATTGTTGTTCGACCGAGTTGGTAACAATTCAGTAACACACAAACAAGATGCATAAGCTATGATGAGGGAGGCGATCGCCAGTTCTGAAGAAAGTGTTCACGAACTCGGCTTTTAAGCTAAAACCAGAGGAGTAGGATCGTCGGCAATTCTGGACAAAATACTACGGGTACTTAGTTGCGTGTGGCGAAGTGACATTGTGAGGGAGATTCGACGAATGACAAACAGACCTGATCTCAATCCACTGCTGTTAGTGTTGAGAAATTTTTGTGACCGCCAAAAGTGACCGGTGTACATAGGTTGCACCTGGCCGCTGGTCGTCACTGTCTATGTCTGCTCATTCGGCCGTGTTCTGATCGAGCACTGTTCATAACCGACACGCATACAACACACTGCGCAATGCATAATCCACGAGGCAACGTCATTTAAATGCGGTCGCATTTGCGCATATTTCCCATGACTGGTGTTACTTGCGCTAATATCCGTACGTGTGTTGTGGAAGTAGACACGACCACTGAGTCTTGTTATACTCATGTTAGCAAGCGGTCAGAACGAACAAGAACTCTAGAACTCCATTGGTTTGACAGCATTCCCTGGATAACAGGAAACAGGACTGAATATGAATTTTTGTAAATTATGAGTAAAGTTGTCTTAGTCTTGAACAGCTTGTCTTGGAAAGGACGGTCAATTTCCACAAGCTTGTCACGTCATAAGCTGTTTTTCCCAATCCTCCCAGCAGATTTCGCTGCATCTCATCACATACTTGACAAGCAAGTCTTTCGTAGGCCGGTACTTAGCTTCTCGTCGTAATTCTCACTGCCATCGCAAACCGGGAGTTCGTTCCACGTTTTTTTCCGTAATTCACCCAAAAGTCTCTCTCCAGGCTCAGTTGGGGTCGACATACCAACAACCGTCGAGCGGCCGATAACGCCGGTTCCTTATGATTTGACGTAGTCTGATTTGAGTCCGACGGTGTGGTTTCCATGTCCGTTCTAGGAAAACGAACTGGAATGTGGATGTTGATCCGATAGCTCAATTTGCACTTCGTTCTGCCTAAGTATATGGTCCGCCACTAATACGATATTTCATAAATGATGTAGGATTTGGCGTTAAGCGGTAGCTTTCTTTTCAGCAGTGGTGTTGAGATTCGGGTGGTGGTGAACAGCATGGCCGGTCGAAGTGCATCAACCGTCCGTAGGACGGGTTTTCGAAAAAACGGATGTTAAGCATCCAGTGTTGGAGCTGTTGGAGTGATCGAGGCAGCCGAGGTTTTCGCAGAGTTACTTCTCGATTGCTTACACACAACCATTTTCTGAACCTGGTTCAAACAACGCCAACTCTTTGACTAGTGTTTTTCTCGGACAGATTCGTCTTGTAAGAAACTAACAAGGTTTTAACTAGGCCATCACCGAATCGTGGAGGCGTGAACCAGTTACACACGGAAGCCATATCCCTGCCCATAAATGACTAGTTCATCAATACCTGATTGCTCTGTTAACCCATGTGTATTTATGTGTGAGGGTGAGTTCCTCCGCTCGCCTGTTAAGTTCGCTGTTTGACCCAACAACGTCTAATGAAGTTCACCTCATTAACCTGTTGAATACAGTAAGTTTGTGAGGTGCATCGAAATCTGCTGGGGAGAAAGATTGTGCAAAAACCTGTTTCCCACTTCTCCATCCGAATTCGCCACCGACAAATGTTGTTTGACCTATCCACACGTCAACCGATCGGTCAAAAAGACATCGCGGTGGCCTGTGATTCACATGATGTGCGGTCGCCTATCTGTCCACTTTAGCTGAGGAAAACCAACTCGCTCTCTGGATGTTCGATGAAATCGCTGCACAGTTTCCTTCTCACAATGGAAGGCGGCCACGCAAGTTCCTTGCATTCGCGGGTGGTATGAGACTTCCAGAAATTTTGCATTCACATTTCGTTTTTCTTCCAACACTAATAAGACCAGCCATTCGTTAACGTTTCAGCTGTCATCTTGCTTTCAAGGATGTCAAAGACATCGTTCACAGTCAGCGTGTGAAATGAGTTTCATACAGTCTTAGTTGGTATCTGGAACTGTTTGATGGGAGTCATAGAACAACAATGTGGTAACGTAGTTGAAACATTCAGGTTTCAGGCGAACTGAATAAATGCGATGGTTCGACATCGTGCCTGTACTTTCGGGAAGCTTGACAAGCAAACATGAAGTGTGATGACTCGTGATCGTGTTCAGAAGAGAAAATGCATAATCTCCCTTATGAGTATCATAACGTTGGTAGAATGTAGTCATCAGAGTGCGTTGGACAAGTGACCTCACGAGCATTGGAATGATATATCGAATTGTGTGGGCGGAAGTTTCAAACATGTTGGTCCTGTCAGAATACAGGATTGGGACACACTTCAGTTGAGACTGTTTCCTGCCTCGAGCCTTCTTGGTTCACGATCGCCAAGCCATTAGTCACACAGTCACTCCCAGAGGGAAACAATCCGAATATGTTCTAACAATATGCTTCTCTTCACAGTGCATCAGCACGAACGTTGGACTTTTCTCTTGCATCTGGTCTCATCCATTTATTGAGAACTATGGTGCGTGTTGCGAGTTTTCATGTACACTTCACTCTCGGAGAGAGAGAGGGAGGGAGGGATTCGAAGTCGGGTAACATGAAACCATATCGTCCTCCCATTTGTTATCAACAAATCTACGTAGAAAAATAACCGGTTGATTAACCGGGTTGTGCATTTTGGGGTGGATATTAACTGTCCCGGTTTCCTGGTTGCTTCATTCAGTCGAAATAGCATTGGACCAACAGCTATTTTCGAGGTGCAGTTAACCGGACGTGGTAAGCTAGTGTAGTCAGTGTGAGGTAGTGTTGGTGCACGAGACAATACATGGGTGACGCCGTTGGGACATTTTATCGCCGCTGGTTGTAAGTCTCGCACACTTTGTACTAAGCAAGTGTATCTGATTTTACTTAAATGTTACTAATTTTTCCGGATATATATCTTCTTGACAGTTAAGTCAGTTGCTATTTGCAAAACTCCATCTGACATTTTCATTTAAGTAAATGGCGGATGCTTTTAGTACATATACATACATATACATATATATACATACTTGCGAAGGTATTTCCCGTTTCTTTTCAAGCCAGCGCTTGCTAACGGCTGCACTTCAAGTCTAACGGCTTTTCGGTTTCAATTTCAAGATAAGTCTTAGGCATGGGGGTCGTAGACTGTAGTTAAGAGGGCAGTCACTTTGTCTCATCTCGAGGTGATCCGGCAGTCACTGCGTCACTCACAAACAAATGCGGCTGTACGTCTGTGTATGGCAATCTGGTCCTGGCTGAAGTGGAATCAACGCCACAGCGGTCAGCCCATTTGGCTTGTGGAGCGTACATGAAGCTCATATTCCGGCCACGGAATGCAGGTGTACTGCCGACAAACCTTAATGGCAGCATATTTCGAAAGAGGCCGGTTGGAACCCTTAGTGGATAACGAAGTCTGTAGTCAATTGTGAGTTATGTTAAATTCGTATTTTATGTGCATGTTGACGTAAAGCAAAACTTCTCTACAGCTGTTACACTTCAGGGCCTACAACTAAGGTTGCTTCAGAGAGATAGTCGCTACCATATGATATTGGGGGTAGTCATCATCTACTAATCCTTCAGCAATCTGAAATAGCAAATGGAAATTTGCCTCCGGGTACAATCCGTTTGAAGGCTTAAATGTGTATTCTGGTCAACTCTTAATCTTACTGACACTTGGGCAAGTCAATAAACACCTCCGAGGTCGAGCAAATAGTAGTTACTGAAATTGTCCCAGCTGTTTTGAAGGTGATGTCTTCTTACCGATCTACACCCGATTTTTTCTTTGTGTGTTTCTGATACTAGTCGATACATCCCACGACGTTACATTAAACAGACAAGTGAAAAAACGGAAGTAACAGTTTCTAACGTAGGCAGGATTTACCACTTTCAAGTTTGTAAGCAAATTAACCGGTCCTTCTCAAAGGTCCCATCTTCCCTAAAACCAGTGTACGTGTTAACAATGTTTCTTAAAATGAACAGTCGAAAACGACTTATTGTTCAGCGAGAATCTAGCGTGTGCTAAGTAAAGAAATACTCTGGCGTAGTTCCGTTACGGCAGCTGACCGAATATGTCATTGTCTTTTTTCTGATGATAGCAAATCAGTTATTTATCTTCATACAAAAACAAAGCGTAACCAGACATTTCCAACCATATACGATTGCAATGAAAACGAACATTTTGGTTTGCAAGTGATTTTATCAGGCACCTCAGTTTTGCACAGTTATTTGCTGTTCTTTGTCAATTTTAACAAATTCTCATGCATACTAGGGGGAATGAAGTTAAATTTCTGTTTGGAAGCTTGGTCTAGCTCTTTAGTTAAACTGTTTGACTTTGTCTTCCAGTTTTTGCACAGTAGATCTCCAGTGCGTGCAGCCAGTGCGGTATCCAAAACCGGTCGTTTCAGATTGGTTCACTTATGACCGGTCAAATTTATCTGTTTTCATCACAAGCGTGCACGTATCAGTTTCTCGGTAAACCCTTGCGTCTAAGATTATCTAGTTGCCACTTCCACACTGATCGCATTCCTAGGTTTAGTATTGTGAACCGAGAAGGTGGATGGCGTAGAAGTTGATTATTTGGGGAAACCAATACACGTCTTATGCGTCGCAACGTTACAACGAACAGAAACACGCATTTGCACACCACACTCATCTGAGGATGCTCCAGTCGCTTTGGACGCCATGCCTCAGTTCCCTCATGTAGCGGAAGCCATTCCACGTGATGCTGCCCACCAATGAACCTTCCCGTATTTCTCCCTTATTTTTCCCGCGATCATTTCGATCATGCTGCTACTGAATATTGGTGTAAGTAGTATGGTACGACCGTCTATCCTCACTACACTAGTGTACTTTGACCGATCCAGCAAACATACGTTTAACGGGATAACGGAAACATTGTGTGTGTTTGTAGTTTATGTTTGCTCCGACGTGTTTATCGAGGCCAAACAAATGACCATTGTGTAATACAGCGTACGGCAAACATTTCGATGGTCAGAGATAAGGAGGTCACTACTTGGCTGCGGTCCTATACAGAAACACCTATCACGTGTAGTGGCTGTAAACAGCCTGTAGGTAGACCGGGAGGATCAGTCATTTAGGGGGTTCTCGTTGACCACATATTAAAAAATGCCTCTAAAATCAGACAAAACGGGTTCGAAAGATTTCAAAAATTGCATTCACCATATTAGACTAAAACTCACGAATGGGTGTTTTGCGCACAAGAAAATGAATAGTTACACTTGAGAAATATCATTCTGATGAGTCGGAACAATTATGACTCTTCACTGTTCAAGAGTAATACACTAAAACCAATGAGCAATAGAAGGTACGCTGTTTAAAATTAATTGAACAGCATCTACAGTTGCAATCTAGTACACTCCCTTTCACTCCCTTTCGAAAGAAAACAGTCGATTGGAACACAATGCTGTTTTCTGATAGGAGTTGACTGAAAACGAAAAAATTCACAGAAACTGTCCATTGTTGATGATCAGCTCGTTCACATGGAGCTAAAACAACAAATTCCCCTCATATATTTCTTGCTAAGTAATCACAACACACAGATCATGTAGTGTTTCTCAGAGCGGAATATCGCAAAATCCGTGTTCAAACAGATTATATCTGGGCCGTGTTAGTAGCAAACTAATCGGGAAATTAAAAAAACCATGGCAATTATGTATACAGATTTTGGGCTCGGCCACATCTATTCATCGTACCATCCTACTGCCAAGACAGCTGTAGTGCAAACTAGGACTGTTTATGATCATACGCATGAATGGTAAATGCATAGCAAACTGTAGGCCACGTGTCATACAAGTGTGGAACAGAACAGTCAGAGCTTTGGTTTATATTTTTACCCATTCAACAGGATGCATGTAACTTATTCAACCGGTGGGTGCGCATAGATGGCGGTCATTCGTCAATATATGGTTACAACTATAATTGAGTAAAACATTCAAGGTTACACCAATAGAATAAAAATCACTACCGGGTGAATACAACTCTATATCAGTAGGCATATTTGTCTCTGGATGTGCAATCATTTCAGATGAATCAGATGAACTATTTCCCGCAAAATAATTTTCAATTAACAAAGTAATTTTCCTACCGTTCTGCAACTACTCAAAATGAGAAAGACGACATCGGAAGTGTCGGTTTCTAGCGGTTATTGATGTACATATTGGTGACTTGTCGGTTTGAGTAGATTTCACGTAAGAAAAGGATTTGTTTTCTAACAAATCGTCTGCTGACCTGAGTAATATGAACTGACGATGGCGTTAATTTAGGCTTCGAAGCAAACGGCGTAGCTTCGCAGTCCATCCGGTACATATTGTCTGGGGTCATGAGGTTCGGTCGCTGGAAGATTTCCAACACAATAATATGTCTCCGCATTCCGATCTCAGCTGATTTCAAGAAAGTTTGAGAAATATGCTGAAGTACAAATCACTTGCGATAACCTATAAATAAGAACAACAGTACTGAGTACCACTCAAAGAGTTGAAAACGAATCAGCCTACGTTACATCGCACTTAACACCCACTGGACATACTCTTACAATGAAGTGTCGTTTAATTTCTTCTTGAATGGCCTAACCCCTCACGTTTTGAGAGTTAGCAGAACTGCATGGCTGATGAGTGATCACGGACTGTAGCAGCATGTGATCACACTTCTTCGACCGGGGATCATTCGGACCCGCATGGTCTATCACACGGTCAGTGGAACATTACGAACATGGTGAACTTACTCTCAGGAGGGAAGTAGAAATCCTTTGGACTGGGAATGAACACCCAGTAGTGATGACTCTTGTAAAGAGTGAACTTTGAGTTAAGTGTTTCCTTCCAAGTAGTCTGCCCAAGGAGGTTATTGAAAGGAAAAGATGCGGCAATAGGTGAGTGATACAAAATCAGTGACGGTTTTGAAATCAAGTAATCACTTGTTGGCACTTGCAAACAGTCGTATCCGATCTTTCTTGAGTGGGTTGGGGTGGTCGCCGACGCGAAATGGATACGTGTTTCACACGTTTATACCACGGTTCCTGGTTATTTGATAATTTGTGCGACTACTGTGGAATTCATTTGCGAATCATAAATATATTTGTTGTGATAACCCCTGGTTTCATACTTGAATTCATACCGAAATTAATAGCTGCGCACGTGTGCCTAGCGTTTGTTCTCTGGTGTACTCTGTCATCCACTGAGCCACTCTGCCACAACAGCAGCAGATCACAATTAAATAATCTACGTGTCATACTGTATTGCATGGAATAAACTGACATGCTTAGGGTGTGAAGCTACAGAATCCACGAAAATACTGTTGAACATGACATGTGTGTTGTCGCTGAATGATGTGATAGGTCTGTTGCATCCAAACATACTGCTGAATTCTCTTCTGAGTCAATACTGCGGAGTGACCTAATCTTCCTGTCAGTGAATTGCTCACAGCAATGCAACCTACATTTTTACAGTTGACTCTCTTTAAAATTAGTTCACTCAGTGCATTCGACTGGACATAAATATCTTCCGAACCCAGGCGCTTTAGTGTCAGTCATCAGCTGTTGTCACTTACGAAACGTTCATACATTTAATCCGTGACACTTTCTGAACGCAATGTCATTTGAACGACACAGATCTTTTGTTAGCTGTAAGGCAGACGCATCAATCAGATGCACTGTAAGAATAAAGAGCATATGCGCCATTCTCCAACAAGTTTGCGGACGAATCACTCACGTATTCACGATTGTTCTTACGTAAGTACTACTAAGGTAGATGTTGCGTATACGAACGTCGTTACCATAAAGAGCAGTTGAGTCAGTTGAATTGACAGTGGTGAAAACTCCCACCAAATCTCTGTAACAAGGTTAGCTGAGACATACGTTTTATAATGAGCCAAAATGTGACCTTCCGTCTGATAATTGTCAACTTGTGGAACGTTTGGAATCGCGAAAGCCAGTTGTCAAATAAATCTTCACCTTTGATATTAAACCCATCAAAACCACACCCTGAAAATTTCTAACGCTAAATGCGGTCGATATTCCAGCGAGCAGCAATAGTTCATTTAAATAAGCTAAACAACCACTTTCTGGAAATGATATGAGAAAATAATTATTTTCTTGTAATTAAATACGACCATACTAAGAATACACTAGGAAGGATAAAGTAAATATGAATATATTTAAACTTATGGGACAGCCAGTAGTTTCTAGTGTTAAGGCCAATAGCATGGATGGCAAACGGATTGTTTATTCAGAATATCAAAACAGGAGATATATACCTCATTGCCACCAGAAACAGCGGAAACATCCAATTGCACATAGCACTGGTTGTACACTTCACCCTTTGAACACGTTTCGTAGCATGTCTTCAGGTACATGCGACACTCTACAGGTTGATTTATCAAAGTTCAATGGATGTTCTGAAGCAAGATAATGTGAGCGATAATCATAAGCACATGGATGGCTATAAGGTAGCAGACCAATCTGGTATCCAGCAAGTTCTTTTCTACACAGATGGGTCATTTCCATTTGTTAATCGCTACTGCTGCTGCCAACCGGAGAAGTCTTCCATCGTTTGTCACTTCACGTATCCCAAAGACTTTCCCCAGGTTAGACTGAGATCGATGCGTTAACAAATGTTGAGCGTCTGGTAATGACATTTCTTCTGACGAGTGACCCTCTGGCCGGATTCAGACACTGTGACACTCACTGCTGTTTCAAAGACTCACGCTGCAACATGTTTTAGTCTGATTGTGTAATTCACGCCCCAGTTTACGTATGTTGTTGATGCGGTACTCACGGGAAAATTTATCGAGTACACACTGCTGGGATTCGAATGGTTACGGATTACATGGCTGTTTAGGACTTTCGTTCTATAGTTCCCCTGAAATGGATTTTCAACAGCTTATGAATATTATCACTCCCGTAAGATAGATATTCCTTTTGGGATTCACTGAAAACATGTCTGTTTTGCGTTTGTCGGAGGTTTCGATAAACGCTGGTGAATAACCATCTTCTTTGAGGGACACCTCACTGGTTAATATTTAAGTTGAACAAGTTTGTTTAATCCGACAAAACACAGCTCCTTCTAGGCAGCGCTTAGACTGGAATGCCACAAATCGGTGACAGTTCTGACACGGTCCTGCACATACATGTTTCCAGTAAAAGGATCGTCGTACGGAGCCGTTATTGTAACACTTCATAACAATACCTTCAGCTGTAATAGGATGTCAGCACGTTTATGCATAACGGTGAAGCTGATTTCGCAATTCAACTGGTTCATCGAGTTGCGTGCACGTCTTGCCACTTCCTTATTGTTAGCAATCAGAAGGATATCCTGAACATAACGCGGGTATAGTTGAGCTTGTCTGATGGCAGTATTCTCGTTCCACACCAACTGAGCAACAGCAATGTAAGTTATAAGCATATTCAGTGAAGTGCCTGTTACAACTCCATCAACTTGCGTATAGCCGGTTTCTTGAAAGAAGAACTGAGATTTCGTCGTACGTAGTGGCAGAAAGCTTTCTAACACAGACGTAGGCGATCCGATGTTCAGGTGACTCGAGTTGATACGTTACGAGGCTACATCACTAAATCTCAATGCATCGGTTCACAAGGATTTAATCCCAAGAATCCCGGTATAGTGTACCTTGCTTATTTCCGTTGGGAATTCAGTGCCATTTCAACAACGGCTTAGAAGGCAATATGTACTAGTTTTGTATAACAGGCAGTTTCGTTGTGAGTAGTATACTACTTACAAGTAGTGTATGACCCACAGGGGACATTTAGGAGCAAAAGGACAAGCCCCGAACACGACGGACAAGAAGAGACTATCGAAACAGTGTGTACATAATGTGTGGAAACTTTCACCAAGGCGAATGACCACGTACTGTCACCCAATATATGTGATTACTGTTGACAATGACGCAACTTACCCCAAAGCAATGTAGATCTACCGAACATCACGATAATTTTATTCTTATTAAGCGCAAATTTCCTTGCGCGTACAAACTAAAATATCCTTGTCACATCACGTTAACAATTCGTGTATTGCGATTTCCAGTTCAAGTGGTACATGAACACAAACGTGGTTCAATAACATAACTTCCAAATGGTCACATTTATTATCATCTTGCTTTCGTCTATGCTCTATGGTCATCGTTATTGCAATTGTTTGGAAGCTGACTCTGTAGTCGATCACTCATTCTGTCACGCACCTATAGAATTTGCAGAACGGTGTACTCTGTACTTCTTAGTATTAAAGTGTTTGGAATTTAGTCCATACAGGTTGGACACCATTCACAACTGGTTGCAACTATCGCAGTACCATACATCCTTAGCTCTCATCTGACCGTGTCCAACAAGCGAATCGTTTGAAGTGGACACATTAACAACGGGGTGTTACTCAGTAACCATTGCCTCTAAAAGTCGTACGCTAACCACTTTTTGGTTAGCTCAGGCAGTCCACCGATTAATATTTCGTTTGGTAGTTACAACATGTTTAGGTTAGGTTAAACAGCTTTCTCGGAAATTTGGAAATTCCTAGTCCGTATTGTCTGATAAAAGTTAACTAAAATACTCCTCCGTGTTTTCTGACCTACAGAACTATATTGCGTATACCATGGAGTTTCGCCGGTAATGGAATACGCCGACGCCCGATTTATGGTTATTCTGCATTCACTGGGTCGATATTTGAAAGCAGCAGAGCTGCGAGTACAATTACTACTGCATAGCACAACAATGAAGTTGAGCATAAAATAAGTCCACCAGAAAGCAAATTCTGATATGCGGTGTGTACATCTTTGTACGTCGGCAATCCAATGTGCGAGAACTTGAGGTGGACAGCGTGCATGCATTGCATGAAACTCAGAAATGGTCGTCATATTTTGAATTAGTCGTGGAAATGTACCTCGACTGCTTCCTCAAAGAAATACTTCAGTGCTTTTTTGTGTTGGCTTTTGGAGAATAGTTCAAATAAAAATAGTCCGGATTGGTAAAATTTCGAAATGTTTGAAACTTGCTGGACCATAAACTCACATTTTAAAATCATGGCTTTCAACGACTATGTTTAGGCAGACAAATCACAGTAATTTTCCCACTTCACCAGTTGGTACAAATTCGAAATTGTTGCAAGACCTAAAGAAAATTCTGTACAGATTCTGCATGATAGGTCATTGCGTCACTTTTGAAAGTAGTCAGTGTCTTACAACAATTCAAGTGCGGTCAGGCAAATTAGCATGTTCGGCGCTGTCAACTCATGTTAGGTGGTGATGTTATAGCATGACATCTCGCTCAGCGAGCAACCTGTCGGTAGTGAAGCACTCATATTCAGTCCGGATCTTGGCAGATATTCCTTGATTCAGATGGATTACTCTCGCATTAGTTACACCCACTTACTACATGTGAGAACGTAAACTCACTACGAAACGGGAGGCAGCAATGCTAAGCATCGAACATGGAAGGTGCTCTGTGAGATTATGTGTTAAACTCTGTAATTAGACTGCTGAGTGTTCAAAGTCTTTCATTAACAGATACTATATTTGCAGTTGGTTGGTCATACCAGGAAGACACTCAGGTCTGATGTCGCAAGTTTACTACGGATCAGTCAAAGCAGAACAAAGAAATAACTTACTCTCCAACGACGAAACCGCGAAATAACTTCCTACTAAACCTGACGCTGTAACCTGTCGACAAATGCATACATATTTCCATATTTATTGTTGTCAGTCGTATTTTTCACGGCTCTACTTATAAACAACAGAAGTAACCGTGCTTACAACAACAGCAGCAGCACAGAAAAATGACAACTGATATCTTTGAAGTCTGGATATATCTTTAACTCTATAACGTTAAAGAGAGTAGACAGGTAAACGTTTTGACATTTATACAGTTACGTCTTACATATTACGTGGATTGAAGTGAACATCTTGATAGTGAATCACGTACGTTCGTTTTTTACAGGCCTGAAAACATGTTCTGTAACGCGAAAGCTGATCGACTGTCAAAACTCACCCACTTCAACTTTTCGTTGAAGTGAGATATGTGTTCAAACTATTGCTCCGAATTAGAAGTACCGATGCTATCTGTAAGTAGCTGAATGATCCACTATACCATCAACAGTGCGGTCTTCAGCGATGGCGATCTTGATGCAGTACGTGCTTTTCTATGTGTGGATCATTTCTGCCCAATTAAAATCAATCTCAGAAAGTAGATGTATACGGTTCATTACTAAACAGTTGCTGTCCCCGGGTTTGACTGTCCATCGGGTGAAACTAGGGGATTCAGAATTACACATGGACAATCATCGGCTAACATAGTACCTTTTGAGAACGTGCAAAATTGAAATAAAACTTCATTGAGTACTGCCACAACAACACAGATAGCGACATTCGAAGCGACAGTTCTATATTTAAACTCAATGTGAATTGAATATTGTGAGGGGCGTTACCACAACAAGTCACAGAACAGTCATGAATCATCACCTGTTTGTTCTCGATTTAGCGTTAACATTTCTCGTTACTCCTGCTTTAGTTAGTCCTGCCGTAGCCAGTGTCTGGCTGCGAAAAAGAAGTTGCAACGCTGGTTTAACCAGAGTGAACATGTTTGTGTAAATTGTGTGCAAACTAGTCGAAGCCTTGCACAGTACATCTACGCAACAGGCATCTACGATACTTCTGCGGCAATCTGAGTCAGCAACTAATTTTACGGTGCGTGTGCCAAGACCACGTGTTAAATAAATCAGTCTACGGATTGTATGTGATTCACGGGGGGAACCAAAATAGAGTGCATATCTAATGGTTTCACATTTTCTGTTCGTTGAAGTTTAACAGCTCTCTATCCATATCCTTGAGGATGCATGTATTCGGTCGAATGGAGAAACTATTCCATTTAACACCCTATTCTGTTTGCCACTTGTTCTCAGAGAAAACCCGCCTTGAGAACACAAAAGCTGCTGAAACTTAATTCAATCTACTGATGGGAACTACCAACATCTACGCTACAGTGTTGCTGTTCTGTTCTCCAAATAACGCAACTTGTCCGTCGGACTATTTACAAGCGAAACAATTGTCATGATCCACATCATCCTCCGCGAACTCCTTCACTGATCACTTGAGCAATTCGACGAAGGTGTTCAAAACGCGGACCAGATTTGTGCACTGCATACTACATAATGCATATAACTCCCATCCTGTGATGTCAATGGGTACCGCAATCATAAGTAAAACGCACGACGTGCAGGGGCGCGCGCACGTTGCTACTAACTACCCTTTTTTGGTAGTGAAGTAATGGTACATTTCTAGCATACAAGCTGAGGGTCCGAACACACATTTCTTGGTTGTAAATGTTAAATAAACAGTCGGAAGTTGTTATAGAGTTTCATCAAGTGATGACTGCTTCAGTCGAAGTCTCTGAGGCCTACCATGTCGAATGGCCTGAAAGGTGATCAAAAACGATACGGCTTTTTCTACCGTATTGAGCACTTCAATTTCGTGAATGATTTCAAAATGTTGAAGCCATCTATCAGGGTCTAGAATGTCGTAGTGCACATACCTTAACTGAAGCTTCACAGCGACTTTGAAGATGGATAGACACTGCACGGCAAAACATCTAACAGCTGGAATTAGTATCAATCGGCTAGCAGAATAAACATCCAGGTGGCTAAGTTATGTTGACTTCCAACACAATCGTCATGGTCAACAAAGGCCTGCTTGTGTAATGTCTGACAGTTTAAGAACCAAACCTATCTGATCATTTCAATAACTGCGACCTAAATCATGAATAAACAGTAAACAGACAAAATTACATGTATTAAAACATCGAGTAGTATCAAATACTGAATTACTTGGTGATATTAATGATTATGTTGTTTACGGCAGACTTCAGGTTCATATTTTAAGTAGGAGTTCATGAACTGTTCCCAAGGATGCTGCATCCATCAATGTTTAATCATTGTAGCACCGATAGCTATGACTATGCTCCATGTTGCAAGTCGAAATCCAACGCGGTCGCTACCATTGCAGAAATTCGTCTGACAGCAATATCTCACGTATCTGCCTGAGAAGTTTTCTGGTATTTTCGGGCATTCATTCATGCATGACCTGTTCCCGAATCCATTAAGATTTTGGACCTGATAAAAAAGTGTACGACCGAAAGTCATGTTAATGTAAAATTGCATAACATTTACAACGATATTGCATAAGCTAATAACTTAGTCAGTGACAACTTGAACGCCCAGCTTTGTCAAGTGGAACGCTACTGAACTTGTTAGTGAGAACAATCACTACGCTTTTAAACGCTGATGCTACTCACCCCAGAGTCAGACGAAAGAAACGAAAGCCCTACAAATTGACTTCCTTTATGCATAGTAAGAATCCGTCATTCCTAAAAGCAAGGTCAGATTTCGTCGGTGACAGGAAATATCCATACACCAGTTTGAATGGGACTGAGAAGTCCTGACAAGGAAATTTAGATGTCGTCCGCCATTGGTTGGTTATGGGCACTTTGTGAAGATTAACATTAGCATGATAAATGTGCTTTCAGATCGACAGTGGTCCTGTCACCCGCAACCGCTTCCCGACTGACAGCAATGAGCTTACTGACGTCTAAGTGTCATTTTAGTGGTGCTATGTCAGCATATGTAAAAGAGAACTTTTAAATCATCTTTGACCCCGAAATCCGCAGAGCTCCCAAATGCATCAAAGTGGCGTGATTAGTTAACCTCAGCTTTACCTATCTATCACATTCCAGTTTTTTCACAAAGCTTCCCATTTTTGAACGTGGATTTTGTTCCAGTTTTACACCGGCTGCAAAATTAAGGCCGATGAATACAGTGCGGCGCAACCCGTTCAGATCACCAATCTCGCCGTCAGTCATACTAGTGCAACTGGAAACCTCAATGAGGCACACAAACACAGAATGGAGTGTTCACTCTAGGGTCGACAACCACTGGTTTGAATTTTGCACAACATAGAAAGCATCGATGTACACAGTTTGTTTCGTTTGGGCAAGGTGATTTGGTGAAACAACATCCCCCCTATGGACAACAAGCTGTGTTGTTGTTTTAACTCATTTTGATGAGCATACAAAGGGTCAAACATGAGTCTTACGGTAATTCTGGTACTGACCACCTAAAATAAAAACGTGATTTCTGTGTGCTACTACCGACGCCAAGAGTTATTGTTTCAGTTGCTGAACATTGGAATTGGATTCAGAAGGTACGGAATTCTAATGAAACGAAAAAAGGATCGCTCTTAAACAGGGCTACTTTTCAAATGCCGCCTCATCTTCACATAGAGCCTCGTTGTTCATTTCAAATCAAACGTCTATAAACAGGCCCTTGGTTAACAGGGATTCTAGAAACCATCTCCAAATTTCCGTTTACTTGAAACAATCAGTTGAACTGAGCCTCATTTTTCCATGTCGATGGGGTGCCGTCAATACGGATAACGATAATTTCTGCACATTTCGACCAGAGATGACAGAAACCATGCAACGATTTAGATAGATCGTCGAGCACATGGATGATGGAACATTTTCTCGTATAAAAATGAATTAGAAATAAGTAGACAACACTAATGACTGTCTTTTGTGTATGCAGAAGTATACTTTCCAATAATAAGTAAACAATCAATAAACTGACCACATTTATTCACCAACTGATTTTCGCTCTATAGCATTTTACGTCTAAAGGAATATGCAGCTGACCACTCGGCAGAGTTTGACTGAGAATGTACAAGAAATCTAGCAGAATTCATTTTGTATATTTTTCTCGGTCGAGCTGATAGAGAAGAGGACAGAACTTGATGTGCTTGACCGGATCGTGTAGGTAATAACGCTGAGCTTCTCTGATGTACTGTGGACAGAATCTCATAATACTTCCTACAGTTTCATCAGCGGAGATGTTGTGACACAAAAGAGACTGCTATAGTAACTACTCATTTTGTAATTGACATGTAACATGCTGCTGGAGAGAAGTGACGTCACGAAAACCAAGAGGTGCTCGTTTACAATTCCATCAATGTATAAGTCGGTCACCTTGTTCCCACAACAAAGACTACGGAACTTCTCACTATTCAGTCGTACATGCATTGGAACTGTTCATAGATTGCACTCCTCTAATATCGCATTTTCTAAAATGCTGGCAACCACATTCCCCAATCTGACTATATCCTATTCTGTATGAACTGAACTCCTCTATTGGGTGTCTCACTGGCACAGGCTGGTCTCTAAATTTGTGCGCATTCAAAATGGCTGACCTCGGATATGTTTTCACAACTGTGTTCTCGAACTGATGCACAACAGATGATTAGGTTGAGATTAATCACCTGTCGCGTAGGGAGTTTACGCTGTATATTTGATGGGTTACTTCAAAGGATCTTGGCTTGGTTGCCTATTTGCCGTCTGTTGATATCACGTATGATAAGCGTGAACGATAAGCAACGAAAATCACAAATTCATGCACTCCAGACTGTGTAAACAGATAAAGTCTTTTATTACCCTCCCTTCGGAGGTTGTACTAAAATCTGATTGAGATGGTCCGCTTGACCTGGCTCATTGTTGCCAACCAAGGAAAAATGAATACTTGACTGTCAATGTCCAGTCACTGTGGTAGCTGATGATACGTTATCAATGTACGTGGGATGCACAGAAAGTACTGTATCTTTTCTAAGACAGAAATGTGTATTACATGCTAGTGGCGCCGATCCCAGATGTTTGTCCGTCCATGCAAGTGTTGTGAAAAGGTGAGAGTATACCACATCCTGCACAACTACACTTGACAAACAATGGATTGCAAGATGACAATATATTTTCCAATCCTTATGAGCACCGGTTCAAGGAATCTTGGATATGCAAACATATTCACATTCTACCTCCACGTCAAAAATGTTCGAAAAATGCTAGTAAGCTGAATCAAAGCCAAACACTTGTAAGCTTATTCATTAACTGGCAATAGCGTTTGCAAACCTTGTCACGACAGAGAAGTGTTCAATGAGGATTATACAAGAACATATATTCGTCAAAAAGATGCAATGTGATTTTTCGTCTATTCTGCCAACGGTGCATCGTAGAAGTAAGTGTCTTGTTTTCTGCTCGATTTGAAGTGCATAGTGAAGAAACATGGGGAAAACTGTTTCATAAACTCACCACACACCAATTACATCCGGATTTGGTTCGAGTTTTGTCTATCGTGCTGTTGATTATGCAACCATTACAGATGTAACAAGTTAGATTTTTGGCTAGAAAGAAAATACAATATACTAGTAGACAGTTGAACAGTAATTTTTACTTCACTCACATTTGTGATTTTCAGTGAGCAGCATGCACGCACACCAACATGAACAGTCACAGATCACACCAAACAATACTGTAACTGTAAGTGTTTTTCATCATAAGAAAGATAAAGTGCTCGATTAAATTTGTTTGCAGTCATGTGGATCCAGACTCGTGACTGACTGCTGCATGCTGAATTGTCGGAACGTGTAGTTAAATGGTTAACGGAATAATTACGGAATTATTTTCGTTGCACGATTTTCCTGCCGATTTGTCTCACTGGAAAGGTTATAGATTTAAACAGGTAAACAGAGTATGACTTTTCCAAATCCTGGTACTGTCGAAAAGTAGCTCGCAGTGTCGTGCGTTCACATTCCAAGTGACTGAAAAGTTGATTACAGCCCACTGTTAAGAGCCTATGCTTCTTAAACTGGGACAGTTACTAAGGATCAGTCACACTTTGTTTCTCGCACGAACCAGTCATGGGCTCAAACCGGTAAGCAAAATGAACTAAACACGGACATCATACACTCATCAGTACTTGAACAGAAAGATCTCATTTTGATGCCATACGTGATAATGATTAACTAAGGAAATTACAACTTTCTTTTCTTGCTGATATTTATTGATGAATATTGAAGGTTGGCGAAATGTCAATATTCAACTGTGAAAATGGTTCAGTATTGCCGGTGGATTGTCTGCATAGAAGACGGTAGAGATGAAACCTACCCTGCTTTTGATTAACACATCAAAACTGCGAAAAGTAACCTGTACCTACCAGCCTGGTCGAGTGGAATATTAAGATGAATATTTCAGCTCTGGCTAGAGGAAACACACTTGATCAGCTAACTCCACGTCATTCAGCTTACCTTATGGATAAATCCTTCAGTAAGGATTGTCCGATTCCAGTTTTCGTTGTCACGCAAAAAATATGCCAGTTCGCAGGACTAGATGATATTTCACCCTTATCGAGGGTAAATGAATATGTGCCTTGAACTTGACAGTGCATATTCTAATTCATGCTTACGAAAGATCCTCAAAATCTGTGGAAGAGTGACTAACTATTGGTGCAGTGTACATGGTGAACCGGCATACATTACCGGTGTTTCGATGTTTACGAATTCTCGTTCGTCTTCACATGTTTAACTTACAGGGCTGTCAGCAAATCATACTGCTGTATTACTAACAGAGGAGGTGTTCTAAACACTCTGACTAATGGGAAGGTGTGTTCTGATTATTCACAAAAACGATGCTGTCAGTGTGTTGCCGATAATTTCAAGTCTGACGTACGACATTTGTGAATCACATTACTTGCTTGAGACAATAGAATACGGGATAGCATGCGGTTATAAATATTTGTGTTTCAAATTGAACATTCGAAATTCATGAAGGTCTGCTAGAAGTCTTTGGTAATTCTGGAAGCTTACCGGTTTTCATATGGCTGTACATGTCCTTGATCGATGAGATGACAAAACAACTGAAAACCTAACACGCTAATTTGACAGTCAATTTTGAACTGAAAAAAGCAGTTGCTCACCTCTTTTAGACATCCTCATCGGCCACAAAGATGATGAATCAACAACGTGGTCGATGTATCGAAAATCAACCCCAAATGGCATATACATTTAGTTTGTGACCTTTACACCAATGAACAACGGACTGCCATTGGCCAGAACTTTGTTTACACGGATGTTTACAGAAGGTTTAGCCAACGAACTTTAGTTTCCTTCTTTTCTGGATCCCACAAAATTTCGGGATTCATTTGCTGCCAGACATGTTAGCCACTAATCACCGGAGCAATCTCGATTCAAAGGCCAGGTCTGTAATGTGATACACTAATCCGCGTTTCGTGTGTTTTGCTGTGGCAGTGGAGATTTGCCGTTTCAAACTAGCGTTACGTGTGCAAAAATGACTACGTGCATGCAATACACTATCACGCACCTGTGTGCTGTGTCTTCTACCCCAGGTACGGTTACATTTCCAAACCACTCACCTTATCAGTGTTACTTATGTACATTTCTCGTTGGTTTTATCCGCTACTGAATGTTTACATCTAAAATTGTCCGTCTCCTCACCACTATGACGAAGATAACGAACGTACCATTTCGATTTTTCCTGACATCGCACGTTACTTATCCAGGGATTTTGACTGATGTTCTTATACACGATAGTTTTTGAAAGAATGATTATATTTAAGACACTTTTTAGGAGAACACTGTGGCGCTTTTAAAGCAAACAGTTCAAAGAAGGCCGTTGGTAAATTTAGCAGGTCTCACTTAGGAACAGATCAAGACATGGAAGTTATTTTCGTAGGCTTACTTTAGAGGCGGGTGAGTCCATGTGGGATTTACATAACACTAGCTTAGAACTCATTATCGGACAAGATAAGGGGACGAGTCAAACTTGATATAAAGTGTACTTTCGCGTTCCATTCAACAGAACATGGACGCCTAGCATAAGACATCTAAGATAAGCTCAAAAAATTGTTTGGTTTTTCGTTTATTCATCATCACCAGTATGAACCAGTCCAACTCTTCTGTGACATAGGTGTTTTATACATACATGTATGTGAACTGTAAAAGTTGAAGTCGATGGTACTTCAAAGCACAACTACTTGACTGACAATCGGTGTAAATATTACTGTTCTGGCTCCAGGTCTTTTGAGCCTAATTATTGTCAGTGAACCGAAATTCAGTATTCTGTTAAGGACGACTGACTTTCATTGGGATAAAGCATGTCGCGTTATGCAATTTAGTGCAGATTAATGACTACCACTGAATTAAATTTCGAAAGAACATTTTGAAGATGTGCACTGTTTCGTAAAATTAAGATAATTATACTAATTGGCCATATAACAATTAATTAAAGTATTTTATCAAAACACCACTGATATTAACACAACATAGTTCACATGTGCACCGAAATTTACTGACTTGCTTCAGTAACTATACCAGCATCAAGTATCAGAAATGAGATCAAAATTGTCAAAAACATTGCTGAGTTTGGCGTAAGTGTGTGCACAGCGATAGAATTTATACTTTTCTGTGACCAGTTAAAAGCTCATCTACTAATGTAGTTCATAGACAAGCCTTTTTGGAGACACGGACAGAATACGTTTCGCGTGCACACATGCAACCTGAATTTTAGACATACGGCAGGTTGTTTCATCGCCTGGAAATGAATGACACTTAATGTAAACAACAGAACAAAATTTCTGTGAAAGTCTTTTCAAGCAACTAAACTGTGTGTTACTTCATGTCGACTAGAGATTTCCTGACACTACATTCTTCTCTATTCACTTTCGTTTATTAATGTGGGGTTGCGGATGCAAACTGTCGTCTGTTGAACCAGTGGCCAGTTTTAAATCGTACAATGTTGCATCAATCCAAATTTTCCGAACCCGAACGCCAAAACGACAGCTTACGCACCACACAAATAAAGATCGTAATTTAAGTCAGATTCACAATTTGAAGCAATTTGTTCTCTTCATGAACTTGAATAAGGCAATGAGAAGACGTAAATCATATGATGTTCTCCGGAGTAACAGTTCGTACATTCTAAGGTAGAATCTGCATTGGGTGAAAGTTTGTCAAAGCCGATACTGTGCAAACGCTACGTAGATGATATCCTGGCTATTGTTGATAATTCATGTGATTTGGACGCATTATTTTTGGAGTTGAATCAAGCACATCCCAACCTCAAGCTAATTAGAGAGAACGAAGTGAACAACTGCCTTCCATTCTTAAACATTTTAATTACCCGGAGACCAGATGGCACGATAGGAAGATCTCTTTACAGAAAGCCTACCCGGACAGGACAGTATATGCATTTTGAAAGCTTCCGTCTAGTGCAATATAAGAGAAGCCTTGTTCGAACGCTTTTTCACACAGCACGGAGGCTATTCACAGATGATAATCTACCACAAGAATTAAGCACACTCAGAGATACGTTGTTGGCCAACGGGTACCCTCTGCAATTTATCAAGAAATATAGCAGTGTCACTACCCCAAGAATACAATAAACAACAGTACCAAAGAAGGTGGTATACTTAGAACTCCCGTATTTAGGGGACGGCTGGTCAACAATGGCAGAAAGACGTCTAACAGCTGCTGTATCCAGTCTCCTGGGCTACGAACAAACAGCCTACGTCTGTCACATCCCACTGTCTATACAAATATTCATGTAATTTCAGTATGAGCTACATATGGAGGAAAAACCGTCAGCCTGCTTCTCGTATCAAAGAGCATGTTCCCAAGTGGCTGGAAACATAACTGAAAACACCAGGCGCATGCATCGGGACCGACGGATGGCACCTGACATCATCAATAGCGGGACACCTAATCCAAGCAGGACAGAGTCAAGGTTTATGACGCATTCTGTGCGATTTTTCGAAGTCACCGGAAACGTATCCTCCAGTTTACTGAGGCTCTGGCTATCAGACGTTATAATCCTCCCCGTGTGTTCAGAAACAGTTTGTGTTGACGTCGCGGCTGCCTTGGTAGTCAGCATTCCCATTTGTTCAATCTTCATTTCCGTGTCTGTCTGTCGAATCCCTTAAGCCATTATTTCCGCCCTACAGTACCTTATCTTAATGTTTAAAATTAGTTACATGTCCATATGTGACCAGAATGCACGAAATGTTACTCCGGAGAACACCACATGATTTACGTCTTCTCATTGCCTTATTCATGATTCACAATTATCGAAAGCACATAATTACTTTGAAAATTAGAGTGACAGCCAACAGTTCCATTTGGGGGTATTTTCGGACAGGATAGGTTTGGATTATTCTTAACTTAAGTTAAGACCGATTCCCTCATCTTGCATACATTTGAATGCAAGCTTATAGCCTTTCACTGATAAGGATACCCCTTGACAATTTTTATCCACATCCAATATTGAAAATTGTTCAGAAATATCGAGAAATCTCATCACTTGTCTAGGAATGCTGAATTCCTCATATCATCTGCAATTTTTTATAATAGGCTGACAAATATGGTAACTTTGAGCCAATGTAAGTGCACCCACTAAATATTTGCAGTGTATTCGCCAAACCATTTGAGTGTTGATCACACAAAGGCATCCGGTATCGTATGTACAGACGTTAATAACACACTGTACACCTTTCCGATAGCGGATGGTTATCCTAACTTCACTGTGTTCAAACATCATTGTCACGCATCTATGTTATGCAATACGTTTGGTTGTAGGATGCAGCTGATGGAATAAATCGAATTAGTTACACGCTGCGTCAGTCTCAAACATGCTCTAACATATAAACATTGCCTGGGTGAAGGGACCCGGTGCCGGTATCGAGTAAAGTAGCACTTAGACGCTTGAATGAAATAGAACGAACTACAAGTTCATTATTACCACATAATGTGTCACGGTTTCCTGAGTGTTCTTTTTGCGCAGACAAAAATATACTTGTTTCCGAGGATGTTACGAAGCAAACAGGTATACTCTCAATTACCCGTCAATAAACTGAAACAGTCTGCTAGACGAAAAAACTAATAAGGCAGTGTTTGGTTAGCGTAGTCCAAGGTTAATACCAAGCAATTCTGGTTGTTCTGAAAAGCATTATGAGGAAATGGGAAGCATTTCAAATATGGTGAGATAGAGATTAAAGCAAGCATTGACAAGTATATTTGTGAGGTGAGTCGCATCCGTTAGCTGTGTCTGAATTCTCAGAGGTCTAAATAGTAAGTTCGAATTGTGCGTAAAAAGTATACTGATTACGTTTTAGTATATACGCAATTCAACATCACGTGCTACATACCAAAAACCAGAACGTCATTTACCACGTGACTTAAACTTGAAAACGAATAGTATGCATAGGTTCATCTACTAGAGTTTTGAGAAACGTTGAATTTATAGAAAACCCTTACTACCGTTCATGTACAAACATTCAGTATTCCTGTCTGTAAATTCAGCATTCAGTGTTTGTTTCGTTTAATCTGTTTGCCAGCTCGAATTTTGCGTAATTGCACTGTGTGACTAGAGCTGGAATTCAATTTTCCGCAATCGTGCATCATTCATCCGGACACAGGGGTCAATGTGGTTAAAACTGAGCCACAGGAGAGGCACAGAGCCATCTTATCAATAAGCGACAAACTGCTCCATGACAGTTATCAAATAATCGGATCCCTTCAGGTAACTGCGCATGATGCACATGTCAGTAATTGATCGAACTTATTGGTGGTCACAAAGATTATTTTCCAGGTAACCTTCTTACAACACTGAAGTGTTCGAAAGTGCTCAGTAAGACAGCTACTGCAACATCAATCAAGATAGTCATTGGTCTACGCGGCCCGTCCAATGGTCCGCGCTCTTTCGGACTTCAGGAAACTCTTGGTTTGAAAGCATTTCATCCGATGTTACACAGCTTCACTCTATCTGCTAATGATAAATAAATTGAAACTACCATGATTTCCCATACTGTTCATCGATTCATGTTACTTTTGTTAAGTGAGTCCCAACTGATTCTCGTTAGAGATGTTTTAACATGTTTGATTTTACTGCTTGCTCAAGCTGTCAGGTGACATAGTTGTCCTGGTGCCAACACTCGTTGCCCACTGCGTCATTCTACTCTGATGATTGGTCCAGTATGCAAGACCTTTAGTCGGAGCCAACTGCATCCTTGATATATGACAAAATGATTGAAGCCGCCCTACAGATTCGATCGTATTGAGCCATTACGGTCAGACATATGCACTAAGTACGCACAGACACACCTGTTTATTGGTGCCAGTTGTAAATAATTGGACCCTTAGAACCATTGTTAATTTTGATGTAAAACAGTTTAGATGATGGAGAACATTAAGAAAGCTGATATTTCACCCATCATTCTGGACGGTATAATCCACGTAAGCGGTACCTATATCTCAAGCTTCGTAACGTTGACCATCTCTGTAGAGTAGTTTCAAACTTTCTTGGTTGAAATTGGAGAGTATCACTGCACTTTTGTACGAATCTATGAATATGTGATAACATTTCACATACTTACAGTCCGACAGTAATAAGTTGATACATTTCCTCGGCTATCAGCATTGCGGCTGAATAGGAATGGACGACAGGCAACATGCTTACAGGTAATTTAGCTTTCATACTGGTAAAACAACCTCTATGCGCGATTGTGACCATCCTGATATCAGAACACTGTGAGAAAGAATTTCATAAAACCAGGATAGAATAAACCAGTGGGGATTGGAAATCCTGACAAACAGACGTACACCAGCGTAATGCCTTTTCAGTTAGCTTCATTTCAAATTATCACCTGATTAAGTGACTCAAATTCAGACAACTCGGAACAATGTGTTCTAGCGGACAAGTCCTCATTAAAGATAGCAGTCGAAAAGTATTGGTATTTACAGCACATATGTGATCGTTCAATTGTCCCAATGCCACTGTCACAGCACTCATTATTGTTCTGTTAAATTCCCATTACTTAGCATAAAAATTACTGCTAATCCTCATCCATGAGCCCTCGGTATGTGGTTTGTGAAGCGCTGACAGTAAATGGTTGCCGATCATCAGTGGTTGTGGATTTCACTGTAAACATTTACAATTCAAATTCGGCTGTACGCTCAAGATTACGCTGAAGGACAGTCGTTAGGTTAAAGCCAGTCAAATGCACGTGAAATGCCCACTTTCTAATTGGTATCTTCAACGTCGGATGAATTGAAATCGATCAGAGGTTTCAGACACTTTGTTGATAAGTGCGTTTTGCAGTGTTAATGAATTAATACGACGTACAGCCACTATTAAGCTGAGTGATAGTAGAAACGAGGGAGGATCTTCAAGGGTTGTGGTTGCTTTTCCCCTTCCTAAATTGGGCTAGATCAAAAGCCGACCTTTCTATGGTAAGTAAACTATAACACTTCAGACAAACCGCATTTCACTCAGATTCACCGTGAGAATTGTCTGAATATACGTTACTGAGAACAGTAAGTAGAAAAGAGCCGTTTGCGTTGATTAGCTGATTCGGTTCTGTCGATTCTGAAACTGAATACAACCTCTACGCTAACCAGCCTGTGTCCTAATCTTGGTACGTACACATCCACCACTGTCACTGTCATTAGTACTACGGAGTTATCCCTAGGATGCTGAGTGAAGTGTAGGCAATTCGTCTATCGAAAATCAAAACTGATTTAACCAGTTACCACGGTGCTATTACCATTTCAGTTAAACAGCTACAGTTGAGACAAAGTCCAATGATTCAACCTTACAGGTAATATAGTCATTATATTCAACTAATGGGCCACGTGTGCTCGGTAGTACGAGCAAAGAACTCTCGGGCATAGCTAACAGACTGGCATTTACGTGTACATTCGGACTGTCTAATGAAAAACAACACCGATAAAGAATGACGGGTAGAAATAGGGCGGCAAGCATTTGTGTGATAGTGTCCTAAACTCTCAATTTAGTGCGCAAAGTGAATGCACACCCTGTCTGCATCTAGTGGGACATTTCGTCTGAAAAGGTCACCAATGGAAACGTGGTAACCATGACGACTCACCGAGACAGACTTGGAAACAATTGTCTGAAATGAGGTGAATTATGTGACTAGAACTAACACGTGACGAGCACTGGTTTGGCTATTAGGTGAATTATTATTCGGATATCCGCCACAGTGATGTTTGAATGCTATTTTTGAGTTCTGTTTTACTGGCCGAAGTCAATGGCGTTCCTAGAAATTAAACACGTACGTGGAACAAATTTCTTATTCAGGTAAGCTACACGCAACTTTAATCTGCTTGACCGATCCACGCAATCTGGGTTGTGCATGAAACCAGTCGATTCGTTCATTAGCCCGTGATGCGTTTCAACGCATGCCAAGGCAGTCGCTTCCGTGTAGGTTGGTAAAGTGTGATCCCGTCATCCATCTGAAGGCTAGACACTCATGAACAGCCTACGTGTCATCACGGCAGCATCCTCCCATCGCGGTTGGTCAGTAATCTCCATACACTGCAGTTGCTTTTAAACACAAACCAGTTCTCCGATTTGCTGCTGCATCTTTCACACGATTACACGTACATCATCGGTCACCGTGATTTACACTGGAATGACAAATTCTTACATTCCACTGCTCGATATTCAGTAGGGAAATTAGGGTTGAGCTCTAGGCGTAGATTGGTTGGCTACAGCGAAGTTTAGTCGATTCACGAGGAACAGTGTATCGAAGACTGAGTGAGTTGCAATGCCCTCTCATTTTATGTCCAATCTTCCAGGTTCCTGAGGAAACGTTTCACCAAAACATGCAATGCATGTGATCATAGACTTTGAATCTGGGACTCTGCTTGTTTCGTCCATTGAAGTGAACAGTGCGCCCGAAGTGTGAGCTTAGTAATCGTCTTAGTCTCTGTTAATTAACAAGACTGAATACACAAACCAGTTGCTTCTATATATCAGTGAAAATTTCCAAAGGTTTTGCCACTCCCCGGTTAAAACATGAGCCATAACCTTGATTTTCTGTCCTCAAATATCTACCGTCAGTTTGGCTATTTCATAGACCTATAATACGGACTCGGCTTCCGATGTGCCTATGGTCAGCACCAGAGATCTTACCAATTCCCATTTCACGTAAAAATTCGCTGTACTTGTCCACGCGCCCTCCTCCAGTGAACCTAATATCCACTCAAATTCTCCGCTGCTTTGCTACTAGATGAGTTTTTCTACTTTCGACATGCTCTGTAATGTCTACAACGATATTTTGCTCAAGCTGCAAAACATAGTAGACCGAAATCCCACCTACCTTATCTAGTCTTTTAAATCCAAAATTTCTCCTCTCCAAG
The DNA here is from genome assembly GCA_008508345.1 of Paragonimus westermani. NCBI lineage: Eukaryota > Metazoa > Platyhelminthes > Trematoda > Plagiorchiida > Troglotrematidae > Paragonimus > Paragonimus westermani. Next base: position 92,020 of record QNGE01001035.1, read on the forward strand.
TGAATTCAAGTGCGCGCGTTTTTTTTGCTAACAGTCGATCATGTTCATCGTTCGACAGTCTGTGTTATAAGGAACGAAGTTATTTTATAATGAACTACCGAAAGGAATTAGTGCAGTAACTGTTGTTGGCTATCTCATATTCAATGTATAGTTAAATATACATTTTGCGATTAAAGTCCACTGAAACCAATATTGACGGTGGACTGTGTACGTCCGAACTAACGGGGTACGAACAGCCATAAGTGATGAATACGAAACTGACACGTGAGTGAATAATGTTTGCAAAATGTAGCTCTGGTGGCGTCTGTGAAAAATCTTTACTAAACTACAACACTGCATTCACCAGATGATTAGCACTCATTTTCAAATTCCGGATTATGCACCTGCAGCTGGTTTTACTTTAGTCAACTGTCAGCTGAAGTTCATCACGCCATCAGTTGTCAGCAAGTTACTATCTGTGCCACATTATTTCAGAAGGCTGGCTCAACTGGGAAGATCTGGGATCGTCATTTTTATTTGAAGGCGTTAAAAATTTGCCCTATGTATATATATATATGTATATATTCGGTTTCGAATTCCACACATTTTAGGCAGTACTATATATCTAGCAGTATTAACTGCGTGAGCACAGAATAAACCCAGATTTATGTTAAGCAACTTATGACCTGAACATATAATTCTTTATATGTCTAGTCGAGAATACAACGATGCATTGGGCGGTTGGAAAAGCACAGTCAGTCAGTTCGTGATTTAGAAATTGTTGTGTGTACCCGAGATAGCTGTAGGTATGTTATACCACATTACAGCAGTTAAATCAAGGGCAGTTTGTCATTCTACCGATTGCAACATTTGAATATATCTGTAAAAATGAATATTTTTCGAACGTCATTAAGAATAAACTTGCACCTGCTCTTACCCAAGTGTTGCTGCAAATGATTCTTTATCGGAAATGAAAAATTACCAGTAAAAAATTTACTGAGTGCTCCCAAAGCTTCAGTCATTTTGAAACCGAGAGAACTGGAGCTTTGTTCGTCAACGGAATCCGTTTTGTTCCGTTTTGAACAAGGATATGTTTGTAGTGTATGAGGACTTAATGATTTTAACAGTACGTACTCGTTGCCAGAGGCTTAGCTGTGAACTCAAACAATTTGTGGTTTGTGATAAACATCTCGCTGATAGTGAAGCAATTTACGCGCTTTGTGACACTCTACAAATAGTGAAGTTTTGGGAAACCGGTGAGATTACTTAATTTACCGGATATGTCTGATATCGTGTAAGGCCGTGTGACTCACTTGACTCCGTGGAATCTAGCCCTACCTTGCGTTATCCACATTCTACTGTTCGATTTACTACCCTGCGGAATTGTAATCTCTTGAGCCAATATAAATCAATCACATGTGTTAATACAGAACACCGTTCTCGTGCTCTCATCGTACGCTAGTAGCATGAAAACATGAATAGCATTGCATACATTAACTTAACAACGCGCCCATCAACTGAGCTGATAGGCGACACTCACAATTGGAACACACGAAAACGTATAGTATGGCTATCTGGGTGTGGTTTGTTTTGGACGGAATCCGTTCATCACATATCTAGTGGACTTTCTGCACATTGTAAGTTAATGTGGGTCCATTGGAAAATGACATGAAATGAAATGTGTGTGTTAAAAAGTACTTAACGGCTTTTTTGTTGCGTTATTGGAAATGTGAAACTGACGCTTGAATCGCTATTTTTCATAACCATACCTTGTTACGAGACACTTTCTGTCTTCTACTTAAACCAGTTTTACAAACGAAGTAATATAAGCTAACCAATTAATCAAGATGTTTAGTATAAACAAAAATTTACTAGCTTGAAAACGTTGAAGCGAAAATTTGCCTCAAGTAATATCGTATTTCCGACTGATGCACGTTACCGTTGATTTCAAGATGATATTTTTACGGCCAAACTCAATGTAATCCAGTTTAGCACAAAAAGTCGTAGAGTGTAATAGCCATGAGTCATCATGTGTGTCATCTCTCCACACTTAGTTCAACTCAATATTCACAACCTCTTCGTTCGTGTCGTGTCTGGTATCTGACTACACGAAATAAAACTGAACGGTACTTCAACAGGAGCAAACACGTTTGCGCGATCTGTTTGCCTGTGCAAGTGGTAGAGCCCCCTATTGAGTTGTCGACAGCCTCTGTGCATGCGTCATAACCTACATCAGACACCAGATTCACGTTGATCTATCCACAGACAATAGTATAGGCAGCGTGTCCTCCACCAGACACTGGAAACTGGAAGTAGATTATAACATCTGCATGGCTGACGATGATTCTGTTGGATCCGCAAAAGTTTGTCAAAAGAAACATAATTGCTACCAATCCGACTGAGTAATTGACTTGAAAACTGTTGCTGGAAACAGAATTGTCTCGTCTGAAATGTCAGCTGAAATGCAACAGGTGAAATATTCCATATGTGGAAGAGTCGACACATGTTTATGGTTGCACAATACAACCAGTTTTGTGGTCCATCAAAGCTGATCTATTCTTGATCTTTTCAGCTATTTTTGGCACATCCAGCAATCCTCTCGCATAGAACGTATCGCCGTCAAATGGTCGAAGGTGCGTTGCTGTAGTCCACCTATTGTCATATTTATCATAAACAAAAAACGTTCAAAGAATTTCTTTGCTTCATTGACCTTTAAAAATGCGAGTATCCTCTGTGAACAACAGTCAGGTCACCAAATACTCAATAAAGCCGACTTCTCTCAGAATGGTGTACACCCAGTAAGGCTCACAACAGAATAAATTCTAGTCCGGAATGGTATATAAACTACTCGTGATCTTTACCAAGAAAAAAACGCAGTTCACGTAGGCAAGCCAAAGAGTTCAACCGAACAGGAATACTGTAGAAAAAACCAAATGATTTTCAATGGGCTACGAAGTTGAAGTCGCAAACACCCTTGTTAACAAGAAATTGACAGCCAAATTAACATATCTGAAAACATTTCTTGTTGATGAACTTGATAAAACGCTGTATGGGTACAGAAACATGGGTCATACAGTCAAGGAAAGGGCCAATGTTCAACATGCAACTAAATCAACGTACAAATCTTTTACACATTAAAATCAAGGTCTGTGAGTCTACCTCAACTTTGAATTATTATTCTGTGGCGTCGAATTTCGAGAATTCTAAGTACGTCTGAATTTGAACCATAACACGACGACCAGTGCCAGCTTAGTTATTGAACAACATCAGCAGACCGGATGTCATACCGTTCTATTAGTAATATATTACTCAACTCAGATCAGACATTTCGCAGTGAAATAATTTTTCAAGCCAATGTTTCTCTTGAAGAAGCACGAGACTCGAAGTTTGTATTTGCTATAGTTCATCAGTTGTGCTCATCCTAGGGTTGGGTCCTGCCACAATTCTGTTTATCAGATTCAGTGTCAAAGTTTTGGACCTCAACATTTCACAGTGGTAGTCTGGACGTCAGAAAAATATCAGCGCGGTTGTTGTGGCAGTTTTCATCATATAGATTCAGGACAATTTATTTCCAAGCATTATGCTCAGAGAGTTGCTGTACTTACACCTCAAAACTGTGTTATACCGTGCAATATGGACGTTTTATCAGAATTTAGCAATGTGTGCGAGAGTATTTTGACAGACCTACCATAACAATCGATTATGCGTCAGTCTAAGAAATACCGTGGGTAGTTGGTGGTCGGACATGGCTCCGTTCGCTGATACGCTCAGCTGAGCACATGCTGGTGGGATCGAAATCGATCTGATGATCAACCGACTTCGTTGGTTGGAACATCTGTCTGAGGACCGAAGAGCAGATGATAAATAATTTGCTGCATGTCAACTAAGATCGGTGAGGCTTGATGGATTGTAGCCATAAAACAACCGAGTATTTAACATGGTACTACTGATACAAGACCATAGAATGAAACCACCCATAACGGGGCCACCCACAGAATTGTGGTCAGCGTGGATGGCAAAAAACATCAGTAAACTGCAGCTGAGTGGTAATGAATTCAAGCATGCACATCAGAAACGAGCCATCGGCTACAAAGGTTGTGGTGATGTGATCATATGGTCCTGTGACCTGTGCAACCACGAACGTATCATCTGTCTCTGTTTAGCAAATCATCAATGTACTCACAACGCATGGTAAACCTATAGACAGTGAAAGCGTTCAACGCAAACAGGCCAAGTCAGTCATTCTACTGTCCTCGTATACATTCCTGTCACATAACAATGTCTGTGATCACGTAATCTACTCCTTGCTCGTTTCAGAAAACCAGATTACGATTATCTGCATACTTTCTTTTTCCTCAATGTTATTAGTGGGCTGTTTACTAAGAGTCTTGATTGATCACTCGATGCAACTACAACTTTATTCGAGTCCTCAATATCAGATCATACCGCACTCCCACAGTGAAGATCTTGCTTGATAACTTCAACACGTATCTTTCTCTCCTAGCTCTTGATATCGTAAGTATACAAGGATTTCGAGTTCATAACAGCCACTCACTTGATCAGTCAGTAAAGGTTTGCTGAACTAGGCAACCTTGCACTCATAATTCTCCCGGTCTTGTTTCTTTTGGTTCACACCGAATAAACGGCGTGCAAATGAAAACGCAAAAGATACAGTTCAGTCCATCTGCGGTGGCTTGCTTGCGCAGACATCTCTTAATCTCAGTCATTGCGACACCCTACTACGGAAACGGACACTGTTAACCATGCATATTTGGGAATATACTGTGGTGCAAGAAAAGACAAACGTATTTGTGCAAGCCACGAAGCCACTGAATTTTCACAAGTACTCGCGTGCTTGTTCCCATTCACCATGGAATAATTGTCAGAACTTCGTCAAAAGGCATATTTTTCCATAATTGGGAAATGTGGACGGAATTTCTGACAGAAGAGCAGAATGTCATTTACTGCTATTAATAACTAAATTTATTTGGTATGCAAGCGCAAGTCACTTAGTCAACTCTTGTTAAAATGGTATACTACACTTTCATGTGTAATTAGTAAACTGCCATATAACCTACTCCTTGAAGTGTTTTTGTAATCACTAGGTGTTCATGTCTATCACTTGCCTACCCGCCCAGACAATCGCTCCTGGCTCAATAACAGTTCTCATGTTTTGCCATACATAATTATACGCCAAAACACTCACGCACTGATGATGTCACCTCGCTTGGTGATGAAACGTTTGCAACCTAAATGCCAAGCTCGGCGAACATATCAATACGAAAACAATCAACCCGAGCTACAAACAACACCACCACTATTCCCAACCATCAGAAACCTACATGGGCGCACAGCGCTAAAAACCGTCCGTTGCTGGGAGACCTTTGCATGCAGAGGGGCTTCCACACGTGTACAGCTATTCTTCTTGCATGAATGCCTGCGTCAAAACATTCTCCCGCCAAGTATCAACTACAGACCACCGCTCAATCATCCACGGGCTTGGGAGATAGCCAGACAAAACGGGAGACGAATGTTACGTATGTTAATAACCGATGCTCACAGTCGGTTGCAAAAATACGAGAGCATCGTGACAGCCACAAGAGAGGACTGTGAACAAATAATGGACAAACATCAGCTACAGAAATTAGAGGCAGCAATAGGACAGCGAGTAGCCAGAACCACGAATAAGAAGAGAATAGCCCTTGAAGAGAAGCTCTCAAGACTGTTGAAGAAGCATGCCAAATCTAGCAGCTATACGTGGATCAGAAACCTATCAAACCATCCACTAACCAACGATGAGCAAGATGTACTTGTAAAAGGACTCAATTTTAACACAAAACGCCACATTCGAAGTAAGTTCTTGTATGTAGGCGTTAGCCACACCAGGGTCAAATCCACTAGGAGTAGGGACAAACCAGTCGTAAATCAGTAACATCCAGACGACACTTCATGACAAACAGTGTGAATGAATAAACCGATATTATCTACAGCGTTCAGTCTACACCGGGTTCTTATGGGAACGTATCATCTGTAAAATCTGAGGCTGTGTACAACCCTCACAAACATGATAATAATCCCTGAATGCTACTTTCGATTCCCAATTTTTCAGACAAAATTTATATACAAATTCCTATATAAGCCTGGCGTTGAAACCCGTCTATCAGTCTACAATCAGGTCAGCAAGATTCAACACTTTGAATCAATAGCTGCCTATGACATTTCGTCCTCACATCATATAGCCTCATAAACGGAAATCCAAATCACCTCGTCTGAGCGTCCTCTTAACGAAATAAACTGACCTTGACCACGTCAGTTCGTTGGATATTGCTTATACAATTAAAATGTCGTAAAATGTCTGCAACATTTTGCTGACATACAGCAAAGTTCACAGAGCAATTTCTAGAACTTGGTCAGGAAGTAACATAACCGGAAGGTATATATATAGATAACTGTTCGTTATTCTTTGTCCACTGTACGGACGGCGATGTGTCTCTGGCAAGGCTGGTGATGTAATGAGGGCCACACATATCTTCAAGTAAGATGTTCTAGTCGAGGGGTCATCGATTGAAGTTAACAAGACAGTTACTGTATCTCTTCTAGCTACGATGGGTCAATATGAGCGTTACTCACAAGCAAATGTAGTTAGGTGCCCTATATGATGATGTAGTCCTGCCTATTGCGAGGTCATTGACGCACTGGTCAGCATGGTTGTCTCCTGGAGGCATGTCTAGAGTTCTGATCCAAGACGTGGCAAAGACATTCGCTAGTGACGAGCACTAATGAGAACGAAACTGAAATCTAATAGTCATTTTTGAAAACGGTCAGCTGAAAAGTCTATGGGAATGCGACACTTGCGGATGACGTTCAGATTACATCAAGTAAGAAATGCCAATCAGGTGAGAGACCGATATTCCTTAGATATCCTGGACAGTCATTGGCAAAGTGATTGCTATTAACCAATCTAGGTTGGTGCACATTCAGAGAATTACAACAATCCTTGCTTCACTATCGAAAGCAATGTCGGCTAATCGGGGTTTGTGCTGGATCCAAGCCCACTTAACTAGTTAACTGGTTGTGGTTATGCTGTATGGGATTTGAGGAGAATGAAAAGACGTAATGCATCGGACGATTTTGTAAGCTCTGACAACACGAATACCTGTAACAAAGTTACAAGGAAAACAGCTGGTCACAGATGAAATCCTGATAACTAGAGTACGCAGATAAAAGTCTGTTGAAAATACTTCGTCGTCATATCAAGCCAACGCCAACAATTTCTGAACAGGCAAACACGTGCCGGTACGTCTGATTGATTACACCCGATGACATTTTAGGATGCGTCCCTTTTCAGCACAAAACAGAACAATGGATGTACTAATGTCTACATTGTAGCCTGTTATTAATAATTACTCAGCGAACAGTGTGTGGTTTCCAGATTCTTGAGACAGATGATGCAATCAGAATTAATCAGTTGGGTTAACAAGCACTTTAGGAAGTATTCGCTAATCCCAGACTTTGAATTTTTGTGGGCACATCCAGCTTCGGAAGACAGCCGAAGTGTCATAAACGGATTCGTACATAGCAAACACCCCGACCGTCGCCTTGTCCAGTACGACTCTAATACGCCACCGTTCCTTGTCTGGTTTGGTCATACCCTAACAAAGATTTCCTCCTTCATCGAGTGTCCTTAAACAGTTTCAACTGCTATGCCCAGTGCGAACAACTAAAGTCTCTTAAATACTCCATTAGGCCATCCTTACAGAGTAGACACTGTAAACCTAACAAACTAAGTGAGGTTTGAAATTTCGTGCTCGATTGAATCTATATATAACATATGTATAGAAATGACACAAGGACTAAATGACGGACGGCGAATTGTCTATCTGCTTATGTTTACATTGCTCGATAGAAGCACTCGAGGAAAATTGGCGGTGTAGCCCTTTATACAAGCGTGCACATATGACTCTCATTTATTGTTGGTTGGATGAACCAAAATCTCCCTGAATCTCACTGACACGTATTTAACTTAACTGATGGTTTCAAATGCCTGGTTGCTGTAATCTACTGATCGCCTTCAGTTTTAGGGACGCTGAGGCATTCTTTTACAGCGCTTCGCGATGGATGTCTTTAGACTGAATAAAACGTTAATTGTAGGAGCCCGATTTCACGAACCGCAGCTATTGTCGCAGCGTCTTGCAACTAGATCATTTCAGCACATCAAAGGGTAGTTGGGGTAACAAACATATTGTCCTGATTGTATGCTTACCAACGATGTTGACGTGGTTGATAAGGTTGAATTCACACAGACCTGATCGTAGTGACCAACGGATATTGTTAGCCATTTGTAATGAACCATATAAAATATTTCTTAAATTGAATTTTCAAAGTTCTATCATTAAGAGAATTCAAAATTACTAGAGGCAGCCTCAAAAGTTCATATGAACTAACGTTGTCATTCCATTCGACTTGGGTCACCAGTGACGTATAGTCGTTGTGGGTGTTCTTGATGTTGTTGCCAAGTATGTTTCAGTTAAATCTTTCCAAATTAAAAAAAATATGTGGAAGCTCAAAATAATCAATCGTGTGATCATATTGAAACATTCAGCAGGAAACATACGAAGCAGAATAGACAATACGTGTATCTGATAGGTCTATCAGACAGTATAACCTCATTTCTGCCGCTGTAACACAGAATTGGTTTAGTTCTTATCAAGATCTATCTGAGGTGTCAAATTCTTGCCCTGAATTATCGGACGGTAACAACACAACACATGCTGGGATAAGGTTAACACTCCACCTCTTCCAACGTCTGCTGCGTTTGCAGATATTAGTTGGAATTCGCCTACGCTCAGGATAAAAGAGAAGTTGATCACTTCACCACGCTACTGAGAATCCACAACTATCATTCAGAAGTAGAGCTACACAGGTGACTGGATGACTATCTAATTGGTAATAGCTTCACAGTAAAGGTGAATGAACAGTTATCAGAGTGGTATCCTGCAGACGAAAGCAGATGTCCCACGAGGATCCATTCCATGCTCCCAACCGTTTATTCTTTGTCATTAAATTAACAACCTTGTAAAATTGTTGATGCTAGTGTTTTTGTGTTGGTCAGCATTCAGGAGATTTGAAAACACTATTAAATGAATTGGACTACTCCATCAAATGGTCTGTACAAAACAACTTACAATCGACTGTCCCTAAAAGTAGACTCAAGTACATCCGGTTTTGATAAATAGCGCTGGCTACCATCTTGACAATATTAGCTCACCTCTGTGCATTTACGACCAAGACATAGGAATCTAACAAAACATCTAGTTCTACCTGCAAGCGTCATATCGAAAGAATACACGATGGTGACGGAAGATTTCACGAACAGTTTGTGCAGCAGGCTATTTCGAAACAATCCTCAATGGGGGTAAACTCAAGGATTTAACCAAACCCCGAAACAAATGTACGGGCTCGACACCTTTGTAAAACGTCTGGTACCTACTGAAAGTACTCAGAGTTGTACAACTAAAAAATTCATTGGGTTCAAAGAAACCACTTATCCGAGATGACCGATAAAACTAAGCCAACTGCGAGTAAATTTCAAATATCCAAGAAAAGGCTAATTTGGAATTCACAACGTTTCCCACACATCATCAGTAGTTGCTCAGCCTGATTTAGAATTGATTTAAGAGGTCCCTGCTTGAAACTGGATTATAGAATGGGCCGGATTTTCTGTAGGCAGGAATACATTTTTAGAATGTGATCATATTAAAATACACCATCGAACTCTGTGGTAAAGACCGAAACAGGTGGAACCTCGAAATTAGAAACGATCTGCATGTTTTTAAGAGATGTGCTGGTGGCTGAGTCTCATTAGTACAATATACAGTGCCAGATGTGTCAACAAGACCAAACATACTTGCCAATATTCATGAGATATGACAGTCATTTGGCAAACAAAATGACGATCGAATCCATTCGTATGGTCGAAAATGACAAAAGCCGTGCAACCACTTAGCACGAAAGAAACAACAAAAGGGACGAATTACGTTTTGGAACGAAAATCAACATTCTGCCAGAAAAACCTCAGGAATGAACATTGTTCCCCTAGAGTAGTCTGTCTATATTTTCGAAGTCAACAACGATAGTAACAGCACCACTTACTTATCGAAGCTGTTCTTAGTACTCCTCATAAAGATGTTTCAGTTCACATGCTTGCTTTCGGTTATTTAGAGTTGAGCCAAGTGGATCACGTTTAAATGAAGCAGTTTTTCCATTGTTTTAAGTTGTCTCTTCTAAACCAATAACTTCGTACGCGAAACATAGCTTTTCAGGTCCACAGATTCATGTTTCACCGCTCAAGCATTCCTATATAATTGGTACTACGCAATATAGACTTGTGACTGTAAACACATCTTGTCCGATTGTTCCTCTGTGGCTTGTTTGAAATAATTGCAACTGAAAATACCGAAGTTCCAGTCGGAATGACCCCTCAGGAGAAAACAGCTTACCAATCTGACCTTCATGCTAAGGTAGCATTGAAGGTCACAGCAACAGTGTGACGAATCTGATTCTATCTGTTGAGTTGATGATGCTACTTCATGAGTTACATTACAAAGGCCTTTAGTTGTGGTTTGGAGTCCTGTCGGTCATGACGTTTGTGCTATGGAAATGTGTGTCAGCTTGCAGTCAATGGATGTTTTACAACAGTAATTTACAGTTTCCTTATCCTCAACGTCATTTACCCACTATCTTTTTAATGTTCTGAGGATATCACTCGAAAAACCTTTTTTCTTGACAGTTTCTCTTCTTGATTCCCAGTTGACGGACTTTTTTCTTCAGTGTTGGAAGTCACAAGAACTGGAAGTGACCGACGAATTTTTCTGCGAATAAACACACCAGTCGGTTTAAACCGAATAACCGAATAACTAACTCAACATCCATGTTAAATTCGGACTATTTCCATTAACAGACTGGTGACATATCGTTGGAGTTCCGTAATTTGTATTGATGCCTGTCTTCAATTAAAGACGCGGGTTGTATAACCTGTGTGCACTTCGACGGCAGGAAAATATTTTAACTAGTATATATGGTAGAAGAATATCTAAGTGGACCACTTATATTTGTTATACATATTATCGTTGTAAGTAATTTATATTTCATTGGGACCAGTGGATTGTTGCTTCCTTGTTTTCGATTGGAGTAATTCACTAGATATTTTACAACCGACACTGAATGGTAAGGTAGAAGTCATTTCTGATGTGGATGTATATTAAAACTTGATAGTTCTCAGACCCTACAAACGGTTCCACCGCTGACATCGTATACAGCTGTGTTACTTTGCTAGGGGAACGTTGTCATTAGCATAGTAGCTCGATTTAAACAGTAAAACTTCACTGAAGAACTTTCCTTCGTACTATGTGACTATATACGGTTTCAACTGAGTTCCAGTGCCACTTCCTGTGTGCTTCTACTTTCCATTAAGACGCTGTGTCTCCATTCAATTCATCCCTCAAGACATATTTTGTCACAGCATCCAGAAGGAAAAGTGTTTTTAGAGATTAGCTGGAGTATACTGAGCTGATTCCGGTTTCGGTCCACTCTGTCTAACCTTGTATTTAGCACTCACTTCTAATGAAACTCAGAATGCTTTCAAGGGTGTTTTAGATCAAGATTGAAAACCTGTCATTTTTATCTCACAGAAACTGAGTACATCTGGAAAAAGATGTGCGTAAACTCACCATGCAGTCCTAATCGTCTACTGGACTGTAGAATGACGTCACATTTGTACAAGCAAAACACTGTTTAAAACTGCGACATATCGTGGGGTACTCCGATCTATATATCCTTTCGACTAGTCTGATCAGTTATTCAGCCACCACCGTGCAAAGGTGAAGCATCGTTCCAAGCATTTAAGATTATTCAGTTTTGTATAAAATTGCCTAAACACATTATAAATGTACACCACGTATGCCACTTGCTGCACCCATGAAAATCATTTCCACTGATTTTTTCATTGGTCCATATATTGCCTGTTTCTAAAGCAGATCTGAATAGAGGTATAAATGTCATCGGCATATAGGCGTGGTTGGGGTGCTCCGTGCGATCAAAAACATATTGTTGATCACACTCGTCATGAACAAGCATCCCCCTCAAAATAGGCGACCTTACCTCAACAAACTCAAAGTGACACCATCTGTAGATAAGAAGAATGTTTTGGTCTATTTTTATTCCGATATGCGTATGGAGAAACCTGAATCATTGACTACACATTTTTGCCGCCGTCATAAAACTGTTCCCGTCATTCGTCGCACAGAGGAAGATTGTTCGTATCACGAAAGCTTGGCGTCAAAATAAAAACCTTATCCAATTTCTCCTAAGACTTGACAGTAGGTACAGATTTGTCATTGTGATCTGCATTTTAATATATATATTGCATACCAGTACAGAGTTATTCCAAGTCGAATGGAATTTAGGAACTGTTGAAAGCGTCTTCCACCGCCATGTACACAACCATGCTCTCCTGTGGGCTTTCAGTAGAGAAGGTGAGACCGTTTTACTCTGTCTGTCAGTGATGCGTAATTTACAAATAGTAGTTAAGTGAATGGATGTAAATTTCTGGATACTAGAAATTACCCGGGACAGCTAAATATCCCTGAGAATTGTGGGGAAAATGTGAGGGATGTCATGGATACATTGCGTGTGCTCATAATCGGAGGGTTGAAGAAGGGTATAGATGATTTTCCGTTGTCATATTGTCCTGTAACTCATAGTGTTACAGGTAAGAATCGGAAAATCTATTAAGGAAGAACCGTCGTGTGTCGGCATACTAAGTTAACAATTTTCTGAGAACCGACGCCGAGTGAACTTTCAACGATGTGGACTGAATATGAACATATAATACTCACCAGCGATGCTAAGTCTCGATTCAAGTTACCTCACTTCTTGTTCACAGTCTCTTCAACAGCAAGGGCTACACTTCATGTTCTCTGTAGGGTTCAGCGGGAGAATCGTGCTCAATTTCTTCGTGGTTGTTTGTTGCAGGCATTTTTTAGGCGACCTTTTCGTAAGCCTGTAATACACTCTTGTATTTGTGCATTTATTTTCGAACACTAGACATCCGTACGAATTGAGACACAGCAAACAAACAGAAGTACAGGTACACACTCGCAAACATGTCCACTTCGGAAGACAAGCTCAGATTGGTTGGCCCCACACATGTGTTCCTGTGCTGTTCTGCTGTTCTGTAATACGCGCTTGATAATATGCAACACTCCTGAGGAAGGCTACCCGAGGTGGTTGAAACGTAGATCATCACAACTTGCTCGTAACGTTGTGTTATTCTCAATCTGTTTATCAATAGGCAGGAAAATTGGCCAGATAATCGGCCGCGCAGACCACCGTGTTTCCTCTTATGTACGGCTGACGTAATATGTTGTTCGCGGTGTCGGTGATTGAATGAATAGACGTTCAGCGCACTCTGGCTGCTGCCAGTTTCATGAGGCCAACGACTGGCTTCCACTACATTTGTTCAGCCACTTGGGTATGGTGTAAATGCAAAACACTGTGTTGAAATGACACAAAGATAATGTGAATTAGTAGCGAAGTAGGATTCATTTACGGTGGATCGGACTTCCCCGTCGAAGATATGCATGGCCGGAAAAGACGAATTGCAATCAAGGAAAATGATCACTTGTCTTAGGGCTTGGCATGTACAGTAAGATGATTGGTCCATGATGAAGCGTCCTTGCTATGATGCACCGTTCCCTAGGTCTCCTTGAAATGACATAGTACACTTCGTTATTGGCTGCCGAATTACTGAACTGTTCCCCACCTACGACGAGCAGAGATCACTCGGCCACCTCTTCACAAGAGAGGACAACGCGACCGCCCGCAGAAGCGCTGAACAACGGACAGCGAGACGGTTATCAGATTAGCAGTTAGCACCAACCGTTCAACACAGTGTGGAGGAAATCAGAGCTCATCTGTTCAACTCCGATCTCATCTCACAAAATGATCTTAGTGAAATCGTTGCCAGTAACATATTGAGACGCTGCCTAAAATCGAAAGGCAATTATGGCGAATAACAGTTGAACCAATGCGGAGTATTGATAATTTTTCAGTTGAGACCGGCAAATTATGGGTGTGTTGTGATAGAATGTATGGATTTATGGTTGACGAATCTTTTTAGATTTCTATGTTCAGATTCTTTCGTCGTGTGCTGTACGCATGAATTCGTTTTTAGGCCAGTATATGATTGATTTTGAGTACTCGCCTAAACCAATAGACTGCTGAAATTATGGGCTTTGCTTATTCGGATATCTCTCAAATTAATGGGTATTCTACACTACACATCAGTAACATCTATTTGTCTCATACACATTCATCGGACTATTGGTGAGTTGCACCAACCACAGCAATGGACTTCACATAAACGATGCTAATGCAGTCCTTGTTCTATGGTAACTCATATTTTAATTGAATCAGTTCGGTTAGATTTTCGGCCGGTAATCATATTTGACAGCCGGCCTTACTGATTGTAATGCGTGTCTCAGCATATTCACCCATCACCTGTTCGATTAGCTTGTGAAAAACAACAGCAGTTTAGCACCGTTCCCTGGCTCATTTGCTTGGCTGCCGCCAGCCGATTTGTGATGTTTGAGTAAACGAAATCATCACAGACAACAGTGATGACAGGAAATTTACAAAACAGCACTGCTCCGGACACATTCAAACAATGCTTCCAGAAACAGGTCATGCACGATGTAACATTTGCACAGATCCCGCTGCTTTTGTAAAAGTATATACTACAGTCTGTGGGCCAATGCAACTATGTTTAGTGGATTTGCTAGGCTATACTATGTAAAAATCAATGACTTCACACGGACACACTGGAGAGATGAGCGAATTGATTTCCGTGCAGTCAACAGTTATTTGAAGAGATGCGATTACAAACCAAATTGACCGTTTACTCGAAGGTCACACTAGTCGAAAATGAAGTCGAATCAGGAGAACGCACTTGTTTGTAACAGAAATATTGGTTCCTAGTTTGCCATTCACTTTGGAGGCCTCCAATGAACTTTAGTTTTTCGAGAAGCATTCGTAATAACACCATACATCAGACGAGAGACAGAAGCTGAAGTATATAAAAGTATGACATACAGTCGTAATGCCTATATGAATACGCACTGCAAAATAGATATATCGTCGAACCACAAAATTTGTGGCACTACATTTAGTGCTCATGATTTTCGTGAAAAAATGAAGACGCATTCAAGTAGCGTTCACACAACTCATCTGCGTATAGTCCTCTATTCGATTTCATCTTAATCATATCGTACTACTACCGGTTGACACTCAAAAGAACAGAAAACTACCCTATGGGCAGACCATGAACTTAACTACATGAATTTCATTCGAGTATAGTTTACGTGGTGAGTGCATTGCAAAAGCATATGCTTCAGCAAAATAATGAGTACTCGTGAGAGGAAAAGTGTCGACGAGTCAGGATTGGAAAGGTAAACTAGTCGGCCGTAAGTTAGTCACGATAGAACCGGCAATAACTCTAACTTGCTAATCAGCTCTGGAATGTCCATTAACCAGTGTTATATGTGTAGTTCGTTCGCTACCAACTGAGCATATTAACCAATTCGCAATTAAGACGAATATGGAAATTTCCAGAGAATGAATGGGTTATCCAGAGTTTTGATGGAGCGTACATTTTGGTTTAAAAATCTCACACTTAACACCAATAAATAAAACTGTAAAGTACAACGTAGTTGTATTCTTTCGGGAAAATTCTTGTCAATCAATCGAATGTTGTGTATATGCGTATAGTGTACGCGCCATTTAGCAACAGGCAATCTGGCTCCAGTCGTTTTGTGAAAGATCATTTCTTACCAGTACACATCAAATTGTCGCGCTTCGATTTGATAAAATTTATTTTGCTGCCCGTTAAACTGATTAGATCCTTATGATCTTCGGCTGAGCAGAGTTGTTACCATAGTGAGACATCATGCTTCTTGGAGACAGTCCATAAATTGATTCTTGAAACATGCGGCACTGGCCTGTAACTAGGGTACCACTGAACACTGCTTATAGTGCTGATTTTCAGTGTTTGATTCTACCAAATTTGCTTCCGGATTTATCCTGTTAATAAATGTTGGTAGTATGTGCTTGAAACGCAGTACGCAATCGAGATCTAGAGTCGAGCACCAAGCATCCCAAAATAAACACATCGCAATGAATATCATTTGTAATAAGAGGACAGTCGGACACAAGGTTGGTTAGCAAAGAATATGCAACTCAATAATTAGACTTATGATATTCAGTCTAGAAATCTACAAGATGAAGTTGACACTCGAAATCTTCATTCGAGTGGCTGAGTGAAAGAGAGGTATATTCTTTGTTCCGTTTCCGCATTATGGCCCCCAAAGTTTGCTTCCTTTCTAACAATGAAAAGTTAAGCTCAACTTCACACCAAGTATTGAAACACCATCTCCGGACTCGATCTTCGCGGTGCATGTTTAAATTCCCAAGATCATTTGAAACACACCCTGTAAAATGTCTGAAATTGCAATGTCTGAAAATTGCAATAGATTTGCCACTGCTTGAAGCGAGTCAACTCATTCTTCAGTTCCACAGCCTTTGGTGCTGGGTCACCAAAAGTACTGGTGATCCGTTAGTCTCCATTTTCTTAACATTCGAGTTAGTTTGCCATCAGATAAACACAGAGGTCCTGCCTAAAACAGTGGGCCAACATTTCTGGAGGCTAGTGCTTAACAGTAAGTGGAATATCCAGCTGTTTATTCCGGAGTCCAGTTTAGATGAATAGCATGATTAAACACCACAATGACCCGAACGTTCCGAATATTTTCGAGTTGACCATCACTCATTTTATCGCAGCGTTCGCATTCAGATAGACTTTCCAGCCAGCCTCTTTCGAAAAGAAGCACTGGACTTGACTTTCGCTCTCATTAGACCTCGTCTGCTCAATATGCCTCGAGCAGATCTAGTTGACTAATCTTGTATAATTTCTGGAAAGACGGATAAATAATCTTCAGACTGTTAAGCTGTCTAAAACCCTACGCTGAGAGTGGTGGTCCTGGTTGCATGTGAAGAAGACGCGAGATAAAAGTCAGAAACCATTGTAATTCGATTCATGGGACGCTTGAAGTTCGAGTAAAGTCATTTGGGCAAGTACTAGTAAATAGTGCAAGCCTTGAAGTGGCTTTTCACTGACCGGTCTCTCATCTACACCTACTTCATCATGAATGGTATGTTTCACCCCGAAGAACATGTGACACACTTCTGAATTTATCAAGACTTACTCGCATTCTCATGACTCAAAGGCGTTGAAATCGAACATACAAGAGAGAGTGTACCTAATAAGGAAACAGAGTTACTGAAACTACCCAAATCGAATCTATTGCATAAGTTATCGTGTGACATCTTTCGAGGAAACTCGATTTGTAAGCGTTGTGAATTCACATCTCACATATACCTTTTACACTACTTACACTTCCACAGTAGTATACTTTCAACTCCAAAGTAAATATGACTTGCTAGCTTGCTTGGTAAGTTTACATCTATTTCACGTCCATAATTTCTAGGTTTGCCACAAATATTTGAAATGTATCGGAATTTACCACCTGTATTGCTACTCTTATTGCATTGGACTTATGGTTATGTGTTCATATGAATCACAGCAGCGAGTCACATGTTAATGCCCAGATTAACTGGACCATTTGTCATGTATCCACTGCACCCTCATGTGCATTTGTGCACTTGTTCCCGTGTCTGTTTATCTAACTTGCTTTCTAATCGTAACTGTAGAACCACATTTGTCATCAGCATATATATCTACATATATTCTTCTGTCATCCACCCATTATAGGATATATATATATATATATGCTGCCCAGAATGTGCATGAGGCTAAGGTACTAGAACGTATAATCTGACACTTCAGTTGATTCAACATAAGTTGCCCAATAGTTCACTCGAAATGAATGGAATCAGCGAACGATGTTCCATCGGTGGTCTTCGAGATATTGGTTATAACGAAAATCTGTTAGCTGACAAGTTGACCGTAGCCGAATAGCGAAATCCACATTACAGTAACAAGGTGACCAAGATCTATAGGTGTATGAGCTAGATGATAAATCCCAGCGGTGAAGTACTTCGATCATGACTACTGAGGAACACTGAATGTGGATCGGTGAGTTAAAAGTGGTTTCTGGTTAGTGAAAAAGTTGCTATTCGAACTATTGTGTCAATCTTAGGTAAACCATGCACTCAACAGTCTGCCTGCATGTGAAAATTCAACCGTGAAAGCCGCCAGCCGTTTGAAACAGTTGAGAACGTGATTATCGTTTACGGCAAATAATTTCATTCTGAATATTCTCAACACAAACAGTTACCTTACACGTCGATATTAATACCCGACTTCGCCAGTTAAGCGACTGTATAAACCAGTTATACTTTCTACGTCCTGATACAAATTGCTGAAAGCAAGCGGAAAACAAACGAATGTGTCCCATGTTGGAGCAACGTGACTTTCTGAAGTTAGTTTTATATATGTAGATTATATGTCTCATAATGGCGAACGCACCGCCAGGGCTTGCAAGGATAAGCACGGCTCTATCTTTCTCACCTATACATCGTTTCGTTCAGTCGGTTGTACTAAGATTATAAGGCTACACAGCACAAAATTAAACGACGAATTATCGTGCAGTTCAAACGGTGTGCGATTGTAGCACCTTTTAGCATGCAAACCGGTTTACAGATCGTAATCAGGATTGGAAACAACGTTGACCCAAGTTCACCACAGAAAGTCGTCGACTAGAAAACCAACATAATCATGACCTGGAAACCGAATTTCTGTGAGGAACAACCGCATGCACCTCCTGATAAGGCAATTCACAAGGGACGAATCGAAGACGGTCGTTTCAGTCACCTGCGTAGTAGTTTCGACAAACTGGTCACAAAACGCAGGACTGTGGATGTAGGCCACCGTGCCCTCAGAAATGATAAACATTCACTGCCAATTAAAAATTAAGATATGACCAAAATCATTTAAGCCGAATCAGCCAAGCGAGCGTGCATAGGAGGTTTGGATACTGGTGAATGGTATGGCCAAACAGGTACACGGATTACTAGGGTTGGGTGCAAGAGACCTTCAAAGAGATCGACAAAGATCAGAAGACACAGTGTTGTGTTTGCTGAAGGTCTACTAAAAAGGGTCACACAGTTTCCAGAGGTAATGTTCTGATTGGTCTTACCTCATCAGGTTTTTACGGGAGAAGATATGTAATCCCGGTGAGAGAGTTCGTGCTATATAGCAAGCCTATTCGGTAATAGCAAAATTCATCTGTATGAACTGGTTTCACATGTGATATCAAATACTGGGCAAGAGTTTTATTGCTCTGCGTCCCACTTTGATGCATAGCATGCAGGTTTAGTCATCTGACAAAAGTGCTCAACGCAAGTAGATTTAAAAGTAGCGGAATGTGTGTGGTTAACATTATTAACAACATGCTGCACGTGTACAATACGCTGTGTGTCTCGAAAACAGGGTCGACCGAATGTAGAGCTGCTTTGAAAATGCATATTCATTTTAAGGAGATATTGCACATTAGCAGGCAAAACATGCGAGTCACAAAGTCCGTTGTTTGTGGACACTGTTGAAAAACGGACGGTTAATTACCTCCTCAGTTTTCGGTGCGTTCATCTACTACAGCGAAAGACATCTACCGATTATCTGGGTGTGAAAGTTGAATGGGATATGGTTTATCCGATGTGAGGATAACTAATTTGCGAAACCTGTGGCTACGAATTTCTCAGCAACATAAACACCTCACGACAGAAGCCATCCGGTACTGATCATATGATATAATTACTTATTATCAATCCCAGTTCTTTGATATACTTGTTACTGATGTGAACCTGTGCATGTTGGACGAGGCTGTTCGGATCAGTTCACTGAAGGGGGTCAGGTAAGTCAAAGATGTAATTTAATCTCAAGTTCATTACACACATGGCTGACTGCAAACCATTTAGTTAAAATAAAAGTTAAAAAGTTAAATATTTGTTATTTCGAAATGCAAAAAGTAGGAGTATCTGTCGAGTTTTTCGTGACACGCGAGAATCTCTTTATTCAACCGTTCGTTTGCGATTCCTTTGTTTCAGCTGGTCGGCGAATCCCCATGTTTGTGACACGTTTTCAAACTGATTCTTGTCCCTTAAAATTTCACCCTCTGTGACAATTTGAAAGATTTGCCTTTCTGACCAGGTGCCGTTTGCAACTGCTTCAGAGGGACTAAAATTTCCCACTATAACAATTTGAACCATAATCACAAGCGACTGTGGATGAGTAGTTGAGTAAGTTGACCGTGTCTCACTTGAGGTAAGCGGCACTGTAGTCAACAAGTTCTCCGGGCCTTCAGCTTGATGTTCATTTGTGACAAGAATGTACACTTGTGTTTTACCGAGAGGGAAACTCACCTCCACTTTAGCGTTTTTCCCTAAGGACTAGGCGTAAGATTCGTATGAATACACCTGAGTGTGAGTGGTTTTCACTCTATGATCTAAAAACTCTCCAGACCATTTGGCAAGACGGGTAAATGGATAGGAGTGTGTGCGTAAATTTGCGATATGAAATAACTTTGCAGTTTATGACAGCAGATTTGACACGGTGATCGCCAACGCGCTCAGCATTTTGTTGAATACAACAGCTCTTGTATATGACGCGTCAACAACAACAATCAACGAAATCGCACTCCACCAGAAGAAAATGGTTCGTTCAATTCTTTCAGATCCAAACATAACACACAAGAATATATACAACACGCAGACAGCAACGATCACACAAACAATCACCACCGGCCTTGGACTGTGCTCGAGCCAGGTAACTAAGCAATCTTGATTAATTACATTTCCGGAAAAGCGACCCGTGTCGAGTTCGGATCGCACAGTTAACCGGGTTAACAACGTGGTCTGTTTCTATAATTCGTTTATCCATTGGTATGATTGTGTTTCTCAGTGAGCATCCTACCGCCATTTTCTCCTGCATCGTCGAGGTCACCAAGCCCATGGAATCTGATAAACGATATGGAACATTGTGTTCCGGTAGGATACGATTGTGCACAAACCAACCAACACTTCGAATCAAAGCGGGAAACGCAATTTAATTGAATGACACATACAAGCAAAGGTAAGCTGTATGCTTCAACACACATCACTTATGATATGGAAACAAGTGAAACATTTGGAACTATGCACACATCATTGATGGCTGGTCTTTTTTTACTGGGTATACCAATAAACATCTCAGATCATGAGGGTAGGGTTAAGACCTAAGCTAATATTTTCTAACCAACTTGAAAACAGTGATCGGTGCGTATCTATGAACTGTTTGAAAATACTTACATATTAAGCGTTGTTTGTCCGTGATCAGCACCTACGACAAAAGCTTCACATAGAGGTTGCTCTAAGTGGACTAGCTTTGCATAAAAATTTGTGAAGAAACGTCCTCTCGTCTTACGAGTGAAGTACCTGAGAAGGTTCAACCACTGTTCGAGTCCTCCCTGCGAGAAATGGAAACATGCTGATGAAATTGTGTTGCACAAACATATTCTGAAGTTTTACACTGGAAAGATCGAAACCAACTATTGAAATCTCACGTTACGTCCGTCGTTAATGTAGCGGATGAATGAAACTTGGTGTTTCCTATTTATTGCACTCTTGACTTAACACTGGTTTAGGTTGGAGCTCTCCATGCTGGGAAATTACTCAGTAGATATGTTGTATAAAATAACACGTAAAAGTGAATTATACTGTGGATTCATCCTGAACACTTTTGTCAATCATACACAAATGATTGACATGTAACGGAAAGCTTTACTTCCAACAATTTCACTCCATTCGCAAGTTCACATTTGGTAAAAGTGTGAACAATGAATTCACGGTGGCAATTCCTGTTTTCTGATTAGTTTATTCAAATGGTTCAGCTGTTTTGACCTTTTCACAAGCTGTCATGTTTTCAACTCGGGTTGTATAAAGGAGTACTGTCCATGTGGCCGTCATCATCTCTCCAAGTTGAAGCATTGCTTCCCATTGCCCCATTTAAAACGGTCAGTAAAAAGACATCAATTTCCGTATGAATTCATTTCGTATGCTCCTGTAAGTCGTACATGGGTGATTATTATGAGGACAAAACATGATTAAACTCATATGAAACGGACAAATGTAGCTGTTTGTTGAACACAGGGAACCGTTCGCCGACAGCTGATCAGAAATGCTTCGGTACACTTGATAGTTCGTGAGTTACATGCATTCATGTCGATTGAATGGCCCGTCTCGCATTACGCAGACAGTCACAAAACTGCGATCCTACAGTTTAAATTTATAGCGAACTTTTTCTGTCCAGTGATATGTTTATTGCACGTTTATCTTAGTGATATAAGCCAATGCTGAGTACAGTACAGTTTCCTACGGAAGTCTGAGACAGACTCTCAGAGTCAAACACAATCATTATTGAAACCAAATTAATCGTGTTTTGAGTACGTCCTTATCAGTTTAGCTGGGTCTGCCTATGTTTGTGGGGCGCAACGTTGCACATTGATGTTGTTGGCAAACTATCATTTGTACTGACCGCCCCACTGACATAAGTCCTTATTAGTAAATGTCATGTACCTTGCACCCGAATCGGGTATCTGCGATTTTGAACCGGTTGACGTGTAGGATATACAAGGCATCGTATTTATTATGCTTCTGGTCAACCAGAGCAAGGCTACTGGACGATCTTTGATAACTTTTTCAGTTTTACTGTGATGTCTTAATGGTGCTCTGTCAGCACCTTTGTCCCAAGAGAATCAAGACTTTTGCAAATGTCTTTCCACCTCTAAAGAAAATAAGCAATACTATGACGGATTTGTTAGCCGGCGTTGATTGAACTATTGGAAGACCCCGTTTTTCTTCAATGCGGTGTTCCGTATAAGCAAGTTTTACAATCACTTCATTGTTAATCGTTTTAATCGGACTTATACTAATCTGAACATATTGGTATTTATCAACCTGCTTGGACAATCATCTAGTCACTCGACACATATTCAGCTGTACAACAGAAGAATAATGAACTTAAAAACACTGTTTGGTCGAGGACAGGTGATTTATTTTCCTGGATCATAATGATTAGGAAGAAGTAAATCATCTATGTGATTTTGCGGCTAAATTGTGCACCTGAGTGTCCCGTGAAGTCGAGGGTTGAAGTTCGCTCTTATAAAGTCAGTTTTACACGGTGGACCGATGAAGTCAGGTTTTTTCCCAACAACAATAGCCCGATCACGTGCATCTACGGTTATTATGCTCCCGATTATAACATGGGCATGATAGGCATTTTTCTTCAACACAGTATCGGTTGTCTTCAAATCTTGCGCTGTTGTTTCTGTAGATTAAACTCTGGTGATAAGAAAACAAAGCAAGTTTACACGTAAACTTGAGAGACCTTAAGTGAACAAAATCCCTACATTTTGAAGTGCACGCTTCTTTAAGGTGAAATGAGTGCCGTGAGTATGCAAAATATTTGCCTCTTCAGGTCTATAGACTGGAGGAAAAATGAGTTTCCGACTCTCCTTCCAAAGTTTAGGTGAACGGTATACTTGTTTGAATTATTGAACGAGGGTGGCAAAAATGACGAAAATATTGTTCACCTATCAGCGAAGTACCCGTGGTGTAGTCCGGCAGCTAAAGATGTAGTCTGCCGAAGAAAATAGCTCATGGTACTTGATCTGGTTGAACCCCGTCCAACTTCTGTTAATTTGGCGATGCAACTCGTGATGAAGTATGAAGTGTATATACTCGGTATGTAGCACAGTAGGAGCTCTTTAACAGCTGGTGTTAGTGCACTCAGTTGGACATCAGATCGACCAAAGGTCGACCGACTGACAACCTCTAACAAAAAGCCATTTGTGTGCAATTAACAACAAAATGGAAGGTTTCTACAAACTGACTGAAGCTGTTTTGCCGTCCAATTTGCTTCATCACTACGAAATAAAGTGCACTTCTCAGGGAGAATTCTTAGTAACGGATTTGGTTTGTGGATTTCTGTTAGGCAGCAAAACCGAGGGACGATCCAACCAGTCGGTTTTTTAAACAGAATTTCTGAAATTCCTTTCAAATATGAACTCTGTTTTAGACTATTTGAAATCTGGCCTCTACTCAGGATCGCTTTCTTCTTTTCAGCAATTGGTTTTCTAATTTTGTTGTGATCGTGCCGAACGCATGAAATCTTCTTAATCCGGTCTTTCCTGGTCGTAACCATTACGCCTTTTCCTCTTTTCCAGCTTGCCGCGAGAATATCGTTACGTACACGAACAGCCTCAAGAGCTGAGAGTAACGAGTGGAGGTCGAATGAATCCAAATTTTAATGTCGACAGTGGTAGCAGCAAGTGACTAAATTCTATCTGAAGCACTCCGGAGTGCCAACACGAAAGTCCTGGAGTTTGTCTGGTTATAGGATTTTTAAACTGTATCTAGCTATTTTTGCTAAACTTTGGCTCTCTTGAATAGAGTGATGCCAAACCCAATTTGAGAACAATAGTAAACATGACTTTCCCGGTTTATCAGAAACTAAAATTCAGGCTTCACATTACTGATACAATCCATTAGTTTTTACCGTTTATCGAGTGTGTATTTGGTAACAGCAATCTACAAGTAGTAGTCAGCCTCACTGCCTTTTTTCTCTATCAGTTATTCAGAACATGTTTCCGCTGCGTTTACATTCCGTAAGTGTTAAATCTGTTATGAAAACATTTCATTTTTCAATTCAAGTCAGTACCGTCTGAGAAGCACACATTTGAACGAAAAGAGCTCCTATCCAGAACCATCCGAACACTCGAGTGAGCTTAATTTCGTCCAGTCCAACCGTTAAGAGGCTAGAGCAATTCGCTTGCCTCTACATGCCTGGCAGTTTGTATTCTGTTTCAATTTCCGCGGTCTCTAAATCCGGTATCTATCTGATGTACGGCCTGGGGAATCAAATTCTACACTGTATCTGACCTGGTCAGTTCCACTAACATTGTTCTGTTCTTTAGCGTTCTGCGTCCTCTGGTTTTGTACTGTAATGATTATGAAGACTTCAGGTTATGATCCACACTTCCTAAAACTGACTTTAGTATCACGGCATTCTACAGAGGAAGTTGATGTGATTACTTCTTTATGGGATTATTCATCTGCCTTTTGAGTAGCCATGAAGCATCAGTCAGCTGTTACTGTCTGGCCTATATGTACGACACCCATACCATCATAGTGTTCGTCTTGCCTTTAAGCTTTACCTAAGGAATCGAAGCAAGCAGATGAATATTAGAGAAGTCATTTAACTCAAATATTAACCTCCAAGATGGTTTGATTCATTGTTTTATGCAGGATTGTTGTGTTCTTCCGGTAGCAAAGTAGCTAAAGGTTTATTCAAAATAACAGGCAGATAGAGGTGAGAATTGCCTGAAGCGCTCTTGGCAATGTTCTAGCGTCTTTGGAACTAAAATATCAAACATACGTGTGAAAAGTGCGTATTGTGATGAGTAGCACACAGGCACATTGTATCGAACACTGAAACTCTCAGGCAGACGGTCTGACTGTGGACAGGAAGTTAAATCAAACAACCTGGTGGCTAGAGACTGAGTTGGTTCGTTTAACTGCAAAGTAAATTTGAACACTTCATTCAAACAAGAACAAGACATCTACTAAATTATTCTGCTAAGGCAGCTCTGTGCTAATCTAGAACATTGTCTCGATGAACGATTGAATGGAGGATCATCCATCGTCAATGGCTGACGTTATGCTACGCGATGGCTGGGAGTTTAAAGAGTTTCCGTGACACTTGTTCGATACTCATTCAAGAATCAACAGTACTTTGAAATGGCGCGAGTTCATCCAAAGCCCTCTGACTCTAACAGTGGGACGCCATTTGGTGGTGGGAAGCAATAAATAGGGATTGTTTGTTTGAGTGCATTTGTGGTCTGCAGTTTGGGTTGACAAATTTAAAGCCACACATTCCAAGAAAGTCATGTTTTCTCAGGTATGCCAACCACTTTTCAAAACACACTGACGAGTATGAAGTTGGGATTTTCTCCGTTTTGTTTGTGGAATGTGTATGCACGTATATGGTCATTAAAATTATGCTTGGTTCTCTTAAAACAGGGGATAACAAGCAGCTATACGGTGAATAAAGTGTCTCAGATATTTTACAGTTAATGTCTTTCAGGCTACCTAAGAATCGCCACTTGACTTCACAGTTGGAAAAATGTGTGAATTGTGAATTTGAAACAGTATCATGATAACAAATGCGGTGTTGCCCTTCGACCACAGTGTTGGCCGCAATTGTTACGGTCACTCTCTCGCAGTCGCAGATGACCGATTTACTTATATCCTACCACCTGCTTGTTTGCCTCACCATCGGTTGGTAGACTAAACAAAATGGATCATTGAGGTTCTGCTTTCTGATTGGTTTATTGTCAGACGGGTCAAATCTTTGGCCAACGTGACCTGTAGGTTTTTGGTCCCGTGCTGAGTGGCAGAAATCCGGTGTGCCTTCTCACGTCTCATGTTCTGGTTTCGCGTAGTTGGTAGAACTATAACAGCAATAAGCAATGATTCAAGTCCAGCCAAAGCCCTAACATTTCACATTTGGGTCCTACCTAAAATCATAAATCTGTCACAATACTTATTGGTAATACCATTTACGTATCCAACAGTGGCGTTGCTGGATTCCAACGTGAACGGTTTGAAAAATCTTGTCGAGGTTCAGAAGACGTCAGAAAACAACCCTAATAACACATAGTGGAGACACTCTTAGGGACCTGGTGGGGCTACATATGGTTGTTCCATTTCGTCAGTTAATAAATACTCTGTGGTGTTAAATGCACAGCCAACCTTGTTGATAAAACACGTATGTGCTACGAAAATATTTTGCGACATGGTCCGCTAATTCGGGAATTGAAGTTAGTTTTTTCTCTTAGTGAACTAATGTTGCAACTTTTGGTAGTCAGTTTACTTTCATGTTATGTTCCTATCCCTATTCCGTTTTGTTCTTACGTGTAACCCGTGTGGTGGCGATTAGTAAGAAGTTCTTGTTTTCATAACTACTTGGCACAATGGTTAAATGCTGTAGTCGTTGCGAGTGATATTGGTCGTTGGATAATTCTTCATCCTTCTCACTTGAAACACATCCATACCAGTTGAAGAGATTGACAAACGTAACCTGCAGATTTTTGTCTCAACTCGATCTTACGTTACAAGAGGTAGGTAGAGGAACAGTTTTGCGTGGAAGTGAGGGATGTTTGAGTGGCGCTGATACTTTGGTTTGCATTTGTGGAGCAGTCGCCTGCAAAGCGTTCACACTTAACAATACGTTGCTCACCACTACAATGCTTTACTACGTTATGAGCACCCACTATTGTTGTTGATGTTCATGAACTGGCGAGCGCTTCGTCCTAATTATCCCATTGAACCATTCACTGATGCACATGACTTGTTCTACCATTCCATTCGGTCTCCGTACATGCACATCTAACAACTTCGTCACCCTTGCCAGTCCATGTTTCGGTGTTCTGTGGAGCACACACTACATAAGCGCATTCACTTAACCTGGCAGAGGACACTTATTTAGTTCCTTCTGTTTTACTCACCTTCACTGTGAGTAATCTTTTACCGTTTGATTTCAATTTTTTTCTGACTGGTGCCTCGCATCAGATGTTTACCACTGTTTGTGTGATCGACACAAATGAGCATGAGATAGTTACAGCGCTGTCTGCTCATGGTGAACGCTGTAATTTTACCGTCATTTATGCGATCTGCATATGCGCAAGCTCTGCGATTGCACGCGCATCGTAAAGAAGACGAGCAAGCGATGAGCTGCAAGATCGCTGCCCGTTGTCGCAAATTGGAATTGCGACATTATACCCTACAATTTCATATATAAGGAAAATATGACCTGTGCCATTGTCATTCAGTATCTCTCAGTGCTGCCCCTAGAACTACACAGTCTCATTTGGAGGTTCTTCGTGACGTAGTTTCTGATTAAGACGATTGGAAGCCATTAGCTTCAGCCACCAGAGTGGGGAGCAAATAAATAGCATATACATCGTTTTTCCACAAACATAAGTTGATTCAGTTGGTACGGGGCAATACATTTGTGTCACATTTGTCCACGAGGTAGCCAAGTTATCCGATCTGATGATCAAGCAGTCAGGAAATTTTGTATCATTTTGTTACCTTCAGGTCAAATGAAAAACCTCACACCTACCCATGTTTGTCACCTGGCAGGTTGCAGACTGTACATACTGTCCCGAACTGCAGTACAGCAGAGGGCCTAAACGTCCTCCCTCAACGCAGGCATGAAAGTAGTCCTTCGGTTCTGTTTCACGCAACAGCTGGAGGAATCAGGTAGCAACTTCAAGAAGAAACCTTCTTCCAGCTGAAAATTAATAAGCGTTCATTAACATTCATCTGTACAATATGTGGTATTATATTAAAATGGTCAGCCTGCATTTTGCAAAGAGTAGAGCGTCAAGGACAGCATTCCCATCGCCGTTCGTCAAAAAACTCGCTACGGAAGTAAGCTTTTGTGGATGGGACGGATCATTTTCACTCAAAGTCTCTACATTGTTTCGAGGGCTCAATGGCACGTATACTGTTTCTTGGTCACGAGAATTTCAGATACACTGTTGACTTAGTACTCAGAAGTCAGTAAGAAAGAACTCGTCTTTTCCGTCAGGTTATGCTTGCATGTCGGAACCCGGAAATGGCTTAGACAGGCAAGACCACCGAAGTTGACAGAGAACGAAGTTCAACGTTTACCGTTTCATAACGTGTTCATCCCTAATTTAGATGGGTGCAATAAAGACAAGGAAATAACCCTAGAATTTAGTTTACTTAAGATATGAACACGTGTGGTAAGCTCTCCATTTTATCACCTGACGTTCTGCGATGTGGTATGCGGTCGATCTGACTATTGTTAAGTCTTTAAATTGTACTTTACTCGAATAGAAGTGTCCCATGTACGCACCCAATTTGGTACTACAGAGCATTATATACACATGCATACATGGGATACCATTTGAAATCCCAAGGTAATCAGAGCAAATAAAAATTTATTCAACAGCAATTATGGACAGATTTTTCAGATGAAACAGGCAAATTAGGTGTTTTGTGATAACTTGTATAGATTTATCGGTGACTAATCCCTTTATACTTCTATGTCTGCTTCGACAATTACTCAAATTCAATAGGTATACTGGTCAGATAACGAGTTCAGACATGCAGCACACGATGAAAGAATCTGAACATAGAAATCTAAAGGGATTCGTCAACCATAATTCCATACATTCTATCACAACACACCCATAATTTGCCGGTCTCAGCTGAAAAATTATCAATACTTCGCATTGGTTCAACTGTTATTCGCCATAATTGCCTTTTGATTTTAGGCAACGTCTCAATATGTTACTCGCAGCGACTTCACCAAGATCATTTTGTGAGATGACGTCGGAGTTGAACAGATGAGCTCTGATTCCCTCCACACTGTGTTGAACGGTTGGTGCTAACTGCTGATCTGATGACCGTCACGTCGTTGACTGTTCAGCGCTTCTGCGGGCGGTCGCGTTGTCCTCTCTTGTGAAGAGTTGGCCAAGTGATCTCTGCTCATCGTACGTGGGGAACAGATCAGTAATTCGGCAGCCAATAACGAAGTGTACTGTCATTTTAAGGAGATCTAGAGAACGGTGCATCATAGCAAGGACGCTTCATCATGGACCAATCACCACACTTTACATGCCAAGCCCTAAGACAGATCATCATCTTCCTTGATTGCAATTCGTCTTTTCCGGCCATGCATATCTTCGACGGGGGAGTCCGATCCACCGTGAATGAATCCTACTTCGCTACTAATTCACATTATCTTTGTGTCATTTCAACACAGTGTTTTGCATTTACACCATACCCAAGTGGTTGAACAAATGTAGTAGAAGTCAGTCGTTGGCCTCATGAAACTGGCAGCAGCCAGAGTGCGCTGAACGTCCATTCATTCAATCACCGACACCGCGAACAACATATTACGTCAGCCGTACATAAGAGGAAACACAGTGGTCCGTGCGGCCGATTATCTGGCAAATTTTCCTGCCTATTGATAAACAGATTGAGAATAACACAACGTTACGAGCAAGTTGTAATAATCTACGTTCCAACCACCTCGGGTAGCCTTCCTCAGGAGTGTTGCATATTGTCAAGCGCGTATTACAGAACAGCAGAACAGCGCAGGAACACATGTGTGGGGCCAACCAATCTGAGCTTGTCTTCCGGAGTGGACATGTTTGCGAGTGTGTCTACCTGTACTTCTGTTTGTTTGCTGTGTCTCACTTTGTGCGGACCTGAGACGGAAACTTATTTTCTGTAATGCAGCTTACGTTTTGAAAGAGATTTTGGGATAGTTGATCGATGGTTGATAATCTTCGTTGTCACTGCGAACGCCCACAGAACCTACGTCCCCTTTTGTGATCGGACTACTTATTCCCTTGCCATGAAGCACCGAAACGTGACCATCTGAGCAGTGTAACTTGATGAGGAATGTGTTTCATTTGGTATGATTTTAGGCAAATGTGTGTTTGGCAAGATACAGCCAATTAATTTTGAACTGGGACTGTCAATCTAGAAAGACTGTTCTGGGCAAAATTTTCGATACTAGACCAGTCATCACTTCGTGAAATGCCAGGATCGCTTAATGTGTAGGGTTTTATTATGCAGGTTGTAACACTCTACATTTCGACCACCTCGGATGTTGTGAGTGAAACTTCGATTGAATAAACCGTCCCATTTTTGGTAATCTGATAATCCACTGTTGCTAAATCTCAGCTGATATAACTTTTATGGCAGTCACCCCGGTTTAGTATTCCATAACCTACATCGAAATTCGTTTACTTGCTAAACAACCTTTGATTTTCGTGTTGGGATTTGGGATACTTAGATCGGTGCAAAACTGATGCATTTGAGATTCGTTATGTATTTCCACGTATAAAATTTCCACTTCACATCTCATTAGGAGCTGTACGAACAAAGTAAGCTAATTTGGAAAATCTCCATCCACTGGTGTACACATGAAACAAATGTACGTAGATAATTTATAAGGTGTGCGAAACGTTCTGACAGTAACTTTATTAACGGTCTGCTAAGTTGCTTGCAATAGACACCAGGTACCTTCATGCACCTAATGGACTATATTGAACTCGCAATTCAAATTATGTCTAGACGAGCCATGTATTCGGTCGATATTTTAACACACGTCCATCCATTGGACGACAGACGAGCGTGAGCACAACATGCTTGGGCTTTGTAACGAATAAATTCTATTTCACAGCCCATGTGTTTGGAAAACAGAATAATGTGTTTAAAGCTATGGATTTCAATACTTCTACTCATTGCTGCCGTTGCAGTTACTGAAGCGGGTTTGTTTTAAGTTCAATTTTACTAAACTTGCCGACTAATTGAGTTTGTATCTATCCTGTTGTGGTCAAACAAATTTTCGTCAGATGTCTTCAACATGTACCAACCGATTGTTCTGATAGCTTCTTGTTAAGACCATAGTAATATATGCATGTGAAATAAGTAAGCTTTATGTGGTGGAATCATCTGTAGATTAAGTTTAACTAGTTGAATTGGAGTAGAAATCGAGCTTCTCAAGAAGAGTTTGATGCGGTCCCATGCGTGTGTTAGCTAACTGATTAGTATCAGTTTCATTAAGGCTGTACATAATACCGTAAAAATGACGTCTATCATCAATTACATGTTTATGAGTACAAACCTTAGTAATCATGACCTCCCCTGTCTAACTATTATTAAACCCACAACACTTATGACATTGACACCTTGGGTACAAAACGGAGAAGGTTTGATGATGCACGAAACCTAAGCCAAACGTACATTCACATGTTACAAACAAGATGTCAGGATTTTATCTGAAGTGATACCTGACCAAAACTTATGACAAACCTGAGAAACCATTCTGTGTACTCATTGTTGAGACCGGAAACAATGTTGTAATTCTCGCATGAATTCACATATTTGCGAAATAATCGATTGGTGAATAGTCGATTTTTTGATCAAATCCGTTATTCCCGGTCCTAACTGCGTTTGATTGAACGGACAGAATCTAAACAAGGAAGATGGCCACGAACACATTAGACAACACTGAATAATGCGTTTAATTATTCATTAGTTTCCGTTAACTAACAACGTACGGAAAATAACTGCTCAAACCCGGAGATAAACTGAGTAGCAATTGAACGGGCTCAGCGTAAAACAAGCGCATTGCACAGCAGTCTGCATACAGTGCTGCGTGCACCGAATTCGACTGACAACCGCGCATGCGCAAACCACGCCGTTTCATATCACCACTCAAGCTAACTGGATCCGGTGTGTGAAGAGTCAAACACGGATTGAAAAGTACAACAGCGGAAATCCGTCCGTACGAAAATTTTAGCATTATTACAAAAGTTACAAACATTCGGATCACGTCCGAGCACTACACCACCGACTCACTACCAGAAAGTGGATGTTAGTTTAATCGATGTACCATTCGGATTGTGAGCCTCACTGGCTCCCTGGTGAAACGACCTAACGCTATTTACATGTTATGCGAGGAAAACGAGATTCAGTCGTTATGTTAAGGGAGATCCCATGATTCACCAAACAGGCTGTTCGGTGTGAGTTTATCCACTGGTTACACTACGTCCTTAAGCACAATATCAACCGTAGTCAGTAGCAGCTTAGAATGACAACGCACATTGTTACAACACCCTCTAACTATTGTACGCTCGCAATCTGTTATCTGATCCAACTGTACGATTGAAATCCCCTGATCAACAACGCAATCTGAACAAGATAACTATAACAACAGACACCGGAATACGGACTCTAGTTGGTCAAAAATCATCGATTTGGCAACAGCAGCAAACCAGGTATCGCTGAATCTGTGTGGTGTGCACTTGTAGCGAGAAGGCAACCAATAAAGCACAATCTTTATTGTCCAAATCGCCAGTCACGTGCAACGCGCGCTCTTCCGTATATGAGTCATAACTCCAACCCACAACATCTCCCGGTTCCCGTTCACACGTCGTGTGCATTTCTCACCGGTTTACGTGTGTGATCGGCGCCTTCTATCGGAGGTGGGGTGGGGGTCCGCTTGCCATTCCTCGTCTGTTTGTCCGATTTCCTTGCGCAATGGCTCGTCCGGCTGCTCGTGCTGTCCGACATCCACCCAATGTTGGCCTTCAACGTATTCCAACATCGTGTCGAGATGGTCCTCTAAATGTTGGAAAAACCACGCCTCCGATCTGGCCGTCTGTCGTATTTTGCCTGCCCTGCCTCGCCCGTTGATCCGATCCAGTCGAGCGATGACTCATCCAGCCGCGCACGTTGTTCTTGATGCGATCGCAGCAGGCTTTTGAACGTACCTCCCCCGCGTTGAGGTGTTCGGTCGAGCGTTCGAAAACTCGCACCTCTGACCTGACAATCTACCACACACCCACTCACTCTTACGTTCTCACAACAGGGGAATTGGCCAAAATCACATGCGGTCCTGCCTCCGTGTAAGTCGGAGAATATCACTTGCTGGACGGTGGTTGGACGTAAGTAAAATAATTGTGTGAACATACTGAATGAGAAGGGAAACGTTTGTTTGCAGGTCAGAAACTTACTGTGTCAGCACACTGATAAAACGAACATGCAACAGAAAGCGATAATGAAACACAAGGAAGAACTCATATTCGGTGACCCAAATGGTTGATCAGGAGAACTGTGATGCCGGCCAATCCTTGAACGCGTACTAACTGAGTGTGGAACTAAACATTCGAACCAAGTAAACCGTTACCACATACATGAACAGCGAGTACATCAGCGAGAATTTCGTAATCAATAATTTCCACCAACACAGCCTGCCCACCTGAAACTCAAGTACAGATCAGCGAGATACCAGTCGCTCATTTCCGGTTAATGAGAGGATTCTCCAATGGATGTCCAGGGGTGTGTGAAATTAGGGTTGTTAGGATTATGGATTTTCTAAAATACCTTTAGTACATTGAGAACTGATCTAATTCCACTGAGCAGAGTCCCGTGATCTACTAACCCCTTGTCTCTGGGGGATCTAACCAAGGAGTACCGCTCTTGTTAACTGAGAAAGAACAACGGGATTGCACATTGCAGCGACTGTTTCACGGTGAGAACGCCCACCTAGTGTCTCGAAAAGCTTCGTTGACACCTGCGCCTTCTTTGACATAGATGTAACTTACGTTATATGTATCTGCAGCCTGCAGACTCCTCATGCTTCACCATACATTTGTCTCTGGTGTTTTTGTGGACGATTGAAGACAAACTCAGGCAAACTCCAATGCACTGATGGCCTGCCCATCCATTGTTGAGACCTCAATCTATATTTTAATTTGAAAACCCTTGGCGGTATCATCAGCTGCGATATACTTACGAATTCACCCCATGTTCACGGAAAAAGCTGTACTTATACATAGACCGGCTCTCATTTACAGAAGCCGTTGTGTACTTAACCTGCTGGATGTATTCTGTCCAAAAGAACTCACTTTCCTCCCATTCTTGTCAGTTCCAGGCTGAGTAGTTTAGGGCAGTTAGACCCTTGGTAGTGCATTTCATTAGTGCAATTTTGTGGCCAGATCAAAGCAAACAAGATGAAAATGGATACAAGTCTGATGGTTAGGTTTCATGAAACCTTCCTTATTTAACAGTCGAGAGATAAATCAATGTTTCTACGAACGCATAATATATTACAAGAATGCAGTGAAATTTAATTGCTTTCGAGTAGACAATAACCGCTGAAATGATCCACTGACATGGCAACAAACAATGCATTCAGAAGTGACCCACACGCGATTGATCTGGAGCTGGGCGGGACTTGGACCAGAAGCAGAAACAGCAGGCCAAAATACGGGAAGTACCCTATCAGTTGAGCTACGAAACCAAGCCGGGAGCTCAGAAATCTCAGACACAAACTCAGTCATTCATTCAGCACTGTTTATCAACATGCTTTTGATTTTGCTGGTTCCAATCTTGCCTTAGTCCAGATGCTTTGCAATTTCAACAGCCTGTCTTCAGAATCTCATAAAATTGTGCCTCAACTTAATTTTACTGTTCTGCAAAATAATACTACGGCTGAATAGTTCAATAAAAAAGGACTGTCTGATGTATCGTTAGAAAAACGTCTAATCACATTCCTTCACTGAAGCACACGCTAAACTTGCTGGGTTAACACATGTGATTATAAAAGGTGAGCAGGAAAATAACTGCCATTTATAATGTGAAATGAAAGTCATATTTTAGTACCCACCAGATAAGAATTGCATCCGTAGTCAGACAGACATCCATCTCTGCAAACGTCATGTATCCGTGAAAGACCTATTTGACCCGATCAAGTAATCGTATATGACAGGTTCATGAGTCAAGTAAATTAATCTTCAAGAAAGCAACCGACCAGCCGAAAACCTTCTGTCTTCAGAATTACATATTTGTTTCTACCATTCGACTGTCAAGCCGTGCTTCCTAGGAACCTCCGTTTGAAAATATGGCTGCACCCAAACGTTTTTACTTCGGACAATCCACCTAATGATAAATCTGTAATACAGCCACTCGTTCAAACTTACATGTAGTCCAAAATAAGAGTTATAAGATTCATTTTTACCCTGCTCTGTCTTCAACCAAATAAAGTGAGGAACTTTGACACCAACAAGTTTCGAATTGTTTATACAGTCCAAGAATGAGGCCTAGTGTTTATGTTACAGGTGCTAACCAACTTTGTCTTATGTGAGTACAAATGTCAACACTACTAACCTCACGTTATTCTCAGTGCATATGCCCTGGTTCTGTAAACCTTCGTTTGGGTGCCATAGTGCATCTTTTCTACTCGCTCCGGTGATTACACAAATAACCGCCCCACTGTCCCATTTAACTAGTACAGAATGCTCTTCCCAGCTAGCTTAACAGGCTGATCGCCCATAATATGCATAGATGGTTAATCGCACTATCACTGCACAACTTCTAAAACAGAGCGTTTCCAGCTGTATCGGAATCGTTTCGGACGGTCTAGCAAAATGCTGAGAACTGTTGTGAACAGTCGGGTAGTGCTATGTGGCCAAATTTTTCATTGCTAAGCAAAGATAAACAAGAACAGAGGCTGTGATGATTCCTATCATGTTGCTATCCAAATGAGGTCCGCCTGTCACCATGCGGAAGATTGCGCGCTGTTCATAGTTATTTTTTCTTTCTGATTGGCCATGGTGTGTTCACGCCACTGGAAGGCTGTGGTTGACCCACATTGTTCAAGTCCGTAAGTTCTGATCAGTTAGAATGAGTGCATGAGAAGCACATCCGTCAAACAATGAAACACATTGAAAAAGTGTTTCGTTAACTGTGCTTATATATTGGCCTGTGAGACTGAGCTAAGGAGGTGGTTGCAGTGTGCAATTTTTCCCAAGTGCATGCCCATCGAATTAAGGCTTAAGCTTATCAAATGATTCAGTCTCGGTCACAGGTGGAAACGTGAGTATCTGATGCAGTTTGCAATGGTGTGAATGTTGACAAATGAATGGATACTTCATAATGGAGCACCTTTCAGCGTTTCTAAACAGTGGATTGAATAATTGCTATACATGCATGCTTCTCTTCTGCATTATCAAATTTTTCACAGCACTTCTCAGCATTATGTGTATGCACATAGATACACATGATATTCAATTTTTAACTTGAAGCTGTGATACGGGATAGCGGAAAAGTTATCCACAGTCGCTCTAATCCAATATTTATTTCTGTTCAAAGCCAAGAACCTTGATTGTTTTGTCTGCGAGCCTTGCATTGACGGCAACATATTGAACAGAAGTGCATCTGGATGTGATTGGTGTGAGGTGAGTTTCTGCGGAGTCCGATTAATTATCCTTTCGTTAATATATTTGGAATGATATGGTAAACGCAGCTCGGCATGTAACAGGAGTTTAGTGGCTGCTGCCTTACAATCCATCACTTGGTAAAAAAAACTGTAATACGATACACACCGAGGAAAGACACCACAGTTTATTTGCAATGTGTACCGTGTTGCAGTGCATGTGTACAGGCAGAAAGAGAAAGTGTCCCGGTTTCCGCATCCGACTTCATTTACTGAGCATGCTACGATAACACTGATGCACCGTTAATCGAGCGACACACATACGTTGGTGAAGTCAGTGTCCTCAGTAGTACGGTATTCACGGGATATAAGGAAGTATTCCTCATGGATTCACGTTGACCATATTGTTAATTGTTTGTAAATTTAAAGGCACTGTAGATTGGACATCACAAACTTACTACTGCAACATGCTTACTAAAGCTCATAATTCCTTTTCAAAATAGTGCACACATATCCCATTTAAACAGTCACATCTGAATTTGTTTTCACGCACAGCCAAAATTTATCTGAAAATGTAACGGTGCCAATATAATTTACGTATTTCTGGTAGGTCCTTCTTTGTCTGAATTGCGCTGTTAGGACGGTTAAAAATACGTCCTGAATGGATTTCTGGTTCACACAAAACCCATGCTGAAATCAATATCCGAACTGAAAGAATACATTGTTGGTGGTGCACCTACGGTAAGGAAGAGTGAAACATGTTACCGGGAGATCCTTACAGTCCAACGGCTCTGAGGAATACTCAATCATGGTAACGGACTAACGAGCAACGGCCTAATCAGAAACAATCACATGATAAAGCCTGATCAATTGCACATCAGGACGAGTTTACGGATAAGCGGTTATAAATTGGATGTTTGCTGATTTTGAAATTGCAACACAAAAGCCCATTAGTTATCAGTTAACACAGTGGTCTTCGTGCAGCTTGTAACTGAATACCCTATTCGCCGACATTACATGCTTATATGGGTTGTATTTGTTCTAATATGCAACCTGTGCTGGTTACTCTCCTTTTTAGAAACAAGTTCTCGATGGGGTCGTCTACAGACGCTGTGTAAAAGGCGAATGTCCAACCAAACTACCTGATGGTTTCGAGGGCAAATACACGTACTACTGTTGTCAGACGGATTACTGCAATCACAGTGACTGCATTGGTTCATACAGTACACTATGGAGCTTACTAATAGCTTTTGCCATTGCGCTGGTTAAACTTTAATAAATATACTGTTACTTGGAGTCCATATTACGCCAGTCAACTCTACTGTTGGGCTCACTTCAGGCGCAGATATGCAGTGCGTTAAAGTGGAGCATGTTGTGTAACAGTGAGACTGAACACTTCCGCATAAACCTCACTTATGCCAAATGTCACAAATTTGGGTACTAGCACTTAAGGCACCCAACAGGCGTTTTACTCTGACTATTCGTCATTCGACCGTGTTGCTACGATTGACAAAATGGTCAATTCCTTTTCACTCATCAGCTAGCAAACTGTGCGCTGTGAGCTGTGTACTGGACTGCGACTGTAGCGTTTCTGGTAGTTGGTTGGTTAATATTGCGTTGGTTGTCAGTTAATTTGAGGACAGCAGTCATCTTGAGTGCCACAACGGTTCCTGAAGATTCTCGTTAAGAACCTACATGATACTGTCAACAGCCGGATGAGAACTGCACAGTTCGTCAGTATATAATGTGCATACAAGGGGTATGCTTGGGGATAAATTACGAGTGCAAAAACAGAGCAGTTATTCGGAATGTCAGCTAAAGTAAGGTCATCATATTTAACTCCACTTACACGGTAGAAAATTGAATAGGTAAGTTTTTGATTTCGTTTAATCAAAATCGTTATAATCGGCGCGAAATAAATATTACTCAACTTTGTAAATCACTTGATTTTCATTTGATACCCGATCAGATACCAAGACTCGCATGAAGTAGGGTGTGTGCTAGACTCGTTCTAAATAAGTGTGTTAGGTTCGAGAGGAACATTGCAAAATAGCATAGGGTGAGCTTCATCCCTGTAACGTGTATGTTCATTATAACTATTAACAGCAAGCAGATCAATTGCATCTAACGTTCTAAACTTACTTTCACCGACATGCTTCAAAAGGATCCCACAGAATAATCTTCATTTTCCTGGACTGTAAGATGCAATCTAAATGGTTCATAAAACGTCTTCTTTAAGTTCATTGCGCTTTCTTTGATTTTAAGTTGTCATAAATTTGATCGCGGCCTTTGCATTCGAGTAGGAATGCCAGCCAGTCTATTTCGAAGAACTCACAAGACTCGAGCTTCACTCTTGTTGGAGACTGTCCATAATGTTTATCCTAGCGACAGCTGGGACCAGAACTCCAGTCACATTCTCATCAGGCAACAGTGTTGACCAGTGTGCCGTTGACTCCACATTAGGCACGTGAACGCTCAACCATTTTCGCCTGTGAGGAACGCTTAGAGATTGCCCGATAATTTCGATGGAGCACAGTTGCCATCTGTTAGCTGTGGTCTATAACCACGTTGTTAGGTCTTCAGAGAAAGGCAGGAATCTCCGATTTCATTTACTCTGCTAAGGGATGCTTGAAAAATTACTAATTTTGACAAAGTTGTTAAACTTATTCGTTATGCTATGATTAACACCTCAATGGCATAACAAACGTTGCTACGCTTCCTTTGAACTTCACAACTGTAGATATGTGTAAGAATTGCATGACAAATTGTCAGCTTGACTATTTTAACAGATGTCTAGTTGCCGGGAGTGAATGTTTCTATCCATCCCCTTTAACTTAGTAAACCTAAATTTCGGGCAGCGGTTGTGCGACTTATTCTCCGCCCTTATACATCCCAACTCCAGAAGCGCGTTCCAATATTTCAGTTGTTAGTTTTTTTGCAAAATAACCGATGACGTACTCAGACCAAAGCGAAGGCAGCCATAACTCGGTAGTTTACACAGTTTAGTCATAAATGCCGAATGTGAAGATATACTGTCAAGAAGTACCAGCAGGTAAGCACCACACAAACAGATTTTGTGAAATGTCGTTAAACCATACAGAATACTCCGGTAATTCTCGTGTCCCGCTTACGTGCATTTACACTGTATTAGTTAGCAATAGACAGATTCACTGAAACAAAGCTGTGGTTGCTACCAGATCCCAGAAAACTGGAGGTTGGGGTTTTCGAAGTCAAACACTTGAGCTGACCCTTTAATAGTTACTGTATCGCTTCTTGTTCCTCCGATGAAAACCTTTAAATCTTAAGCCTCCTTAGATTAACGGCAATCTTCATGATTATGTTGATGTTGGGTGTTCATGACATAAACCGTTTCCGCCACATGTGACTGGCCGGTGAGAATGTAAATTTCATGCTAATTAGAATTACCATTAAATCGAACAGTCATTTTCCGATATCTTGTTAGGGAATAGAAACCTCCGTAGAGGCAATCCACTCTTGGGGGAACTCTGGAACAGCCTCCAAATTTCTTCTGCAAAGTTGCAGACGTGAGTCCTAACCTACACAAGTCGGAGTGTACCCTAACACGATGTCACGGCCCCATTAGGGAAAAGTGGGAACTAGTCTAATCGAAAAATCAAAGTGTTTCATTAACCGTATTGACGACTATAAGACGGCCTGGGCCATTATTTTATCTTGATGTATGAAATACAGCGATTCCGCCGGATAGATATCACAAATACGTTTGAAGTAGAAGTCAATCTTAACCTGACACTTCTATGTAATTTCGTGTTCAGCTGATCACGTATAACCAATATTTACACAGTATACTGTAAAGCAAATTTCAGCAGACGGCATTTGCAGCTTTCTTGCTCCGTGACAGTTAAACACACCAAAAATTAGCACACACTGTGTACTGAATACAAGCGTACTGGGTGAGTTGCTGGCACTAATTGGCATAATGACCATGAAAATCTGATTGCACAAGTTCTTGTTTGCAAACGGCCGTTCACAAAAAGTTGAACAATCTGAACAATCTGATCATAAGGCAAGATCGCTTTTTCGACTTGAATCTCAGAAGGCATGCAGGAGTTCAAACACGTTTTAAAAAATGTACTTTGTAGTGAGGGGTAAGAAAACAGACGCTGAAATATACATACCATTTCGATAAAACAATTACTTCCTGTAAGTGTGGTGAGCAAGACAAGAAATCACTCTGTCTCGTTAGGTGCTTACCATTTCATTGGTATTTGTAGGGATAAAAATGAGTTGGACATTTCAACAGCATCTAACTGCACACCAGTCACAGTGGTTGCCGAGACCAGTATGAATCGGGTGCTCCTTGATTAACTCTGAGCATTTTTCACCGATTAATTTTATACTGCCCACATCATCCTCTGAACTACACACAATAACCCTATGGAAAATGCACATCGCAGTCTTTTTTTCTAGCAGCATCTTCATCAATCCAAATCTATAATTGGCCGTGTGAAACAAAAACCAAGCTAAGCATTGGTATCGGTTTGAGCGTGAAACAATTAACTCGAGTGTCGGTAGTTTCCGTGCTCTGAAGTAATGCCCGGTCACAACCGAAAGTGACTGTCACCAAGCAGCTCGGGACTTTCGCTCACGAAAACACCGAGTTTGAGCGCTCTTAGTGCTGTTCAGGTACGGTAATTCTGATGGCATTTATGAACGATAACGTCTAAACCTGAACTTAGAAGTTCTTGCTACTCTGTCTACATGGATGTACCAGTGACGAGTTTCACTTCAAGTTGACTTGTGGAATAACCTCCTTCAAGTAAGCAAAACATGAAACGGTTTCGTTACAATATATACATATTTAGTTTTGAGCACATGCCCATCTTTACATGCCCTCTACTGACGTTTCTGGTGATGTAATGCAACAGAAAACTGCGATCACTATGGCTGTATTCAACATGATTTACTTTGCGTTACATGCTTATCCGGGAATCTGTCCAGTGGTACGCTTCCTGCACAGGATTGACGTGTATTAGTTTTGACGTCCGGAAACAATAATGATACCAGTTGACCGGCAAGCGAAGAAAAACTATGGATACTTTCTTAACGTTCACTCTCACTGATGATGATCATGATTACTCCGAATCACTTGTTGACGTGAGTTGTGTTAAGAAGTCGACTAGGCTATTTTCAACCTAGACTTCAGTTATGCATGGAGACAAAATTTGTACAAACCTACAAACAGACATACGAAAGCAAGCAAACACATATGCATTAGCAGGCACATTGGGATATATTGGCTTCTGGCTTGTAGTTTCAACTCTTTATTGTTGACGCAGCCTGTTCAGTGAAACGAAATGGATAAAAGAAAAATCCTTGATCTAATGCACCTGACGCTTGTGTCCTGAAATGAACAAGAGGTGTAGCGTTCTGTACAGTACTTTGTACTTTATAATTCTTAGCGTTCGCTCTTTTCGCTCTTATCTAACTCACCTGTACAGTCTATGTTTAAACCAAGTTAATCGATTGATTCGATAACCAATAATTAAAAATCTACCTCCAAAGTCCTGAGCCGTTCGTTTTCTCTGCGTTCTGTGTCGCTCGAGTACAAGTTTCGGGAGGATAGAATACCAACGGAAACAATAATCTGTCTCAGCAGAAATCTCTTAGAAGTAACATTACGGATTGTATCCATCGGAGATTTCATTCAGTGTAGTGGAATTTCTAAGTTAACGCACCTTCACGAACTATTGTGAGTCATTTCCTGTTGGTTTAACCACATTTTGGCTCCGCGTTCATGCTCGAGTATATTGACAGAGGTTAGGTCCACTACAGAGGCTTCTGGTGCAGTTATTCGCTGGCCTAGTTGAAGTTTGATTGCGAACCATCGTGTCGAATTGACAATACCACCAAAATTAACAGCCGAAATGTCAGAATGACATACTCGAGGTACTGTACCAAGGATGTGTTCACCATAGTTTAACACTGAACAGAGCGCAGAGTCTTGTGAAGACATGGTAAAAACAATATTTCAGCCGTGTGTAGTTAGGAAGGGCCAACTTTCACACTGTAACACCTCGTCGTGTTTTCGAATGATGCGACTTGAAGAAACCTCAAAATCAGCAGTTGAAATGCAAATTTACTCACGATATAAGTATAGTGGGGATTATTTAGATGCTTCATCAACACGACAAAACAACACAGTTGGATTCGGATGCGTCAAGATACAGAACGCGGGACTATCTCGGAATCGCAAATTAGTATAAACTGCTCAACAAAGCAGTGATAGGACAGAACCTGGTTACTGAATTTCAGTGCTACATAACCGAGTCGCTAAATGCTGTTTCTCGACTTCCTCTCATCAGCTGGCGTCTCGCAACATCTTTTCTCTCTGTCTCGAGTGAGTGGATGAAGGGAACGCAGTACCATATCAAGCACTTATTTTGGTAACAGCATTATCACAGTCTGCAACGCGCACCATATGCTGTGAGAACAAAACTCAAGCAAATCCTACACTCTCTTTAAAATGTAAACCAATTGTGACTTTTAACGAGATGTGTTTTATGGCAAGGACATAAACCGTTTGTTGTTATGGTAATTGTAAAAAGGTCAATGAGCAAGATACTTTTTAGACACAGTATGGTTATTCATCTTGCATACGTCTTCTTATCTTTGGTTTCATATCCTTAGATTCACTGAAATACCGTACTGTTTTAATTTAATTAACCACCAAACCAATTTCTGTTAGCTAACGACTGCGGAAACCTTCATTGGTTTTTCTAAATACATCCAAAGTA
The DNA here is from genome assembly GCA_008508345.1 of Paragonimus westermani. NCBI lineage: Eukaryota > Metazoa > Platyhelminthes > Trematoda > Plagiorchiida > Troglotrematidae > Paragonimus > Paragonimus westermani. The sequence continues at coordinate 135,712 of QNGE01001035.1, forward strand.
TCACATCCAAAGTTACACAAAGACTGTCTTTAAGCGTTCGTACTATTTGTTCATCAGTCGAAATTTGATGATGATGAGTATAACTCAGCTGGGGAGCTTAGTAACTGAAGGCACATTATGAATACAGTACTCAGTTCACTTGACAACAATGTTCATTATAGGTACATAATGAAAAACTTGACATAAAAATGCGTCCTTAACAATACGAGAAGTAATAATGAGCATCTGTATGAATAGTCGAGTCTAGCAACACAAATTCAATTAAGGCACTCGAAGGACTAACGCATAGTTGAGATAGATTGTGAGCATTACCAACTCCAACTCCACAGTTCATTTGCACTACTAAATGGTAATATGAAATTATCTCACACACACACGTCCGCCGGACTGTTTGCAAGGAACATAGCATGCATGAAATCCTCTGAGAAACAAGGTTCAACTGATGTGATTCGTTGTACTTTCTGTTCCAAATGAGCATCGTCAGTTTGGTCAGTACTCATCAGTAAGCGGCCAAAATTGTACGTTTTTGCTCGTGTACACCATTACTGTGTCCTCAGTGAGAAGTTAACACAAGTACAGAAAACATCAGGTTAGGACAAAACACATTGTTGGGTGTTCACAAGAGTTGTGCACACATGAGTCTGCATTGTTTTGCGATCTTCGTTTGTGTGGTCCTTGCCAAGTCTGATAATCACTGACCGAACGGTTGTGTCCGAGTAAACAAAGTTGTCTGCGACGGAATGGAGCGCGTAGTAATTATCAGCGGCGAACTGATCGTCAATGAGATGGTCATGAGCGAAAATGTGCGAGATTATCAACACGATCCCATTCTTAGGGAAACACTGTGATTAATTATAACACACTTATTGTTTGGGTTCAGCCAATTCACCGGTCCAAATGGAGTCAGAATCAGCTGCAGAGTATTAATTCGAAAATAATTATTACTGAACATATGAGGAATAAGACCTATGACACCATGTTGCATATGCGGACAATGAATGGTAACCTGATGTGCACAAGGTTCATAGTGAGTAAAAAAACTGTCAATAAAACGCACGTTTCAATCCGTACAAAGTCCTGTCTTGTTTTACCATCAGCCAAACGACCAGTGATCTGAATTCTACTGAATGACTATGGAAGTCAATAGGCTAGTTCAAAGGTGACCATCATATTTGTTATTTTGCGTAGCGGTATATCAAATTCACATGTTGCATATTTTTTCCACGGTGAAACCATGTGAAGTTTCTCGGTTTTTAAAAATTGTTCCCACTCATATGTTGACGTCAATGTGAACCATGAAGCTAAAATGGAATTGCCAAGCAGACTAACGTTTTGCAATCAGTGTCTAACGTACGGTGCGGAAATCTACTAATGAATATGGTTACTCTGCCAACCGGAGGTATGTTTACCACTTCGGATGTTCCCACACATTTCTTCTGAATAAGGCGATCGCAACAGGTTTTTTTCTGAAGCCTTTGCTCTCGGCAAATACAGAAAAGTTAACGTAAGATATAATTCGAAAGTTCTATTTCAGTATTAGTTTCCGTCATTATTAATGTAACTCAGCGGTGATTCCGTGTGACAGACACATTGAGATGCGCGCTTCAGCAATATATTTTAATTCTTTCCATCGAACGTTAAGCAAACAAATAAACATATTAAAATTTTCCCGAACATACTCATTAGTCGAAATCATATGAGCAGTGTAAAATGCGCAGCAGCTGTTGTAAAGTGAGCTCACCGCCGCAAAAATTAGAATGTATTTTGATTTGGGCTTGCAACTAAATTGGGGGCACCATCCGAACAAACGTTTAGCACATAAATGCATTATATTCAGCATACCTTAAGTGAATGAGTGCGTGCTTTTTAGGAGAATACTCTGAGTAATACTCAAATGGCAGCACATTACCATACCCATAACTCAGGGGAACTCAAAAAAAGTTTAATCCTACTAAATGGCTATGAAATGCCTGCAATGACTCAAAATGATCTAGAGACTTTTGTGAAAAGTTCCCCAATTAGTAACTCACATCATATATCATTAATAAGTTCTCCGTTAAAAAATATAACGCGAAAACAGTTCGATTTATGTGGAGCCGCCTAAGCAGAATAGTTCAAGAGCTGAATATTAGTTGAAAATTCTTACAGTATTATTACAGACTCATGAAAAGCTAGAAGACATTCATCCGCGCTCCCATGTGTTTCCATAGCAGATGAGCAATAGCTAAACACAGTGTAGCGAGAAGGCGTCCAATAAAGCACAATCCTCATTGTCCAAATCGCCAGTCACGTGCAACGCGCGCTCTCTCGTTTATGAGTCATAGTTCCGACCCACAACACCCCCGGTTTCCGTTCGCATGTCGTGCGCACTTCTCACCGGTTTACGTGTGTGATCGGCGCCTTCTATCGGGGGTGGGGTGGGGGGTCCGCTTGCCATACCTCGTCTGTTTGTCCGATTTCCTTGCGCGATGGCTCGTCTGGCTGCTCGTGCTGTCCGCCATCCACCCAATGTTGGCCTTGACCGTATTCCAACATCGTGTCGAGATGGTCCTCTAAATGTCGAAAAAACCAGGCCTCCGATCTGGCCGTCTGTCGTATTTCGCCTGCCCTGCCTCGCCCGTTGATCCGATCCAGTCGAGCGATGACTCATCCGGTCGCGCACGTTGTTCTTGATCCGACCGCAGCAGGCTTTTGAACGTACCTCCCCGCGTTGAGGTATTCGGCCGAGCGTTCGAAAACTCGCACCTCCGACCTGACAATCCACCACA
>QNGE01001035.1:139066-154415 GCA_008508345.1 Paragonimus westermani
ACCAATTTGGAAGTGAGAAAAGCGTGAAACCAATCACCAACTGAATGGGCGTGCCGTGGCTATGATCAAACACAGGATTGAAATGTCTACAAAATAGCTGCTGTCGGCACTGTGTACTCACTCCCCGTAGTAAACTTTTTTTTACAGAGACTTGTTGTTCTCCACATGTGCCCTGTCAGTCAAATGAAGATTGCGTACGTGAAGGCTAAACATCATGCTATCATTGCATCCTTGGTAAAGAATCGCATCGTACCGTCACACACTAGTTTCTCGAGGTTATGTATTGCAAGTCTTGTTCGTTCTTGGTTGCTAAATTGACTGAACACAATCTTTGACTGAACAGATTTGTTGCCAAAATAAGACAAAATGCCGCCATCAGAACTACCCGTAACGGCGTTCTCAAAACGAATAACACTGTTACATGATATGGTTAGCATGAGTGCGGTGACACAAAAGTGGCTGTCATTAACAGGGCCTGTAGGAAAATCGATAGCAAATCACTAAGTGGGATTAAGAAAGCCAAATACAACAAAAGCCTTATTGTTAAAATGGGAACATTCAAAGTCAGCGTAAAAATCAAATATGAATGTTACTAATACATTGTGCTATTGTGGTGGGTTGTCAGGTCGGAGGTGCGAGTTTTCGAACGTTCGGCCGATTACCTCAACGCGGGAGGAGGTACGTTCGAAAACCTGCTGCGATCGAATCAAGAACAACGTGCACGACCGGATGAGTCATCGCTCGACTGGATCGGACCAACGGGCGAGGCAGGGTAGGCGAAATACGACAGAGGGCCTGATCGGAGGCCTGGTTTTTCCGACATTTAGAGGACCATCTCGACACGATGTTGGAATACGGTCAAGGCCAACATTGGGTGGATGGTGGACAGCACGAGCAGCCAGACGAGCCATCGCGCAAGGAAATCGGACAAACAGACGAGGAATGGCAAGCGGACCCCCCACCCCACCCCCGATAGAAGGGGCCGATCTCACACGTAAACCGGTGAGAAGTGCACGCGACGTGTGAACGGAAGCCGGGGGGTGTTGTGGGTTGGAGTTATGACTCATAAACGAGAGAGCGCGCGTTGCACGTGACTGGTGATTTGGACAATAAAGATTGTGCTTTATTGGACGCCTTCTCACTACATTATCAATTGTATTATCAATCGTGATAGAAATTTGTATCAAGAGCACACGTATTATGTAAAATGTGAAATATTAACGAAAAATACGGACCCTGGCCGGATTCTATCACTCAGCGTGACATCCGCGTCGCTGACATACGTTTTCGGCATGCTGCCCGGAAATGGGAAACGCCTTGTTGTTCCTTAATGGCACAGATATAATGCTCACCAACAACCCCCGAGAGTGGTTGAGTTTATTGTTCAAGAAAACTTTGGTGAGTCATTCAGTTTTCTGACTAAATGTGCAACCTAAGAGCTCCTGGTGTGATTCGTTAGTTCATCTGATATACTGCTGGTTGGAATCTCGTCCATGCTAATCAGCACCACAACTGCACCACTGATGACACACCAGCGAAGTGACGTCAAACACTGATTGAAATGGTCGGAAGATCTTGTGAGGATATTTTTCCAACCCGGATACCAGTAGCAAACACGTGACTTGCTTACCTGTATTTGCCAGATTGGATCATCCCTTTCGGTACGCACTCAGTCACATGACCCAGAACCGAGAAATGAGAATAGGTGGGGCAATAGTGCTTGGTTGGAAGACACAGTAGAGTCATACTTAGGCCACAAAGGCTCTGAAGTTATAGAGCGAAATTACTATCGTATGTGGCCTACAAGACAGAGTAAACCAGACAAGACGATCACAAGTGGCAGTCACAGTGTTAGAGCGAATCACACTATATAGGGCATCAGAAGGTAAACGCGAGAAAACAGTCCAGATAACGTACAGGAATTCAATCGCACGACTGCAGTCTGATGAACTGAATAAGTTAATATAGATCAATTCACTCGAAGCCGGATGGATCAATCGATATGACGTGATTCGCTCTGGCTACTTCGTTAGGAGATGAGCCTCCTAACAGCATAGTGGACTACTAAATTACATTGTGGAAGTTCGATTGTTTTGAGTTCATGGCTTATAACATGGCTATGTATTGATTCATTGTCTTATATATCCACCATTAACCGCGTGTGCTCACAGTGTTCAATTTGTTGTCTAATCCAGTAGGAAGCTTTTGCATTCTTGACAGACGCTGTTTGTAGTGCAACTCCTGTTACGAACCTTGATCGTATCGTCTTGAAACTAGTTAGTACTCCTCCGCAGTTTAGCACACGACTGTCGTTCAGTACTGTCATCTACTCAAGGGATAGTTTGAAATGGTACATGTTGATGCTAAATACAGTAAAAAGCTGATTACTTAAATGCACTGTAAACTAACGAACGACAACAGATTGTAAACAAGGAAGCACGAGATCTGTCAATAAATTAGTGAACTCACTAAAGTAACTAGTCAAATATGTTACAAAAAGGCGTTTGTTGTTCAAGGTTATAATAATGCTGGCCATCTGTGCGACAACCGAAGTAAGACAACAAATGCGTCCCACCTGGTAGTTGTAAAAATTCACTTCAAGTTTCCTCTTGAAAATTCCACTCGTATATATTAACTTGTTGAGATTAGGGCACCTGTGTTTCCGTTGGTAAATCTCTGTGAATCCTGGTGCAGTACCATCCACCACCAATGATTAATACACGCAAAAGTCAAGTGTAAACTGGCACCGGCCCCTGATGACTGCTGCTTTTGTCTTGTTTCCTGACAAACACAACAAGAAATTTTAGTCGTGGACGCTTTGTAAGAAGAGTGATCGAAGATGATTGTTGTTGTGGACATGTTACACCGGACTCCAACTGTGTTGGGCCATAGTAAGTCAAGCGGTCATGTCTGATCCTGTTGACAGATGGCTGCTGTTGAAATTACACGGCTAGACACTAATGTCCGTAAACCCCGCTGAATCATGGTCGTTGAATCACGTTGAATTTGGATGATTGATTAATGGTCATGAAAACATTGCAAACAGAATCTGCCAGTGTTAGCCAAAGTGTACGCTCTAAGACTAAAAGAAAGGCGACTGTGTCAAAGTGGAAGTCGTGAATTGTGGACAGCAGTTTGGAACGTGTTAACAATTTACGAATGGTGATTTTATGCTGACTGTTCTCAAAATAGATATTTATAGCCCACGTGAAAAAGCGAACCTGGTTAAGTAACCCTTCGGCCAGATAATTACCAGATGAAAAACCGATCTTTCATTCTTACTTTGGAAACATTTCAGACTGGTTTTGACAGCCGAGTGCTTGCCCGTTCCTGTAATGCGTGTGCACATCAGAATCTTCAATTAATTGCAACGAAATCTACACGAATTATGAGGGCAATTCAAAATTCCTATTTTAATTCATACGTTTCAGAACTCTGCCTTGTTAACAAATATCCTTAATAAGTATATATCATAAGCTGAAGGGCACAATGAAATTAAATTAGTGTTTTTCATGATTTCATAGGCCATTACTAGCTGTGTTAAGGCGTAGGTGAGTATGCGCCACTTTTACACTCTTTATTATCTCCAATTTTCTGATACCCGGAACTTTCTGGGCGGGAAAAATCCCCATATCTGCGCTCAACTTTCCCACGCTAACAGATAATTCGAGTGAGTAAATGAAACAGGAGCAGCCTTTGGACTTATTTTGTTTTAGTTATGTCGTTTTAAGAAAAAACATCTCCGTCAGTACAGTGCTGCTACGTGTGGGGCAGGTTGGTCGACCACCAAGCCACATTGCATTGAATTGCAATTGGACAAACCCATAACTACTCATTATGCAAACTTCAGCCGATCGACTGTCTCAGCGTCCCTAATGTACTGTTTAATCAACCTTATGATTCAAAGAGTTTTAGATCGCAGGTAGCCTTTCCAACTATGAGAAGATAAAACTCATTTACTCATAAGCGCTGATACTTTTGTTCACAATCTGTGCGGTAGACAATGTAACCGAAACTTTACTTAAAATAGTATTGCGCAACCTCAGCCTCAAAATTCCATTGATCTTCACATACGAACAGAAAAGACAAGCATGTCCCACGGTTCCGCAAAAAAGTATGACATATATATACCAGTACCTTTGACAGATCAATAACGTAAACAAGCAAAATACATGGCAGTCATATTGTGACTTTTGCAATAAATTTAAATTATAAGCTTACAACTTTATAGTGATCAGTGGTCGTTGACTAGAAAACTGATGACTCATCGTGTCCAAACAAAAGTATTCAGAACAAAGTGTAATTTGCTGTCTCAAACTGTTAACGTTTGAGACAATAACTCGTAATACATTGAGTACTTTTTCACCAAATGATGAATGTGATCGGGAAAGTTCAAGTACACCATGAATTCACCCCCCCCCCACACACACCTCTTTCTTAGTAGTAAGCGTGTGACCGGCATAAAAACAAAATCAACAAGCCTTAAAAGAAGTTGGTGGAAGTGAAATTTTCGTTTTCAAACCAGTCACATGTCTATGGCTGACGAGATTGTGCAAAACTAGTTCACACCACGCAAAACGGCTTGTATTTATTATTGACCTGGTATGGAAACTCTTGAGTCTTAAAACAGTAATTTCGTGCCTCCACTTTACTAGCGACTGAAGAAGGCATATATTTGTTATATCGCGGAACGACTGAGTGGATGCAATTGAACTGAAACGATTCCTACGATGCAGTGATATGGTACGCATTGTTTTGCCCAGAGGAGCCGATTCTCCCGAATCCGACTACGAAGGAAAAACACTGGTCTCCCGAAAAGAACGTTTATTGTCTCAGCCCGAAGTTCCGAGTGCCGAATAGCCGAAGAAGTCAAAGTGCAAAATGCAGCTCTTGCGTTTTTATAGTTCGTCAAGCGATCGGGTGAAAAAAAAACAAGCTAACTAGCGTCCAGTATGTGAGTCGGCGCCAGAGGTAAAAAAACTAATGGTACATCAAAGGAATTCGGCTTTACAAAAGAAAACGGTAAATGCTCATTCCAGTTAGTGGACAGTTTTTTGGGTGTATGTGACATCCCCAACAATATTGCGAGGTTTTCATATTTCGTTCTGCTTTTTTCGGTCACGGGTGTAAAACACTGAAATGTCTATGTAAAATGTTCTCACCAACATCTTTCTGTTTCTCGGGAAAAAGGATCGAAGAATATCTGTTTATGTCAAGAGACTTCACTCAGATGACTAGAGGATGTTTCACTGTAATGTTCCGTGAAACATAGGTCCACTTAGAGCGACCAATAGTCGACAATTCTCGAAGTAGGCATCAGACTCATGTAAACAAGACTTGGCGTGAATGCGGTCTTACAGAGCCTGATGGAATCACTCCGGTGACAAGAAAAATTAAATGTTCGGATGGATCTTTGTTTGGAACGTATGATCCCAGAATGTTGCGGATTGCGTTAGAAGGAGTGTTCAGTCTGAAGTAACACGTGTACTGTTTTAAATAATCAGGCGTATTTTGACCTACTTTTGGAAAACAACTACACTTCAGATACCGAATTTGGAAGTGCTGAGCTTGGGTTTAGATTTTCTCAAAGCTCACTTATAACGCCCGTTATTTTCATATGGAAACAGAAATGAATAAACGATTCTGAAAGTGAACAATGTGTGGTTTCAGTCCGAGAAATCTGCGAAATTTCGTAAGATACTATTAATTGGATGGACTCCTCTGTTTTTGTGGTCAGATAGGGTTTCGTCGTGACGTAAACGTTCCACGTAACAGTTGAGTATTCTATCTTGCACTGAACAGTATCCAACCAAAAGTATTTTCAAGGAAGTATTGTCAATGTCAAGATGAGTAGACAGTTATTCGACTAATTTCTTGTAAACAGAAATAGTCTCTAAGGTTCCAGCTTACGTTCAATGCTGCACACTATTCTGCCAAAGAATTATCGACACTACTCTACTTTAACATAACAGTACCTGCATTTTAAACTGTCTGGAATATTTGGAACATTGCAAACCAAGTCATACTAATTTCGCAAGTAGCTCATAAAAACTAAATGGCTGTCAAACTTGATCAACTGAACAGTCAGTCACCAATTTAAAGAGGCCTTCAATCCACTAGTCATAGGGGTACGATGCGTAGGAACCTGAATGACAGATAGCATAAGTCAATCTATACAGCTCATAGCTGAAAAAGTAAACATCAAGTAAAGCGAACTTTTCAAAGTATTTAATGATACTTTCCTTCCTAAAGTATCTCCTACTAGGACCACTTTCACAGTGTGGCCACGCCTGAAAACTGGCGTACATGCTTGTTTCCCATAAGCTGACATTTACTGAAAGTGCTCAGATGCGGATCGTTAACATTTACTGGAGCTAAGACAAATCCCTCTCCAAAGGAATTAATGGAATTGAGATTGTTCTCAGTGCATTGCAAAACCCAAACCATCCTCCATATATCAGGATATTCACTAGGTCACCTCTCAATAAACAACGATGACCACCTAAGACGTCGTGAAGTGGACAGGTCACTTTTTAGAAGTGAATCCATTGTCGGGGTCTGCATATGTTGAAATGCGACGTCCAACTGCTTCTGAACTTAAGTCAAATGAACGCAGCATGCGGGCTTCCTAGCCCACTCTCAAGAGTCTTTAGATGTGCACATCTGAATAAGTGCTGTATCACCGCGTTCCATTGTTTTCCACCGACATATCCGAATCCCAGTGATCTTATGCGAATGTTAGTTTTCTAACTTACATGCGGTTTTTATGTTCATAACTATTCTATAGGTGTTCACTTCTTGACCAGCATAGAGATAGAGGTACACAAACAAACATCTTTCATTATTCAGTAAAAACTTACGAGGCAGCGAATTTGTCTGTTGTGCAAAAACAACGAAGTTTGCCAACCAGGTTAAAGTACAAGATGTTGAACTATTCAAAGCGTGCACTCGTCGCTGTAAAGCCACATGCAATCTGAGTTCATATGAATTAGTTATGAATATCAAGCCGATTTTTTGCAGGTCTACAGCCGAAAGGAGTCTGTTCTTCAAAATATGGTAGAGAGTCATCTGAAAAGCTTGGTCGATAAAAGGGCATTTTTAGTGCTGATAGGAACGTTCTGTACCACATTTGTTTGTTTGACTAAAAGTAAACAACTGCGGTATACCCATTTAATCTAACGTTATCTCTATGTTTATCGTAGTTGTAGAAAGGGCAAAGATTTCGCAACTGCTGTCTACTCTGTCGAATGTAAACCTCCTAGTAATGTACAGTCTCCAACTAACAGGCAAGGTTGTATAACCACAGATCTTTCTCGTAGTTGTACCAGCCTTCAAATCTATAAATCGCAGTATGTTACTATCCCAATGAAATATTGCACGCTCATTTCCATCCCTGTGTGAGACTGCCCAACAAGCGAAATGACCCTTTTTACTTCAGGAAGACAATATCTCATCGAGGGTATCTGTAACTCCTTTCACGTAATGGTTCCTTCATCAGTGCCTTTACTTAAGCTTAGATAGGACAAAAGGATGTCCTTACCTGATCATTTCAGAAGTCAACGTGATAATATTGTCCCGTGTTTTCGACTTTGCGTTGTCAGTACCCACTCCGCGAGGCGTTTCAACTTCCACATTCAGCAACACATTTTCTTGTCACTTTTTATAAAGCAGTCACTTCCCACCCCTAATCGTTCTGTCTACTACACAATTTTCAGAGCTCGTCACCATGGTTTTTTAGTCTCGGTGAGCAACACGAGTGGACGCCGCTGATGAGTTTGGGTAGCGGACGTAGAATGCCGAAGCTGCGAAAAATCCGGACCAGCTCGGGCATTCTCAGTCATGACACGCAAACCAGCCAACAGAATTTGTAAGTCACTCGAAACAGGCATAAAACACCTTGATTGAAATATCCAGTTTTAGTGTATTTATGAATTGTCTACTATGGTTGGCATTGTGCTCATAACTGTGATTAATTCGAACTAGCAATTGTGGCTTTAAACATACCAAGCAAATACGCAAGATCAATTGATTACTCCTCTCAGTTCGCACAACAGAATAATCCACGCGGTTGCGTGACAAGTTGTGTATAAAATGCAACCTGACAAATATTCATCCAACGCTTTCGGTGCTTTCCTAACCAACAGGGTTTAAGCATTTATAGACTATTCAGCACGGAGAAAACAACTCATTTCTGAGCACAACTGCTACTCTCTAATCAACTTAATTCCGTCATATTCATACAAGAATTTCTATTGTTGTCTTATTCAGCGCTTCTTCCATCGTTAATTAAACAATTAGCCCTGATTTTCTTACGAAGCAAGTTGGAGCCTAGTGCTGTCACAATCAAATTCAGACCGATAGTGGTTGTGGGGCGTCGCTTTCGAATGTCACTCAACTGATCAGCATAACAATTTCCATTAGAATTCGAATGATTTTTCTTAAACCGAAACCATCCAAAATTCATTACGGAGAGTTCACCCAATAACGCTGGTGCTTGTTTGGAACGCGAAGAATACGAGTCTCAGAGGAACAGGAGTACGTGTACACAAAAAGTTAATGCTCTTATTCGTAAGATATCTGCACCAAATTTGGTACGAATGAATTTGAATAGTTTGGGCGTCGTGTTTAACATGTTATTGATAAGCAGATTGGGAATAACATAACGTTTCGAGCAAGTTGTAATACTCTACGTTTCAACCACCTCGGGTGGCCTTCCTCAGGAATGTTGTAATCGATTACAACACTCCTGAGGAAGGCCACCCGAGGTGGTTGAAACGTAGAGTATTACAACTTGCTCGAAACGTTATGTTATTCCCAATCTGCTTATTAGTGCTCTCATAATCTGCTGGGCTATAAAATATCGCACCATGTACTTCTTCGGATCATCTTGTAACACTGTGATTGAGCTTGAATCGTTCAAACCTATAAACCCCCTTGCTGAGCGATTGTTTAGATTTCCAGCCAAAGATGTACAAAAATGAAACGTTACTCCATGTGTGCAGGATTATTCCACTACGCAGAATGTTGTAAAATACATCAAAACCGTTGGATACATATGTCGACTACTGCAATCGTTTGCAGTAGTTTTATCCAAATACTGTCCGGTGATATGGCTACCAGTTTCCATGTCTTATAAAATAATCACTTTGATACATAGCTTCGATGTTGCAAACAAGTGAACGTGGCTGCAGTGTTGATTTCAGACGCAGCTTTTCTGTCCTTACGGCTGACCATGCTAAAAGAAATTTTACTGTTCGCTTGAACGACCTTCAGTTGATACTATCTGTGCCTGAAGGACTGTTCTGGATTGTGTGCATTCTGAGTACACGCAAGTTGATGGAAACAAACCTTTACCAAGCTTACCTGTTTGGTGGCTTAGAGCTGATGTTGCAACTCGCCGTACAAGCCCAAAACTCTAACATTTAAATAGGCGTTTTATCAGTGTTCTTAAGGGGTTTCGCATCGGAAGAATGATGTGCAGTACGGGTTTTTGCCGAATGAGAATTACTCACTAATAATGAATAGTCTCCTCTTGTGGTTGCCTGGCTTATTTTTTACAATCCTCTTAAGAGCTGGGAAACATTTCATGTTTCTCGCGAACCATCATAAATACATTATATCTAAGGGATTGCAAAGAGATGTGAGTAATTTTTATTACAGTGCTACCCATATTATTAGTAAAAAGAATCCAGTCGAATATATATCGCAGAATGACTGTTGCGAAACAAATTGCTCTTTACGAATTCTGACAACGGTTGTCTTAGCCTAGAAGGAACTTCACACCACTATTCGGAATTGTCACCAAGAAATTGGGCAGATGTGTACCAGAAAATCCATATTTGATTGTTCAGTAATCATCACGTTTTCAGCTAGAAAGAAAGAATACAGTTCGGTTTGCTCCAAATTGCACCTTTTCTACCAAAGCTGGCGAGTGTCTAACTGGTAAGTCTAATTCAATTCCTCACTGGTTACAAACATTAAAATACATATGAATTTACTTCGTGGAATTATTCACATACACAGACTGCTGTCTGACTTGGTCTGATATTTCTGCACATCGTTTTCATGTGTGGGCATTATACAGGACTGAACTGCACGTTTCGTGTCCCGTTGTCACTACTGTCACATACATCCTCATTCACAGTCATCAGAAGGTGTTGGTGTTGTCCACATGATGTTTTGTCTGTGAACCGATTGCCTCCAAAAACAATGGCAACCAACTATCCATCATATTGAACCCGCATTTGAGCTAATGCCGTGACATACGAAATCGTGCACTGTTACAGATCGTCCATCAATAGATGAAACAAAATCGACCAGTTTACTAACCGTGGTCATATTTGCGAATTGTGATTAGTCAAAAAGACATACCTCCATTAGAACACTCATCTAGTAGTAACCAAATTCACCTTATTGCGCCTGTTGTGTAACGGGTAGCTTCGATTATGAGTAGTATGATGCGTACGTACAAGAATTGAAGCGCAGATCTCGAGGTCCGGTAGATGAGGGACCAGACACGACTATTGGAACAGTATATACGCAGTATGGGGGACGTGTCGTCAAGGAGAATGACAGTGTGCTGTTTCTCAGTATGTGTTATCATACGTGAGCCATGTAAATGAGTGTACGCGTTCGTTGTTTTACATCTTCATCTAATGTGTGGGATGTAATGCAATGAAACCTACGCAGGTCATGCAAATTTTGCCGCAACAACGTGTCTGAGTAACCCCTAAGGAATTATGGTTGCAAAACCACATGGAACGACCCAGTGTCATTTACTCCCTCGTTTTCTTCCAGTCAAGGTGGTTGTATAGAACACAGATGGTTTAGTAGGGGCGTAGCGTGCTCCAAAATAAAAGTGTATTTATTGAAAGTTAACCATTGAGATACCAGAACCAATGAATAAGCTCCATATCATAATCGCTGGATAGACACGGCCACTCCTATTGCAGTAGTCCTTCTGACAACATTGATATGTGTATTTTCCCACGAAGTTTTTAGGTATGTTAGGGCAATCATTTTTTGCACAAAGCCTGTAAACGATCCCATTGAGGTTTTGTTTCTAAAAAAGAGAAACATCAACAACAGCTTCTTGTTCGGTAAATTAAATACTGGCTGCAAAATGTTGCTAGATAGCCAAATGGGTTTTCCTTCATAAACTAGATAGTTCTCGTTTTTTTCGTATGAAACGTTCGATGAAATACTCATAAGTGTTTTACCCTGCTATGTAAACGAGAAAGTAATGCATGTTTTTGTTGCAACTGTCGCACCAGTAATCTTTCAAGATATGCTGATACACCTGCAAACTTGCCTTCATGTATAACTGTTTGGTAATGGTCATATTGTGGTGAATTATCAAACTGGAGGTGCGGGTGCTCCAACTATCGACAGAGTACCTCACTGCTGCGGAGAGGTACCTCCAAAAACCCACAACAACCAAATCGGGGACAGTATGGGTGACCAGATGAGACATCGCTCAACTGGATAGGACCAAAGGACAAGAAATGGCAGACAAAATAGGATGGATGCCCAGATCGGGTCACAATCGTTGCAACATTCGAAGGCACATCTCTATATGGTCGCAGAACACGGTCAGATTTCACAGCGCATCGATTGTGGACACCACGAGTGACCGGACGGGTCAATGCTCAACGAGATCAGCCCAACAGATGGGGAGTGACAAGCGAAAGCCCCGTGAAAGAGGGCGTTGGACACACAAACGTGTGAACGGAAACCGGGGTTGCTCTGGGCCGGAGTTTTGTCTCATAGACGCAAGCGCGCGCGTAGCTTGGTGACCAGCGAGTTGGACAATAAAGATTATGCTTTATTGAAAGCCCTCTAGCTACTATATGATTAGGCTTGATTGATCAGTTGACCTTTAGCTTGTTTGCACTTGCACGCCACTGACATTGAACTGTTTGTAGACTTGTTGCACCATAAACTCTTCTTACAATGTGACATTTTCTTGTACGGTTTTCGCAACTAAAACGGCTTGATCTTACCGCTTGAAAGTATATTTGTAAAATGGATACACAACACAAAAGGTGGGCAGGTGAAGGAAGCTTGGATCCAAACCGACTACTGTCTTATACCTCACACTTATTTTGCGACTGAAGACACTGGTTTTATGCCTGAGTTCTGCTCAGATTTCGTAGCGAACAGAGCGTCCTGTGGTGTTATTGGACGAAAACCTTTTGTTCTGATCATAGGAATTACTTCTAGTATGTGTGGATCAGTGCTGAATTTTCGTACAATCAGCACTAACAGCTCAGAATATGCATGTTATCACTCACTGGTGGACACAAATGCTTTTCTGACCTCACAATACTTACAAAATTACGTCTAACAGAACTTTAAGAGTTAAGTTTAAATCGTATATTTAGATATTTCTGCCATTTCGCTTGAGACGTATGGTAGAGAGCAACCATAATTATAGGTTCCAGGAACTTACCTCACACCAGTTACATCCAGATTGAGTTGCATTTTTACTCAGCATGCTGGCATCAAAACAGGCGTCGCACACGTAACAAATATGATTTCTTTCTTCCAAAAAAACAAATGTCAGATTGGACAGTCATAAGAAAGCATTGAAGCAATTTGTTTGAATAGATTTGAATTATTTAAAATAGACCATACGTTTTCAAACACAATTAACCTGAAACCTCACCGGATCGTGTTATGACTCAAAAAAATGTATGTTTAAAACAATGAGGGCACAGTAACCAGTGTAAGAAGTATACTAAAAGAGAACGAAGCAGGGAGATGGAAAAAGAGGGTGAATAACAGAGCTGGCAAATGTCTGACCATGTGAAGCACAAAAGTCGCATAGCGTTCGTAATCAGTGAAATGCGTGATTCCGAATTGTCTGATGTCACAGATGATGCCTACCGGCTTTAGTGAATGGAGTAGTCCTGTTCTTTACCAATTGTGAACACGGTATTGTATAACCATGGGTGATGCTAACCAAAAGATACTAGCCTCGGTGAATAATGTTCAGTGCGATAAGCGCTAAAATGTTTAACGCATCGGATTGCGTAAAAAGACCACGTAGTATTCATTACTAACAAAAAGAATATATAAGTGATCTTCACAGACCTTCAGTAGAACAAGGTTGATACGGCTATCGACCTAGTGGAGCGAGTTGGTCGACAAAGGCGGTAATGGACACTCAATAAATCTCTCACAGTAATAAAACCAACTCCCGAATAAAGGTCAAGAAAAGATGAAAATGTATTCTGTTCTTCTCTGTTTTAGCTATAAGAACGAATCGTTTTGATGTTCGTGTTGAACTGGTCTCAACGATAAAAAGCTGATAGTATCTCAATACTGCATGTACAGAACAATTTACCCAAGCTTTGTAGTGGCCCTTCAAACTCTGTTGATTTGAAAGGAAACCTATGCACGCTGGCTGAGAACGTCCGAATAATGGCCATTTTCTGCATACGTCTGACACAGGACCTAAGCAAAACAATGTCATCCGATTGCACCAAACCGGTTGGCTTGCCAGAAAACGTAAAATTTACAGCAAAAATGTTGGTTTCTCTGAACAGGTTCTTTCAATTAGAACCATATGACTTTTCGTTTTCCTCAATCACAACTTAGCACCCAGTAGGGAAATAGCAACACACGTTATTGGGATGTTTGTCGGCCAACTCAACAATAACATATTGATTGTCAGATGTACATAAACAGTGTACAATGTGATTGTGTGCTACATTCGATAGAATTGGAAAATCTTGCTACAGACATTCAAGACAAACATGTTCATTTACGTTCGGTTTTTGTCTGTGAGCTGATGGTAATCTACTGCTGTTTTCCAGGCTAAATAAAATCAGAGCTAAAACTTGTAAGACTGACAAATTGTGTAACCAAGGTTGGTCTTATTCACTGAGATCTGAACTTGCAACCGTTTGTGGGCTGTATTACAATCGCTCAGTTACACCGAAATCCTATGAGTACACTGATGGTTAATTAATCGAATAAGCATGGAATTGTGTCGTCCACTTTACGATGTATAGACAGAAAGCACGTCGGTGAGTTTGGCTGAGTGTCGCTCGCGGTGAATGCTACGCAGTGAACGTTTCAAATCGAACTCATAAGTGGACATTACGTAACCATTATTATACCTTTTTACCCTTCAGCAATTATCAAAATCCATTTCAGTGATTTATATGCCTACAGATCGTGACCTGTGACAACATAAACGGATTCGACACGAAATGGCATGCACATACAATGAAAATCCTATTTGAGACTAACCTGCTTCAGTGACTGCAACAATAACCATTAACAGAAGTACTGAACCCACAGTTTGGCAACTCATGATGAAGTTCACGGCCTCTGTGTGTGTGGCGACAGAATTTATAGGTTTCAGTCTCAAGCGAGGTAATCTCACGTTTTATAGTGGTCCAACAGACATGTTTGTGTTGACTCATCGGCAGGATACATTTCTCGTTTTGACATGTAACTTGGAGTACTTCAGCACGATAGGTTTGTGCGCCTTTCAAAAGAAACAAAACTTAATAAAAACAGCTTAATCTACTACTTACAAAACTCTTTCAAATTTAGACTTCACATGAGATTTAGGCATGCACCCTTTGTGAGTTTTCAAATGTCAACAGTAACTCAAAAAACATGCCATCCTTCCCTAGTAGCCCCCATTTCCCGTAATGACAACGTTGGTTCAAGCTGCTGTAATCTGGACCATGCAAGTAATCACAGCTGTTTCAATTTTAAATTAATCAAAATTCCCGGTTGTTCAGTAGGAAGAGAAAACATTACTTGACGGACAAATGACATTAGTGACAAAAACCAGCTCCAGAACTCTTGGCTGTTAATGAGAACCGTCTAGACCGATGATGGTAACTAGTGTTTGTCTTTGAGGGCTTATCAGGAAACTCTGACTACTATTGGTTATTTAGTCAGTTAAAAATGAAAACTCTCGCCTTACACAAGCCTAAGCTTATTACTTCCCGGACGCGAGTATTCTTCGGCAAAGAACTGTAAGGACAAGAGTAAAAATTGTGGAAAAATAAACTACCACCACCACCATCATCATCATCGTAGACAGCAATACATCAGTGGTTCACACTAATGCTTAACTGCCACACAACCATGAAGAAAAAGCAAACCCTTTATAGAAAGAAGGAAGGAAAAAAGAAGGGGACGTGAAGGGACTTGACTACTGAAAATGACTACGTCCATATTCAAACATTCAGCATCAAGGTGCCTACACCTTGCAAACAAACAACCGAGCTGCAAGTGAGAGTAAGGCGTCATCAGCGAGACAGCTTCCTTACGGCTTTCACTGCCACGCGTCATTAAATGCACTCACTTCACAGACAACTCG
>QNGE01001035.1:154754-174874 GCA_008508345.1 Paragonimus westermani
CAGTCTTTCACCAGGTAGGAGGTCCACGCCGGCATCTGGTGAGTGCCGGAGACAATCCTCCATTATTTCGTCTATGACGAAATTAAACAAAAATGGTGACAGCGGACAGCCTTGACGTACGCCACTCATGGTGCTGAAACTGTCAGACAGTTTACCGTAAACCCTAACCTGAGCTGAAGTATGGGAATGGAGTGCCGAGAGTATGTTCACGTACCTAGTCGGCACACCTCTGCGTTTGAGCGACTCTAAAAGTGTAGATCGATCTACCACAGTTGGTTAAGTGAATAGGTACATTACATGCCTTCTGCTTCATTTTCTGTCTGAAAGGCCGTGATATTAATGAATGTATGTCTCATCGCAAGCTTGCTGAAATCGCTATGCAGAAAGTTAACTTCACGTAAGTTTTCATTTTGTTGAGTTCGGTTAAAGTTCAGTAGACAAATGACTTTCAGACAAGTTCAAAGTAAACTGCCTACTGTTTTACACACTGACTCGCGGGATAAGTAGTGTTTAAAACACTTTTACCAAAGCTTTTATGCACTGTTATGATATTTTTGAAAATATAAACTTCCGTAGAAATATTCAAAGGAATTTCTTGGAACTAATTTCTAAGCTTTTGCTAGGACGTATTTCCGTAATCGTAAATCAGAGTGGCTTATGCATGAAGGCTACCTTCAAAAAATTACGCGCAAATGAAACAAGTTCTCAAGTAGTTGTAGTCTTACCGTTAATCCATCTGAGCGAAGAAAATGATGACATTGAATTGCTTCAGGAAGAAATCATAATCAAATCCTGCACATTAACTCCCACCAGTCTGGCCAGGAATTATCCGCTGCGAGATGTCCGTGCAATGAACAGAACCGCTTCGAGCAACGGCCCTTGTGGCCTGTGGTAGTGAGTGACACTGACACCATGAATGATACATCTGTTTAAATAAGGAGTACACAACAAGTCTTCGTTTAGAGAAATTGTTCAGAGTCAAGCTTTTCTCTTTCAATCTTGTCAACAGGCTGTTGAATGAAGGCACATCCAATTGCCCGCAAGACATTTTGTCTTCTTTCTGATTCACAACATCCACGCAGTTGTGTGCAATGTTCTCTGTTTCTACACTTATCTTGAGTAGCTAAATCACTCTGACTTTGACGCCTAAGTGTGTGTGTCTGAGAAGTAATCCGACGAACAATGTAAACAACGTTTCTATATTAGCTGACTGCTAGAGATTATTAGCAATTCATGGTCAAGAATCCAAAAATGACCTGTTAACTTCGTTAGCACAAACGCATATACAATGGTTTCTTCGTAGACTCGATTTTGTTTGACGACTGCTTCGACAGGCATGTGGCCAGAAGTAGATTGGTACGGAACGACATGAAAATGATGTGCCGGATCCGATCTGTTTGATGGAAACACTTGCCTTATGACGGCGTTACTGTTAGATGCGTCAATTAGGGGAAAGATGGGAGCGAAATCGGTCTTCCATCCTGAGTCAACTACCACAGAAAGACATGTTTTAAGTGAATGCACCCCATATCCTGATTGAAAAGACCTGACTGTTAGGAGCCACAACAAGATTACCAATCACTTCTGTTCGGCATCTCACGCTAGGTCTTCAGTTCACTACAAGAGATCAAGAGCATTCAAGGAGTCAGACGGGAGCCCGTACTACCCTGCCAGCATATACCATACTACCCAGAACGATAGTGGTAGTAGATCAGTTCTGAGTGTACTAGAGATATGTGAGGAAAGCCTTAATCCTAACAGCGCTAAGTTTAAACATCCCTGGACATCCATTAGAGATCCCTCCCATTAACCGGAAACGAGTGGCTGGTATCTCGCTGATCTGCACTTGAGTTTCAAGCGGACAGGCTGTGTTGGTGAAAATTGGTGATTACGAAGTTCACACTGATGAACTCACTGTTCACGTATGTGGTAACGGCTTACTTGGTTCGAATGTTTAGTTCCACACTCAGTTGGTAAGCATGCAAGGATCGGCCAGCATCACAGTTATCCTGATCAACCATTTGGGTCACCGAATATGAGTTCTTCCTTGTGTTTCATTATCGCATTCTGTTGCATGTTTGTTCGTTTTATCAGTGTGCTGACACCGTAAGTTTATGACCTGCAAACAAACGTTTCCCTTCTCATTCAGTATGTTCACACAATTATTTTACTTACGTCCAACCACCGTCCAGCAAGTGATATTCTCCGACTTACACGGAGGCAGGACCGCATGTGACTTTGGCCATTTCCCCTGTTGTGAGAACGTAAGAGTGAGTGAGTGCACACTACACAGATTCAGCGATACCTGGTTTGCTGCTGTTGCCAAATCGATGATTTTTGACAAACTAGAGTTCGTATTCCGGTGTCTGTTGTTATAGTTATCTTGTTCAGACTGCGTTGTTGATCAGGCGATTTCAGTCGTACAGTTGGATCAGTACGACTAGACTAAATGGATAGCAGATTGCGAGCGTACACTAGTTGGAGGGTGTTGTAACAATGTGCGTTGTCATGCTAAGTGGTTACTGACTACGGTTGATATTGTGCTCAAGGACGTGGTGTAGCCAGTGGATAAACTCACACTGAACAGCCTGTTTGGTGAAATATGGGATCCCTCTTAACCTGACGACTAAATTTCGTTCTCCATGCATAACAGGTAAACAGTGTTAGATCGTTTCACCGGGGAGCCAGTGAGGCTCACAATCCGAATGGTGCATCGATTAAACTAACATCCACTTTTTGGTAGTGAGTTGGTGGTGTAGTGCTCGGACGTGATCCGAATGTTTGTAACTTTTGTAATAATGCTACAATTTTCGTACGGACGGATTTCCGTTGTGGTACTTTTCAATCCGTGTTTGACTCTTCACACACCGGATTCAGTTAGTTTGAGTGGTGATATGAAACGGCGTGGTTTGCGCATGCGCGGTTGTCAATCGGACAGGGTGCATACGACATAATAATTTGCGTTAATTCTCTCGTAATATTAGGATTACTATCACCACTGCTGTTAAGTTTTCAGGCTCAGTGATGTCAATCCTCCATGCCGTTTACAATGCCATGCCCCTATCGCTGACCTTTCGTTTTTAGCACGCACCTACGATAGTCCTGTAGCTATTCAGTCATCCACAATGGTGCATTCTGTTGTTTTCTTTGGTATTGGTTGTTATGAATTTCAGCCCGCATGTTTATCACCAAGTCTGTCATTCACCTTTATCCTGTCGGTCATTTAAACACCGCCTTCCTATTGATCATCACGACACTCCCGTCATCTAATCGGCTTACATGAGGACCGTTCGCTTTATCTTGGGACAGAGGGATTCGAGACACCTTGCTCAGCCTACCATTATCCTCCGAATACCTTCTCCGTGGTTCTCGCTGTGTATAAGTGAACTCTTGACGGTCGGCCTAGCCCATTACATGATAAGGATCTGAGGTTCAATTTGTATCCGTAATACTGGTTTATTACTCACAGAGGTCTTCTAGTCGCTTCGTTCAGTTCTGAAACTTCTTAACGCGGTTTTTACGCGCGGCCCCAAATGTTCATGAGAACAGCCCACTATTAATATAACTGTTATCATTATCTAACTGCCAAGTGATAAAACGCCCGTTGTGTTACACGACCAACCGCTTCACCAAAAACTAAAAACAGGAAAATAGGTGCGGCAACAACGTCTTTTGAAAGAGCGAGTCGATTCAGAATTGGGCACAGAGGCTCTAAATTTATGGGACAAAACGATTACCACACATGGCAGTGAGACACGGAGCGAATCAAATGAAACGGTCGTATATGTCAGTCGGGGCTTCAGAACGAATCACTCTACAAGGAACATCAAAAACAACGCGAGAAGGGATGCCAGATGGTGCACAGGCGTTCAACCACACGGTTGCAATCGGATTGACCTGATTTGAACCATACCACTACTCACTACCCTACCATCCGAAATGGGCTGGCCGATCGATATGGCGTGATGCGTCCTGGCTGTTTCGTTAGGAGAGGCACCCTCTGACAGCAACCTAGGGGTAATGTTGCGGTATGCTGTACTATACCTTTAATATGGATTCCTAAAAGCTAATGAGGTAGTCAATGTAGGTTTTAGTGTCCAAAATATTGAACGTGGTCTCATAATACGTAGTTGGCACAATGTTCCTGTGAAATTAGCAGTGCCCGAAAAAAGTTTGTTTCAATTCTCTACAACGGCTGAAGAATAAATCATATTTATTCACCTCGGAATTTATGGCAAGTAGTGTATGGGTGCGGGGGAAAACACGGTTAAAACATGCACCCGCTTTGTAACAACTTTCAAACCACTTAGCATCAGTAGAGTTCACACAATCTGCATTTGAGTGTATTTTCACTTGTCATGTTTTGGCAAACACCTTAAGGTAAACGAAGAATGTTGCGACTGTGGTCGAAAGGAAAAGGATCTTCAATGTCAATTTAATGAAATACCGAAGGCTATGAGTATAATCCATACTGCATTCCTTGAACCAAATCGTTCAATTCCGTTGCAGTAGTCTTCCTGACAGCACTGATAAATTAGCTCGCGTTCCATATAACCACTTTCGGAATCTTCTTCGTTTGGACACATCTGACCGCATTCCCTATTGATTATGCCATTGTCGCTTTGTGTCTGGTGAACAAGAGTGTAATCAACAAGTTTTACACATTAAACTGAAATAAAATTTAGAAATACATTATTTGAAGGAACAGGTTAATAGTTGACGACGTCATGTCAATTGCTCGAACTGGTAAGTAAACTGTCTGCTAGGAATTTAGGTAGATTTGCGAACAAACGGTTGTGCTGTTCACATTTCGATGTTTTGTAGTTCAAGGCAGAAGGTAGACTCCAAAAAACATACGAACCTAGCTCGATTCATCGTACATAGTGAGAACATGAGCCAAGTCTGGAGCAAACTCAGTATTCGCAGTCAAAATAGAGCATTTCACATCAATTTGCAAGTGCGTGGATAAAACCATTGAACAAACGGCAACAGTAAAATACTGACTGTTGACGCTTAGACAACATTTCGCTGTGGAAACAAAAAACGACAACGAACACAACTTCCCGCCAACTTTTTCCCCATATCTCGTAACTGCTTTTTAGCTTAGAGTGCTGAGTTTTCTCATGCTTGAGCCTCCTTGATATATATATATATATACATATATATATATATATCATATACAGTTACTGTTAATGACTCTCGATGTTGTCCGTCGGCCTCTAAGCACGAGCATGGCGTTTCTAGTTGAGCTTCCAGGCAAGCGCGCTTAGAGACCGATGGACGGCACCCAGCGTCGTCAATCGTGAAACATCCCATACAAACAGGACACAGAGTCGAGGTTTGTAACACATTCTCTGTGATTTTCCGAACCCACCAGAAAAACATAATTACATCAACATGCCATAATGACTTCTAGAGAAGGACGTCTTTTGCATTCTATCAGTTTGCCTATACTGGTTATGGGTTTCGGTTCAAGTGGTGTCCACATCTCCGGTTAACCATTAGCCCTCCTATCCATAAAGAAGGATAGTAGCCTGATTTTACCCTGGTTACAAATCTGAGTCTAACAATACTTTAAGGACTGAATTGCTGTAGACTGTTTTGTTCCGTTTCCCCAGTTATTCAAAACCTTATAATGAGAAGGAACACGTGGATATGTTCCGAAAACTTACCAGGCACCAAAGACACCCAGATTTTGATTCACTCTTACTCAACCTTCTGGGCTCGTAGCAATCGATGCAGACGTAGCAAGTATAATTTGCTTCTGTCGAGAGAAATAAATATAAGGTTCGATTAGTAGCTGGAGGATATTCACTCGAGAAACCAGTGCCCTAACGATTAACCGGAAATGCACTACTGCGCTGAGGGTTAAAATGTATTGTGTCTAGCTACGTAAGCGAGTGAGGGAGATATGAGCTGGTGATATAAACGGTTATATCAAATCGGTGTCAGGCAGAGTGGTCATCCATTCGAGTGAATTACTTGTGTACAATCGAACCACGTAATATATTGTCCCCGATGTGAGCACCAAAAACACCACATAACCCACGCCGAATTGTATGACCACCTCTCGCCAATAGTTACTCAGTGAGATTATGTTGTGTATTCAACTAATTGTAATCGTTTGTTCAGCGAGAGGTAGGGCGTTTGATTCTACACTATTGGATGAAACTGATAATGTGAACGAAACGCAGTTTATTCCCAAAGTTCTCGATCTACTTGCAATTTCAAAAGTTAGAATTGCTGTACAATACTTCTTTTTTAGAAATGTCCCCGGTGAGTTGCAAGTCGACACCACAACTTGTTTTGAATCTTTCATATTTACGACCTCTGCTTTCTGATGAATTCCCCCTTGCATCTAGTTCTATTCTAGCGGATGGCGTCAGCAGAAAAGTACACCATCGCAAATTCCGTCCACTGGTTAGTGTTCATCAGTGGTGTATAACCTAGCCCTCTATCCATCACTGGAGAGCTTGACAGTTAGTAGTCTTGTAGATTCTGTATTTGTGTGATACAGCAGACCTAACTAAACGTTCAGCAGTGCTCAGTGCTCCTCCTTCAGTTCGAATCGCTTGACCTCATCCAGCGAACTTCTTGAATCTCCATTCTTTTTTTGCTATAAAACATCTTTATTCTTCTTCTTTATTCCCATGTCTAGTCTTTTGCGGTTCCCATGCACACAATACATGTCTTTAATCAACCACCTGATATCCATTGTAGACCCCTTCCCAAACCCTAACATCTTGCACATTTTCATCATGTTACCAATCTTATGCATACCAAAGTTTTGTGGAAATTAACTTTGCTAAATACGTTGTTGTTAATCTGATCATCCTAAATGGTACGTAATAATTGACCCCAAAACCAGTTCCAAAACTTTGCACGACCGGTCATGTTCTCACTGCGCGCAAGCTACACTTAGTTATCAGTGAACAAGACAAAAACATTGTATATCATTCTGATGATACAGATTGAACAAAGCAACCAAACGTGTTTTCATTAACTTGAATGGTTCATAACTACGACAGTAGTAGTACACATGTTTCCACCGTAATATTCTGCTTCTCTTATGAAAAATTTGGTCGGAAGAACATGCAACTCTGAAGTTGCTTTCTAACGTTGCTAACCCCAGTCCATACAGACTAGCCCAGTCGATTAACTTATCATGGGTGGTCCGGAAGCCTCTGCCATAGAAGCTAAGTAGAACAATGGTATTAGTGTGTACCACGTCAGTCAGCTTGCCGTAGGAAAGGTATCCCACACTTGATTCTCAAAGTTGATGTTCCAGACTGTTGTAGATGCAGCTAGATGAAGTTTCTCTTTTATCACTGGGCTACGCGGTAACAGTGTTAGTTGTCAGAATACTTGAGAGTAAAACAATACTAGGCGCACGCCAGTCATCAGATACACGAGGACGTCATAAAATTTGGCGGTGTGGAATGTTCGATTGACCGCTATGCCAAACATCCAAGGTAGACATATGGTTTTCAAGGTTGGTCTACTATCTCTGCATGACCAAATGATTTGCTACCAGGCACCGGTCACTTTCGCTTGTGATATGACTCTTGTCAGACTGACCAGACGTAACCATATCAGGCTAAATTCACGAAGAGTTTCACTCACAGACGTTCAGCTGAGACTCAGAGTTCAAGTGTGTGAAAACCCAACCTTAAATTACTCCTCTCAATTATTAATTTGTGTAGATTTTGCGTTCCTAATTTCGAACAGACATTTCAATCTTGACTCGGCGTTTTTCGTCTTGCCATATCAGTTTAGTGGCTGTACGGATAGCTAATTGTGTTACTGCAGTTCGCTTGAGTGATGCGTGATTTACTCTTTTCGCAGCCCAGCTTATTGTCGTTGTGTCTAACCTGCTGTTTGTTAGAAAGACGTTTTCTGGGACGAATGCCATATTTTTACTATCAGTAATATGATGATTCATCGTTAGTCCATCTGGTTACGATGTTCACACCATTTCTGGGTAAAGGAGTTGACAGTCGAAAGTGTGATCCAGTCTTGTTTCGGCTGTTTGGGAGTGTTAGTTTATTGATATTCGCTGCTCAACGTCTAGTGGAAGATCACACAGTCAAGGTGCTTACCACTGAAGTATATAGATCCCTAGTACGAATGCTTATTCTCAGTGAACTGACCATGGAAGACAGTGCATCATACTGATTGTCAGATGCATGATTATTTATCGCGTGAGTGTAAACTAAACCGACAAATACCAGGTAGAATTACACCATTAATTTAGGATTAGAATAATGCCCTATAAGTGAGGTGGAAGTTGATCAACCGGTCATCAAACCAACCACGGAACACATCTCAGTAGGAGAAATATATCAATGAGATGAGCACCTGTAGTGCAGGTAAGTGTGGAACAGATATCACATACCTGATTTCGTAATGATCACCAACAAAAATATGATCGACGTTTCCCAAAACATTCTTGCGTTCACCTACCAAATGTATGGGAAAGTAAGATTTATGCTTCATCCCAAATTACCGAACAGTTTGTTTCTTCATCAGTAAAACTCAAAAATCAATACATCCAACAGTCTCTCCTCTTCTGTGATCATTAGTGCAATTTTACGGTAAACAAAATGATCCAAAAGAGAAATCTCTGTGGAACAAAATAAGCTTCTAGGTACTAAGCCGAATTTTGATTAATAGTGACTAAACTATTAGATTTCTGCTCCCATCTTAACAGTTTTCTGAAACAAAAAACAGACTGGAGACATCTACCTAAGAAATCGTAAGATTCATTACAGATTAACAGATTTTGGAGGTTGCTCCACAATGAACACACCGGAAGCTAAAAGATGAAACGACCGACTGCTGAGAAACTGGTTATACCACTGGTAGTGTATAACGACGAAACCAGATTAGCAGGCAGACTTAACAGTCCCCACTCTGAAGATCTTAATAGCTGCTGGACCGATATCTGGGGCACTTCATGAAGCAGGTACCGTAGCATGCGATAAGGTGGTACATGGGTTGAAAAACCACTGGACTTCAGAGAAATCCCAGGAATCGTTGGAAGCTAGACGAAACAATCATTCTGGCAGATCATATAACAAGTTTGGCAGAGATACTCGTAAAAAACTGAAACGTAGTCTATGGGTTGATCGTGAGGTTTGGTTGGTAGATAAAGTTAAGGAACACCAGCAAACTCTTTAAACTGTTCCGGTTCACTGGCCCCAAGCAACCGCCCGTCAGTGAATTTATCAGCGAAGCAGATGGCACACTCATCTACAAAAGGTCCCAAAGGCTAGAGTGGTGGGTGGAACATTTTAGGGTTAATTTAGCTGGCCTCCTGCTCCCACTGTGTTGCCACCACAAAATTGTGATGTAGCACCCTGGCCTCTAGATTTGGAACCGCCCATTAAGATTGAGATTTGCGCTTACATTTTGCCTCTTAACCGTAATAAGGCTGTTGGATCAGATGACCTCGTGCCATTAATTTTTAAAGGAGTTGAGGAGACGTCAACTCATTTGTTCCAACTTGTATGGACGACGGAGACCATCTCCGTCCCATACCCAAGAAAAGTATCAGAGGCCATTGTGGAAACCGTAAGGGAATTAGTTTGACCCCAGTCATTAATAGGGTCCTGAAATCTATTATACTTCATCGACTCACTGCAGCTCGTGAGCGGGAATGTGCAGATCACATTTTTACCCTTCGTCGAATTGTGGAGCAGCTTCTAGTGTACCGTGGACCAACAAGCGCTGTGTTTTTGGCCATATAGGTGGGTTCAATTTTAGAGTCGTTTAAACGCAGGAGTGTACCGACCACATATGTGAGCATATTGTCGGCGCTTTATTCCCACACTTTAACTTAGGTTAAGATTTACGGTTAACTGTCTGTCAGTTTTGGCACGGTAAGTGACGTATGTCAATGCTGTTCCCCCTCACTATATTTTGATTAGTTTTTTTGGTGAACGATATGATGGAGGATTGTCACGAGATACTGGCATGAGCCCGCTTTCTAGTGGAAAGTTGACTGATCTTGATTAGGCCGACTACAGGGTATTGCCCTTTGACACTTTCCAAGCAATAGGAATAACGTTAGATGCTATTTCGCGTTCTGCTAAATACTTCGGAATGTGCTCTGTAGCCTTGAAATGCAAAATGCTTCCGCACTATTACTGCGATTACTTAAACTTAATGTTACGTAATGGAGCTATGGAGGTCGTTGACCGGTTTGTGTGCGTGGGAAGTTCTATCACTGAAGGTGGATGTGTGGGGAATGAAACAGGCGTGTATCTCTATAGCTCGGGTGGTATTCGCTAATCTGTGTCACTTCTGGTGATAAAGAGGTATCTGTCTCATCCTGGAAGGTCGCGTATATAAAGCGTAAATGAGGACTGTATTACTTAACGGCCTCGAAACCCGGCTGTTCAGGGTATATGTAAAGCGTCTTCAGTTGTTTTACCTCGCACGTTTGCGTTCGGCCCGTTCGTATCCGGTGGTACCAGCGAGTAAGCAGTGATAAGGTTAGGAAGCTGGTGTTTGATAGTGATTGTCGAAAGAGTTCCTTTGTTCATTCCCTACACTTGCACAAAATTAGATGCTTAGGCGATGTACTTTGGATGCCAGATAGTCGTCTGTCACCGGGCAATGTTAGCCGACGCTGCGACTGACTGGGGTAGAGTGCGAGGTGGGCACATGTTGACCTGGTGTAGAGAAATGAAATCTTCAAGACGGAGTTGGTCACAGTAGGTCGGATTTGTCTTGCTGGATGGGATCTTCGTTGCTGCCAGAGTCGATTGGTGGAAACTTCAAGTAGGATGGTGGCTAATCGAGCTCCATGGAGTGAATATAGTTATTGCTTGGCCGAGTTGTCTGTGAAGTGAGTGTATTTAATGAAGCAGGGCGGTGGAAGCCGTAATGAAGCTGTCTTGCTGATGATGCCTTACTTTCACCTACGGCTTGGTTGTAGGCATCTTGATGTTGAATGCTCGAATATGGACGTAGCTATTTTTAGCAGTAAGGTCCTTTCACGTCCCCTTTTACCCCTCGTCCTGTACAAGGTTCTTTTTCTTTGTCGTTGTGTGGTAGTTAATCACCAGTGTGAACCGGCGGTGTACTGCTGTCTGTGATGATGACAATGATCTAACTGACCAGCCCACGAAGGTGCGGGACATCCGGAAGTTAAAGTTTTCAGAGTGCATTGGTCAAAATTACGTTTGAGCAGTGAAGAAATTTTAAGGCACCAATAGTGGGACGGAAAAAACGTACCGGTGACGCCGGTGGAGTTCAGGACATATGTGGAGGAATGTTAGCAAGTGGTTCACACAGGATGCTAACGAAGTTACTAAGTGCCGAAGCAAAGCAATTCGTTTCAAGAAAGTGTCAACAATTTTCTAATGGCGTATCCACAGTTTCACTTGCTGAGGGGGAACTAACCATGTGGATCAATATCCCACTCAACCAGTTCCTGTCAGCGAAATTGAAGAATTATGGTCGGTGGAGGTGGTGGGCTCTTTCTGAACAGACACTCCTGGAAACCAGTATTTCGCAGTCAAGACTGGACATCTAACAAGATGAATCAAAGCACCCACTATACCCGATCAGCAGAGGTTCCTCTGTCAATGTGATTTCGATTACAACACTCCTGAGGAAGGCCACCCGAGGTGGTTGAAACGTAGAGTATTACAAATTGCTTGTAACATTGTGTTATTCCCGATGTGTTTATTAAATTTCAAGGCTGTTCAAAGTGTTGGAGAATCAAGAGAGCCTGCACAACAACATAGTATCTTCAATCAGACAGACCGAGGGAGAGAAAGGTTTGTAAAATCGAATAGTGGTTAGCGGTGAAAGGAGGAGGGTGAAAAAAAGTGTTATTTTCAATACTGTTGACCCGCAGCTCTTCGCCATGAGAAAAAGCAAAGCAACCACCGTTCGAGCTAATGTATAGACACGTGCAATGCCTGCCTCTTTATCAAGAAACTGGATCAGGAAGAGATCGACAAATGACTGCACACGAATTTGTAGCGGATCCGGGTTTGGCCAACCGGAACTTGACAAGCGCATAGGAGGTTGTCAAGGTGTAGTCAACTGCAAAGCTGTCGGGTCGATGTACTGTGTCTGAATTGGGTTCGAAAGTTAATTACAAAGACAGGGGGAATCCCTGTGCAACACGACGTGGATCTAGGAAGTTCCAAGCAAAATGGGAGGGACCGTATACCATACTGCGACGTCGCGGTCTGGTGTGTATGATTAAGAGTGAGAAAAAACAACATTTTTACATAAACCAGCTACATAAGTAGTGTGAAACCCCAATCAGAAAAGAATGTACACCAACTGTGTCCATCTCACAGAAGTTGACAAGCAGGTCACTGACAGAATCAAGAGGGCCTAGACGTTTTTGCTGCCACTGCAGCAGTTTTCAAGTGGACAGGAGTGTAGTGAAGATGAACGGCCAAAATATGTTGCTCGTTAGTTGTCAGACGGAGGCATGTAATTAGGTACGGAAATAATCGGGAGAATTAGGAAGAAGTATTGAAGTACACTTCAGCAAGAAGTGGTTTCGCACATAAACTTGGCAGTGACAACTGTGAAATCCTTATATTTGTGTTGTGTTCAAATGAATGCTTATGTTTGTGGTGGTGGCGTTGAAGCATAAACCTTCTGTGTTATTTCCCTGAATAAATAATCTTTGTGCCATCCGCGTTCTTGACTCAGCACTTGTAAAAATGTAACAAGACTTGTCGAATCTTACAAGATCGTATAAGTGACTTCATTCTTCACTTCTACGAAATGCTATGATGAAGTATACGGTAGATCAATAACTGGGGACACAAACCATATGTCAGGTCGTGAAGTGTAACTGATGGTTGTGGATACATGATGGCGCTTGAAGGACGAAGGAAAGTTGCCATAAGCAGACTGGTTTAGAAAATTCTACGGCCTCATTTGAATTGTTTGTAAGTGCTGCCGAATGATGTTCACTAGGTTGTGCAAGAATATTATTTATAACGGAATGTTAACTGATCTCAAACTCAAAGGTGAAATTTCAAAGTGATTGTAGTGAAAACGGTTGACGTACATTCGTCTCAGAGGCATATCATAAAAGCTTTGTTTCCAGAAGGAAGACCCTCCGAATGTTGTCAGATATCTTCCGTCATTAACATATCAAGTGATGACACCATGAGACCACCTTGTATTCCGTATATAATATTGCTGTGTTATATCATACTATTTAAAGTGGCTGTCCAAATATGGTACTGAAGAATCAGTACGAAATGGCTGTATCTACCAGTTTTAATGTTCCAGCGGTTTTGTTTAAACTTTTGAAGGTAACGGAATGTATTAAAATCACAGCTGTTCCAGTAGTTTCCGTCTATGTTAGGCATCCATAGTTTCTACACACAATAATTTCAAAAGCACGTTCTGTGCAAATCCTATGATGTATTAATGAGTTCAGAGTTCCACTGTATGTTGCGATATTACAAGGTACACATAAACCCAAGATGCTCGTGGATTAAGGAAACTGAATGTGACAAAAAGTGCTTTAAACTAAAAATCTAAACACAAATGTCATTTATAGAGATAATTTGAGTCAATTATGCGAATCACGTTGAGAAATGCACACTAACCGTCAGAATGTATCAAAAATCAAGCACCCCTTGCTAAAACTGACAAGAAAACACGGTATCTAATTGAGAGTATAACAGCAACACTGCCTTGTTGCTTCAAACAATTTTGTTTCTTATCGAAATGCAAACGATATGAGGAGGGAAATGAACCGGGTACCCCAGTTTCTACTTGTTAAAGCACAGTCCGAATTTTGTAGTTCTGAGAAGGCTTTCAAGATTTTATATAAAAACACTAGTTAACTACCTATAGTGTTTAGAACAGGCGATGAAAGTTTATATAATATTCATAGGGAACAAGATACTAGTCATAAGTGAACTGTACAGACAGTGATCAGCTAAGTATTTAGTTTATCGATGAAGTCTTCCGGTAGTATGACTTCTAACTGACTAACCCCCACTGAATGACAGTTTACGGAATTCAACAATGGTAAAATATTAGAAGTCAGTAACGCCCAAGTGGAAAGATTCGTCGGAGGCATCTCTGTCAAGAATTACAACAGAACTTCATTTTCTTGGCAGGAGAACTACTGGCGTACACACCGTTCAATGTACACCTTATTTTAATCAATTCACTCCTGTAGGTTCATATCGCACTGGAAAATAATTTGTACAGATTACACCATCAGATACTCTTATTTATTGGATATCACGGTCTAAGTATCTTCTACACATCCCGTCATTTCGGTCGGGTAGATGTATATCATATCGTTCTTCTGACACGAGTTAAGTGGGAAGAACGTATCTGGTTGTCACACATTCAATATATTGTTAGTGAGAACAGTGGTTAATAAACCAACAGTGTAGCATACTGAGAGTGCGTTGACCGTTAAGTTTTCCGTCCACTTATTGCTAACGAGTGGATAAACAATGTAACAGTGGTGTGTGCAATGAAAATATTCGATTACGTCGCAGGATTGCTTACCTTTCGTCCCTATAACAAGTGAGTACACAAAGCACGAAGCAGGTGTACATAGGAAAAGTCGTTCTCTATCATAGTTTCTTCATTTGTGTGACCGCACTTTTTCAGGGTGATAGCATCCTACGATGAGTATGTTCCCAAACATTTAACAACAAAAAATCGCTCCAACCTATGGGCTTCAATATTCAAATTAACCCTGGTCAAGACTTTCGAGAATTGACTGCTACCACTAATGTTTGCGATAAAATAACTTCTCTATTTTCACTACACGGACTTGGATCTGTACAACACGATGTATGAAAGCAGCTGTAGCAGCGAAGGACACGCAATCATGAGAACAGTACGGATAACGTGAACAAATCAGAATAGGTCGAATTAAGAATATAGTAGATGTAAGCATTATAAATGGACGATTAATTTCCAACAGTTACTATTGAACAAAAATTGGAACGTATTAGGAGGTACGTCGACTCGTACAACACAGTTGTGAAGACCACTACAGATCAGCACTTCGAGGTATGCTGATCAGTATGCACCTCGTTGCAGCGAATTGCGCGGTTACTGAATAATATGTGTAGCGTACACTTCCGACTAAAGTCGACTGACGTATAACTCAAACGAACCCCCAAATGTAAAACAGGTTCCACCAAATGCACATGGCTCAGAAATGCAAATAACAGCGATGACTTTAATGGGAATAAGACAATGGGTGGTACTATTTGCAAGACTCACAGTAATTGTTTTCGGTCCCTGAAAGAAGGCATGACACTATGAAAAATAAGGCTACTCAAGATGGGCTGTCAACAACGAGTATCGGTGGTAGCCAGCTGACAAAATAAAACCGACAGATGAATGACTGTACTAAGAAAATCTGTAGTCGGTACATAATGTCAAATCTTGGCTGGTGTCTGATTCAAACAGAGCTCTAATCGACCTGCTAATCAATAATATGAGAAGGTGTCCATCAAACCTGCCCCTATGTAAGTGTACAAAAACCACGTGAACGCATGTACATATCAGCTGACCATACAGGCCGTGCGGACACAACAGCACACTTCCCAATTCATGGTCACACCTAATTACCGGTTAGTCAGCTGATACTCGAGATATCATCGTGTCACACTGCTGATCATAGAGAGCAGACTGAGCAGGGAATAAACAGTCTGACCCACCAAGGGGGATAAGTGAGCAAGGATAACCGAGAGGTAAACAACCAACCCGGCCGAACAAGATGAACAATGCAGCTGGATGTGGGAAGATTAAAAACGCAAGTGAAAATGGAAAAGTCAACCAAATTAAAACGTATCCACGGTTAATATGTGATCCATGGGTGCTGTAATAGAAATGTGGCATCCGACTGAAACCGCACGCCTGAGGTCAAAGCTCCAATGCAACATATTTGTCGTTGAGGCGTGCTGTATTTCTGAGCCAATTCTCACCCTGGACTGTCTACCAGGTCTATAGTTTACAAGACACGCTAGGATATTATGCAAGGGATACGTGAACCACAAAGAAACACTATGGTTTATTACTCTCCTCGGAGTACACCTCGGACGTCTCATGTATCGGAGAGTACAACTGAATAAAGTCCTTCGCCAAGATTACCACCATGTGCTTCTGACAGGTTTGAAGAATAGCCTGCTGGTAAACCAAGTAGGATTTGTGGTGAAGATATGTGACGACAGTGTTACTTACTTCAAGCCAAACAGCGAGAGCTGCCGGCTTGCAACCGGGCATCCGTGACATTGCCATCGGTTTAAGTACACACAGAAGCATGACACCAAAGTACTTCATCAACACACGTTCAGAGAAAGACAAGCGGCTTTTGGGAGGTTATTCCAGTGTTTTATTAAGTACCAGCAAGTCCATAACTCTGGTGCCAGCCGAAATGGATGCACCTGGGTTACAAAACACGTTTTAAAACTTTTTCTCTAACGCAGCCTACTTCAAAAATGACTGATTTCACAAATAAGCATCAACAAGGCCGGGTCACGCACGCTCCCACCACAATTCTTGTACGCTATTCCGCCTTGTGAGCACACGTTATAGTAGCGGGATAATATGGTGCCGTTTTGCGTTTTCCTCAGTGTCATTGAAAACCAACGTTCTACTGCTCTAATCTATGCCAACCACATTTGTATCTTTAGCAGACTGTAGTTGGTTGGATCGTTCTACTTCCATTAGCTTAGTGAAATATCTGAGCTCCACCTTAGATTTTGCGTTTTCTTCACAGAGGTTTGCAAAAACTATGCAACAGTATTTCTGACCTGTCCAGATATGCATACCACAACCTTTCTTCAAACACTGTTTTGCTACTACATGGTGGTCATTTAATTTGGCAAGAGTTCATCGGTTAATGATTTTTCAACGGGAAGCTTTTATTGTCTTGTTCACAAATGAACTCCATTCGAAGTAGCCGAGGTTCCTCAACGAAGGAGTCCAGGATATGCGTGGCAGGATTGCTTGGCGCATCGTCTTGTAGGAACCAAATGTGGCACCACACAACTCGACAATTACTCTTATGTACGAAATGGGCGGTCGATCAGCTTATAGAGGGAAATGTTAGTAAAGATAGAGACATTTTCTGTGGTCCAGCGTTCGTTAACAAAATGCAAGTCTCAATCAAGTCGATTAACGTCAGATTCGGTCTGTGATGGGACTAGCGTGCTAGACGTCCTAAATGTAGCAACTCCAAAACAAAGTACCATTAGGTACCGGACAGTCTCTGACCGTATGAAAACTGTCACAGACGCTCAGTCTTTTATCAAAGTGGCTACGAATGCTGGTATTCAATGCATCCCTGTTTCAGGGTCAGACACGTGGTCTGATAATTATGGGATGGCTCACCCGTATAATTTCAAGCAAACAACAGTTGTATGCACACGTACATTCCTTCACAAAGGACTGACACGTAACATACAGACACGTATACTTTCCAGACAGCTAATTTGATCTCAGCGATATATCGGCATTTGAAACCCTTTCGAGTAATGTTGGATCACAGTCGTCCGAGTCTAAGCGCATAGTTTAACATTCAAAACGAAAAGCACCCATCACGTGATATGCGATTCCTCAAAGTTGGTCATGCTCAACCTTGGCCGCCGTCTGCTGCACGGCTCACATTTTCAACGAGCGGCTATTAACATACCTCGTGCCGTCTGACAAACTGTCCGGAGGTATCTAGCGGCGAACTCTTGACGAAGAAGTAGCGAGTTGATGTAGCTATCGGATACGGCAATTAAGTGATGCTGGCGATTCAGGAGTAAACAAACAGGCTATCTTAGGTATCTAGTCAGTTTGTTCAAAACTTGTCACAGTTCTCGTTATTACCATATATCAGTGTCTCAGCTGCTTTGGATTCTTGTCACCAGCCGACTTCGGGTTGCCTTGTAGATAAGATTCAAAAGATGTATTATCAACGATTTAGACAGCCTACATTTCGTCCAACCTAGACACAACTTCCTGTCCAGGTGTGCTGTCTAAACGATCTCTTACAGAAAGCGCAACACGACAACGTAACACCTTGATGCGTGGTTTGAGTGTGGACACTGCTGCATTTCAAGGTTGGTCCCCCCCGTCTCCTTTCTTTTCTCTTGACTACGGCTTGTTTTTACTTCCCAATCTTATGACACTTAAGCGGTACCGCGAACCACTGATGCATTGCTGTCAGTGATAATGATAAAGCCGGCGTAAAGTTCCTGATTCAAATCGGGCGGTCCTACTGTATAAAATTAACGTAAGTACCTGAAAATAGCGACACTTAGAGTGCTATATCATAACGTCTTCTGTGAAGTTAGGTGAAAATGTGGAGCTGTTACTGTGAGTAGTATAACACGACCCGTACACATGGAAACTAAAGGGCAGATCACGATGTCAGGAGGGCCAACGACGACAAATTATTATTGCACACGTGTATACGCACCGTGTGTGACGTTTTTCGAAGAGAATGCCATTTTACTGCTCCTGGGGATAGGAGCACACGGCAACCGTACGAAATGCTGTTTGTAAGGGATGTCTTGTGATAGACAACTTCCCGGTCATGCCTCTTTTGTGGTCACAAGAGTATGGCGCTGTTTACGAACAAGCCATTCAAACTTGTCAACCTTTTCATTCTGATTGAAACACTTTGATATATATATTCTGATATATATATATTCTTTCCGCCACTGAGTATCGACTGAACGATTGACGATGTCTACAAAACAGTAAGGATTACACCAGTAGCATCCGTCAACAATGGGCTCTCATAAGTGTCGGTAACGGTATATCTAGTGAGGTCTGAATCCTAACTCTTGTACATCCCTGCATGCACAAACTTCGGAGTCTTTGAATGACTGTGGCCTAAAGTTTATGAATGTAATACTACTGTTGCCCTCACCGCAATTAGGCTCCCCCTTTTGTGTACTGGTTTACCGACATGTATTCTATGACCACTAGATTCCGTTTTGTATTGCAACGCGGTCACGGCTGATGCATTTTAAGTTGCTGGATAAAGATTAAGCTGCCTGATTATGATGCAGTAGCGACCCTCCTGGAAGGTTAGTTGCTTTATACCACGAGAAGTTATATAAGCAGAACCGACAGTTGCTCGAATTTCGGTGTTTGAGAACTAGATGAAAAAGTACAATGTCCACTATCAAGGCGTGTTTTGTTTGTAAACGTTATGGGAATACCCCGCGACAAATCTCAACATTTGCAGGTCACATACAGGTCGACTTGAAGTGTATTGTACGTTCCTTGAAACCTGCGTGAATTTATGTTTGACCAACGGGCAGCGTTTGACCCACGCAGTCACCCTAGCTTGAACGAAGCGAATCTCACTTTCTTTTACAGTACCCTTGTGAAAAATTGTACAAATGAAATCGCACATATAGTGCTACATTCTTCATCACCTTTTTCGGAGTTACTGACCTCAGCGTAGAGATCCGCGGTCTCCTACCCAAACTTAGAAGGGAACGTTACTGAGAAGGTTAATAAATATTAAAGAAGACTAAGCGGAAGAACTAGAAATGGTGTGGACACAGGTAGTTCATTGACTACGACGCATCGCCATCTCGGATAGCGTATCCAACCAGCGGTTTGAGTGATCACGAGGACCCCAGCCAGGTAGGCAATGCTTGTCCACATTGCTCAGTGGAGCAGTCAAGGTCGTCATATTTCGTGACCACGTTGTTGCTTGACCACCACGAGGTTTTACCCAACTGTTGGTGGTCTCAGTATATAATGCCCGGAGCACGTGACCCAACAATCGCAAGCTGTGCGACGTAATTAGTTGACCGATTGATCGCGCATCCCGAGCGTTCCGGAATACGCGCCGGCGAACTGCCACATTGCTCACGCGATTAGTCCAATTAATGTGGGCCAAGTGGCGGAGAAAACGATGGTCAAATACAGCAAGCCAATTGATATGTTCCTTGTGAACAGGCCAAGTTTCCGAACCAGACAGCAAAATGGAACGCACACAGGCATTATATACCCTTCCTTTCAGCGACAACCGAACGTCTTTTCGACGCCACAGATGACGCAGTTTGGCAAAGGCAACTCGTGCCTTTGCTATCCTTGCTGATATCTCATCAGCAATATTACAGGCTGACGAGATA
>QNGE01001035.1:177073-198763 GCA_008508345.1 Paragonimus westermani
CTCCTATGCGGTCAGTAGTGCGACATACAATCCTACGAGTGTAACTGCTTTTTGTCTGACTGCCCCCCTTTGGCCTGACAAGGTTGCACCTAGGAGGACCGGAGTCTTAGTGAGCATAGCCCACTGGATCAAAACAGTACGCAAGCCCGACCACCTCTTCAAGGTAGCAGTATAAATCGGGACAATCCATAGCATCACACATGGGTTCTTTCCATTCCCCAGCCGCATCGACTGGTCGCCGCTCTTCGGGTATTAATGGGTTCAAACTTGTGCAGTTACATTTCTCACCCTGGCAAATGAACTACAGCACTTCCCCGGCGTCACCTGGTGGAAGCAATCAACTTAGCCTGCCCAAACTTGTTGTGCTAAGAGTGCGATCAATTCGTTGCTCTGTTCTCCTCCAACCAATTGACCTGAATGACACGACACTCGTGAGCATCCCACGGGAATTTTTTTCCCGTTTCGTTGAGCCACCCTGTGCAAGCTGTCTGGCCTGTTAAACAAACTGCGCTGAACTCCTTCGTTTCTATGCACGTCTCTGTTCCCTTGCTTTCGGTGAGTGAGTGAATTCGCCATTGGTGGTTCTGAAACCTACGGTAGATCACAGTCACTTTCGTAGACAACTGACAATAAAATATATACACCCACTGACAAATGAGAGGACAGGTTTGTGCTCGTACGACAGATAGCGACAGCTCCCAGCTTCTTGGACAATTGCTCACTGGTAGTAACTTCACAGACAAGACCATACGCTGATAGCGTGATATTGTGCGTTTAAATTTGTCGGTTGTGTGTTAGTCAAGTCACGTGTGAGGGTGTATGTTGACATTCATGTAGATGAAAGCATACGAAGTTTATGCAAACGATCGTGTGTGTAAATACGTGAGATCTACCTTTCTCGTTAAGCACTTAAAAGTTAGATCTGTGGGAGGGGTGTATTTGACTAGCCAAGTGATCGATGGCCCTCGGCTAATGCCAACGTGGACGCCACACACTTAGAAATCACACGGATGTGCCAGATACCAAAATGCACAATTCCTTGGTCAGACATGCGGGACCGATATGGTGAGTACAATAGGTAGTGAAAAAGAGGTGCAGAACTTTATCTATAATAATCGGTCTTCATCATTTTAAATGCGAAATGAATATGTTCTAGGTTTTTACTGTCATTAGATGTTTTGAACATGGAAATAGAATGAAATCAACATCACAGTACGAATCCATTGTGACAGTAAAGTTAACCTGATTACTGGAGTCTTCCAGCTGGCTCAGTAACGATTCGTCAAGGGTTATGCACACACCTGCCCTCCCATAAAGGCCTCACATTAGAAGGACCACTATCCCGGCAATATCTCCTCCTATCTACCAAGTGGATAAAGAAATGCGGTTGCTGTTTCCACAGCTGAAGTGATGATGTCACCGACATTACCAAAATAAAGTTGTCTTAGATTCTTCCAAAAAAACGCAGGTAATTAGCTCCGATTCATCTTCTTAAGTAGTTTGCTAGTGTTACACAATTCACTGACTATAACAGTGAGAGTTTATCTCGACTTTCCACTATTCCCGGGGTCCCACAGGATGCTATCTTGCCATCAGCCCACTCTATAAGTTCACTTCGTTTCAATGTCAGCTCCTCTAAGTGCTCTTATTTTAAAATATTCAACAAAATATTTGTAAGTGAGAATCCACCGGAAGATACAGTTGTCTCCGTGAAAAACGATAGGATAAAATCTTATCTAACTAGTCCAAAATACTCTTTCAAACCTGTACGCCTCTTGTTGTTAATGGTATTCAACCATAATAAGCAGGTTCCTAGTGGAGTTAAAACTAATATACACTCCTTTATCGTAAACTAGTTGGGGACCGAGTTCAGTCATAACACTGGATGGTTCTTCTGCCACTTGGGCGTTTCTGTTGACAAAAGGATGTTACCATGTTGTGTGCCACAACAGAAAACCTTCCGCATCTTTTTCAACCATTTCGGACATAACGTTATATCCCAATTCATTTTCTGTGTTTTCCAACCGAAGTAGTTCACTTCACCTCTCACCTGATGAAGCCCCAGTCACAATATACTGACCTCTAGAATGTGAATCCTATCAAAGTTACTCTGACACAACAGTGTATTGGTCGTCAGTTGGTCTTCCAAATTGTTTTCCATCTTGAATATCCAAAGTATGCACCTATATCTGAGTATCACGATTAACTCTGAGAATTTTTGTTTCATATGCAACATCACATATTATTGCAGTAATCTCTAACTTATCATTTTGGCTGACAAATACCCACTCAGAACTTTTCTTAACTAGTTTATTTCGTCAGTTATTGGAAGCTGTTTAGCTTGTTGGTTAACCAAGACTATCATGTAGTAATACTTTTGAAGCATACCTCGTGGATTAAATAAAAAGTTCACCGAACTCGTTTGACAAAATGTTCACCGCATCTAATCTAGCCCAACGGACAGATTGTATTGCCCACAGCTGAAAAGACACCAAGTGAGCGAAGTTGAACTTGAAA
This sequence comes from Paragonimus westermani, assembly GCA_008508345.1. Classification (NCBI taxonomy): domain Eukaryota; kingdom Metazoa; phylum Platyhelminthes; class Trematoda; order Plagiorchiida; family Troglotrematidae; genus Paragonimus; species Paragonimus westermani. The sequence continues at coordinate 179,591 of QNGE01001035.1, forward strand.
TTGTATGCCAGCGCGATAATTGCATAAAGCTTAGCACAGTAACTTTGATTTGACCGCTCCATTCTCTTTTCCGTCCAGCTCCCAATTGGTTAGACCCAGTAGCATAATCGTAAAGCCTCTCTGTCAATTAATGATGGTCCTGTATCGACAGATTATCACCTGGTTGACCGGGAAAATGTGAATTGCAGATGTGAGCATTATAATGAGATATGTGACTTGGCGGTTGAGTGACTGCTACTCACCATTTTTAAATAGCCTGATGTGATTATACTTTCTAATGGCAGTCGATTCATGCTGTAAGCACCGGTCTCAAAACTGGAAATTACCTCCATGTAAATGCAGTGCATTCAGTTTAACAAGACCCGTGTCAATTAATCACCCTTGAATTACTGCATCCAGATGGACTTCTTCACTTGCCAGCAAAAATTAGCCAGTGGTTGTTGTGAAAATGGTTAACGTAGATCGTCTGTATCACTACAGCTTGCAGAAGTCTGTCAGAAACGAGTTTGTTTTGCGTTCGTGTAGAAAGAATTCATTAGCGTATACTTCTGTTCTACTGCAGGAGGGATATTGTTGTAATCAATTATTTTCGTTTCCTATTAGTACCGAAAAGCATTTTTGACATCTTACGCAGCATAAGATATTGCAGCCTTCAGTCAATGTGGGAACGCTCACACTAATTCCTATGGCTGACGTCTGTTGTTTCAGTTTCAATTGCTTTTACTGTGAGTGGAAGTGATGAAACTGCAAAACGTTCCGATTTTGAACAGCAAGATACAGTGGCAGCATAGCAGACCTAGATTATAGATGTGAGAATACGTCCATGACGAGACAGTGTTCCAAAATCTGTTCAAACAGTCCTTCAGATAGAACCAAGTAGGACAGAAAAGAAATTGAGACGAACAGGCACTATGTAACGGGTGGAATCCTACAAGCGAACAAGATTTATTACATCCCATGGTATTCCATTGTATTACTTTCAACACTGATTCCATACAACGTATAATGAGCTTTATCTGTAGTCAGCTACTTCTAGAACGCTACGTTACGCTCGAAAATTTCTCATAGTATAGGATGCGGTTTTGCTACCAGTGCTACGAAGTAGACTACCACGTTTAGCATATTTGTACTTAATAACGTTAGTAGCTTCTTAAATTCGTTCGTTCGTTTCCACAACATGCTGTCCAAATATATGGAATAAATGTACCATTACGCTATCTCGATTTGAGCGTAAGATAGATCTATAAAGCTGCCTGTCTGCATCACAATTTGCACACCAATAGCATGTCATTATTATCAGTCTGACCACCCAGTTGTATGCTCTAACCTACACAGCCAGGTCGTATGTTTGTTTAACTGCCAAGGCTGTAAAACACGGATAATCTGGTCGAGAAGTACCTACTGATCATTGAAGCAGATAGATGTTCACCGTGTCCGAAGCTCAGTCGTAGTGAGCTCACTTAAGTGTTACTACACAGTCGGATTCATTTGCGTATGTATTGTAATAGTTGGTGAACTGCATCAAGGTTGATGAATTTCCGCTGATCATTTATCGCATGCCTCCGCTGAATATGCAGAAAATTTGAAAATCATTACACGCTTGTTTTGGGTCTTTTTAAAAACGTCTGGCAAGCCTTTAATAAAAATTGTCAACGATGAAAATTACCGACCGTGAAACATGCACGCTGTCATGCACAACGCTCGATAGCCATAGAACAGTTTCCTAAAAGGGGCATATTTCACTTAGGATCACTTTCGGTTTGAGGGTATGCCCCTCAAAAAGATTCCAGTCAAAAGGGAACCAGGAACAATAATCGATCCGTCAAACCTCTCAAGGGAGATCAGCGTCACTGCGAGCCAAACAACAAGCAAGAAATGAGGAATCATTTCGAAAGGAACGGTATTACTTCGCTACACCACACAGGTTGTATCAACGGGAAAACCAGCTGAATGTTTCATTTTATCAGGGGTTACTTTAGTTACGATGGTAATCCAAGCCAGACTGACAGTGCAGAATAATAGTTTAACCCACAGGTGAGAATGACTGAGCTATCAACAATTACTGTTGGTTTCCGACTTGAGGAAACTTTTGTCAGTCTCTAGTATTGCCTTCAGTTCAGGAAAGTGTTTAGCTAGCTTCTGAGATCGTTCGCCAGTGATTCATTCGACATCTGACGTCAGTGTAATGCCTATATTGTGGCGGAAAATATTGAGAGAGTAGCTTTGTGGCCAAGTAGAATAAAGCGTTCAATAGTAAAGTGAACATTAGACAGACACTGAAAAAATCTTAAAAACCATATGTAGAATGTGAAAACCCTGATGGTCAGTCAAACAGTTGAGAGATGAGAACGAAGGTGGCATATTGATCATATTGTGGACCAGTGTGATGTCCTACGATTGTTTGTTAGATGAGATTATCACGATAAACTGTGACTGAATACTATTCAACGTCCGAACCCAAGCGTCTATGCCGAATACTCAGTTGAGCTGTTTCCTACAACAACATTTCGTGTTATTCCAACGTACATTCTGCTCACGGCGATCGTGACTGGGCATTTGTGTATTACAATTCGGCTGTTCCTATCGTGCGTTCAGTGACACGAAGTGTAACAGTGACTTGGTGAGAACAGGCACTGGAATACTCATGTCAGTCTTGACAAATATATGTAATAATATCGGGCCTTCACTTGAAAGAAACCAGAGCCTATTGCCTCTTATTGGAAAAAGCTAGCGGAAAAAACACCAGTGTTAGGTCACCAAATTCGTACATTCATTTTACGTTAAACAAATCCCCGACTAACCATCCCCACTCAAAAACTCGTTCATCAAGTTTGAGTGTTATTGTGAGTCCAACTCCGTGAGAAGCCGTCATCGTAGTTTCACCCACTAGAGTTAACAGGACGGTCACTTTGGTCCCCACCCAAAATCCGGTTGGGTGGTTAGATATGATAGTTCGGCCGTGTTCAATAAGAAATCTCTGACGTAATGTGCAACGCGGTTACGGTAGAACGTGGACTACAATTAGGAAGGGCAAAGATGTGCACTACCGGCCAGCTCAAACAAGAGCGAGTCGGAAATTTTAGGCTTCGTTTCAAAAGGAGCTAGCTGAAAATTATACCTGAGTGCGAAACTAACTTATGAATGTCTCCTTATGATCAAATCATACAAGGGGGTACGACTGTGCTTATAGCTAACTTGGTTATGAATGAACTTAGACAGAAGGAAAGACAACTATGCAAACGCAGATAAACACTGATCACCAAATTTTCTTTTTTCGTATTATGATGCTTATGATGCATTATGATGCACCATCAACACCTACTGTGTCTTACCACACAAACAAGGACATATGAGTCCCATCGACAACATTGGGGGTAAAGTGTTGTACGTGGTATGACGCAATGAGTGCGTTAGTGTTCTTCACCTAATGAACTGCCTCAGGTCTTTTCTCATTGGTTTGAAGGTAACGATTTCGGCCTTGACCAATTAGTCACAGTTCTTCCACTGAAGCTATTGAAACCAGTCATAAGCCTCAGAAGGGAAGCCTCGAATGGCCGGAACAGCCGAGTGACAGACGTCATGTGCAAGCGTCTACGTTATTACATGTACAATCTTTATTTACAAGTATTTTATTGAACGGGACAAATCAGTGGAATCTGCACCTGTCTACTGTTGCTCCCCAGTTGAAAGATGTTCTTCAACCTGGTGCGTAAAATATGAAATCCTATCTCATCAGTAAACTGAAATATAGTTCAGCAGGTTTAATGAGATCGAAGATTCCGATCTGCATCGGAAGTCCTAATCGCAGGGTTGGCGGTTGGAGTTAACAGGACAGCTACTGTACCTCCTCTAGAGAGAATTGAGCAACCTGACCGTTACTCTTAAAAAAGTGGTCAAGCGTCCAAATGGGATAACTCGGTCGTGCCTGATGTCAGACCACCGGCGTAGCAGGCTACATGGTTGATTCACGGAAGCGTCGCCGGAGTTCTAGTCCCGGTCGTGTCGAGGATATGCATTACTCACGGGCTCCAATGTGAGCAAAACGCGAGTCTAGTGCATCTTTTCAAAGCAGGCTGACTGGAAAGTCTATCGGAATGCTAACGTTGCGATCAAATGTGAGTGCTGTTCAACTTAAAGTAAACTTACGCCAGCGCACCGCATACCTATGAGCTGCGTGCAGCTTTACAGATTAAGCGTCGGGTGGCATCTACAAGCCACTGCTGACATATGTTTAGGAATGTGAAGGAGCGATAATATGGGCATTTTCTCATGCAAATCCGGTGGGACACATCTACGGATATAGCCCACGGACTTTCTACAGAACAGAAAACAAAAGGAAATAAGAACTGTGAAACCTATTCATATCTGACGACAGTGTTCCTAGAATTCTAACTTCTTAATGAAGATCCTCTGGCTAACACGTAATTTGTCACTCTTGGAGACGACTGAATAGAGCACACTGTTTACACTGTGGAAAATGTCAGCATCAACCAACCTTAGAATCAGGACTCATCAAATACTGAATGTGAATGTGTATTTGAACTCAAGATTAAATCGGGTTATGTGCAATTATCGTAAGATTCATAGGGAATTCACAGATGAAGGGAAGCTGAGAATGCTTACATACGTTCGAATATGTTTTGGATGACTTAGAAAGAAAAGACTTCAAGAGACCGTTAATTTTTAGTAGGGATAGCAATAGAAACCATGCAAAACAGAAGGATAACGAAGTGATTGTATACCCAACCACTGCTTATGTAGCATACACCAGTCGCATTGTAGCAATCAGCAGATACTAGCTGACTAGTATCAGCATTGAGAGGTTGAGAATTCCTTCATGCTATCATCAAAGTGCTGGTGAGCAAGATATCTGACTGTTCGATTTGATGTTCCGGAAATTACCACCTAGTACACGCGTGAATTCAATCATCGATATGGTTTATACGACCGCTTATGAAAGATTGCTCCAAGCTGAGCACACCTTGACATTAGAGGAGTGTTCTGTGCAAGTTGAACTGTTAATTTAACACTATGGTTTTAGCAAGGTAGCCAAAGGTGAGTGGTTTCATTGGAAACCGGTGTTTTTCTTAGGGGAAGTTGACTTTGAAAGAGAACCCTATGTACTAAGATCAAGTCTTCTCCTATACGATGACAGTGCATTGAGAACTCTTCCAGTTTGTTCAACCTATCTCTTCACAGTAGAAAACGTCGTGTTGTACCCCGCTCTGTGCTGAACCTTTCCAATCATTGGAATGTCCCTTACGAAATAAGGACAACAAGCTTGGATGTTTAGCTTGATCTGGGGGTGCAATGGGTACAGGAACCTAATGACGAAGCAATCTAATTGAAACCGTGCAAACATTCTGGTGAGTAGCCCGAGCTGACTTTCTTATTTAATAAGACATTGCTGGAAAAAAAAGCTAAGGTCACCTGAAATGATTTTGCCCGAATAGTGCTCGTGTATGGTGACACCCGGTTTCTACCCCCTTTTGAAGTAATCTGGGTAGCCCGAATGACGAAGATGCATCATTTAACACTTAAATGTGTTAAACGGAAGCTGTTTCTCTTTAATCCAGCGGTGTAATTTGTTTAGAACACTCTGTAACCTCTCACACACTGTCGCACTGTCCACTGTGCCAGATTTTCTGTCATCACCACATAAGAGCAACGGTGAATTAACAATCTACGACATTTTAAACACAGAGTTTCGAGCTGTTCCTTCTGAGTATCGATGCATTGTTGAAGGACAAGATACGATTTCTGGGGACAGCAGTGCACAGGTTGTGCTCACTTGCAGTGGTACTCAGATGTGTGTCTACTAGAAATTAGTTCGTGCAGCCCAAGTGATGGTGGTCAATCATTTTACATTCGGCTCAGTTAAGCGAAAGCTGTTTCTGTGTGGCCAGGTGGTATAGACTGTTCAAATCACTGTTGTTCCTGTTGTTCAGTCACAATACTCACTATCCTCCCAGTGTCAATCTCATTAACGTATAAGAGCAAGGGTAAATTAACAAACACGTGAAATAAACTGCATAGGTCTTAATATGAAACTGTGTGGTACACCGGTGGTTGTACAACAATAAGAAAGAAATCCCGTTAACTTTAACATTAAAGCGTTGATCTTGTGATTAGTCGATGAGATATAGGAGAAGAGGATTTTCCATATCATAAATATGAACCATCGCGCTGAGCGCTAAATGGTCAACGCAATCGAAAATCTGAGGGAAGCCCAGAGAAAGCACATTACCTGGTTTGCTTTCACCAGTCGCCCCCGTCCAAACATCTCCAAGATTAACACACGAAAATTCTTTCCGAAATCCACGTTGACTTTCAGAAAGCAGCGCAGACCAAAGGAGGTGCTCGGTTAACCGTTCTCCAGTCAGCCTGTCTATGATCCTTGGAGCCAATGATAACAGTTCACTCAACCTTTTGTTAATGGGCTTGTTTCGATCACCGTCTTCAATGGTGTGTGACGCCCTGTACACCTTCTACACCTTCCACTATATCACTTTCGTTGTTCGCTTGATAACTTTACATCTCTTTAGTACAAGTCTACTACTAGCGGAGAGATGGAATTTGAATCCGGTGACTTATTTTCCACAAAGACTTAATAGTTTTTGGGACACTGTGCTTGATGTGAAACTAATTGCTCCCATGATATCTGTGATACTGGGACTAGACCTATGAACCGACTTCATGGGTTTTATGGCGAATATGCTAGCATACTGGCTACCAGGAACACTGATGATTCCTGTGCTGTTATGCAAGCGGGATCTTGCGGAACCGGTTTTTGTAACGAAAACAACAATGCTGTGGAACAGTTTTCGAATGATACCAAACAGGTCGGTCAGATCTAGTTGGTACAGATAATTTTCGGCATGCACAGCTGTTTGTGACCTATTTAAACTTGGCATTTTGTTGGTCGCTAGTATAGGAGGAAGAACAGGCAAGAAGACAAATATGCAAGGATGTCCTTTAGAAACGGTAATGTCCACATTAATAAGACGTACAAAAAAATGAGATAAAGTTAGAAGTTATAAAGCGAAGTACAACACGAACGTGAGTAATCAAGCACGAAATAAGCGTTTTTCTCCAACCAGTGGGTTCCTAGCAATTGCATCAGAAATCCTACTTCACGTCCAGGTTGTAGAGATGACCAGGCTGAATGGACACACGGACTAGCATCTCAAGTTATTCACGAAGTATTCTAGTGATGGCATTTCCGCAGCATGTGTTACGTGAAGTGAATACATCCTAACACTGAAAGAATGTCGGTTTCGGTTCAGGCTGCTAATCTGGTATTGTAGCGTCAATGAGTGAGTCCACATTTACAAACGTTCTCCAATGAATGTGACGGCTAATATAGTATTCTATGGATTGGATTATGTTTGTTTCCAACACGTAGACAATACATTCAGAATTGATCCAAACCAAACTTTCAAAGTGAACTTTCAAAGTAAAAATTGAACGAGACAGTAAAAAAGCTTTGTGACCTCAGATAGTTCTTTGTGAATCATTAGAGGTAGACACAAGTTTATAGTTAATCCAAGGTGAGGCATACCATTGAGTTACACATCAAAACAGTGCTTCCCATCTGAAAGTTCACATACAACAGAGTTAACATCCCAAGAGGTCATGCTAGCTGTTGTAATTGCGGATTGTTAGTCCGGTGCATTTGAGCGTGCGTATATGTGCACTGTCCACTGGGGAATTGACCAAACACTCATCATGCAGCCTATCTGTGCGTCGGCTTCGATTGCCCAATCACATGTTCGCTTTACTGAGCCGTTCGACGTGTGTTTTCACTCATTTCCCTGCTTTCAGTGTGCACTTACGCTTCCTTGTGACAGTTGCTTGCATCTAATCTACTAGTTACAACACAAAAACCACTCTCACTCTCTGGAATTACAAGATATAACACTGGTGTTTTATGCTAGCAAAAAACCCCTTAGGAGACAGATAGACCACTATTTTCCGAAATGATTAGTTCTCGGACCTGGTCGATTCATCACATTAGCGTAGTGAAGTGGGAACGACCGCACTGTGCTACTCGTCAGTAGTCATGCAGAGGTATGCACTTAGTTATTGTATTAAACGGGGGGAAATGTAACCAGGAACATTGGAATGCATGAGGTGGTGTTTTTCGTACGTGAACTTGGCATTGACGACGGTGAAGTACCTGAGTTACCGTTATAGGCGAATGAATGTTTTTGTTTATCGTGATGTTGGTTCACCGATTTATCTGGATTGCCGTTCGTTACCTATGAGTAAGGCAAATGAACGATACACATGTAAGGTTGGCAGTTGCTTCTTGTAACAACCGAAAGTTCTACACAAAAGATAAATAGCGTGGTTTTCAGTTAAAAGTACATATTTTAACATTTATGGCAATCCATTCTACCTTTCTATTCATTTCGACTGAAGAAACAACTCACAATTCTCCGTGAATTATCGATGTTTCAGAAAAGAATTAACGCCGAAATAAAGGGTTTTCTGTCCAGCTCATCACTTGTTATCGCATGCTATTTGCTTAGAGCAGAGATCCAATTCAAAGAGAACTCATAAATCACGTGAGAACAAACAGACCCTTCGGGTTCCAGTAAAAACTGTTTCGGAGACCGTGTGTTCCTTCCGATGTGATCCACCAGAGTTTGAACGAAAATTGTAATGCCTGAATGTTTTTCAATGAAATCAATGAACTATTAGATAATTTATGTCCTGTCCTTACATCTCATTCAGTGACATATTATCACATTTAACGACAATATTGGGGCCGTAATGATCCGCACATTTAACAACCAGAGGTCTTGATCAGAACAGCAAGTCCGCGTTTTCTTTTTACAACAGAGTAATAAATTTTTCAGGTAAACTATGTCACGCCGGATTCTAGCAAGTCTTACTGAATTCTGGTGACATTCTACGACCTTCAGACTGCCTAAAACTGTTCAAAGTTCCCCCTGTAACATTAAATTAGACGACAGAAGTGAGTAACGATCACTGAGAAATGAAACTTGTGGTAAAGATTGTTAGCTGCTTGATTTGAAAATAATGGTGTTGCAACCGTCAAAAGAGAAGCGTGTAGTGTTTTGACTGTCGTCTCGCTCCTCACGCTGCCCATCACGTGACAAGCCGTTTAATCAAAGTGACCCTCTCTGTCCCAAACCTGCAAATGCGCGTACGCGCGTCTACGGCCCGAAAGACCTCGCCGCATCGGAGCGCACCGCGCAGCCACCATCTGCACACTCAGCCAATAGGAACGCTCCAACTGGATGTGACTCGGTGCGGCCAGCGCGCTGACACGCATCACGTGGTTGTACTCGGATCGCAACGAAGACCGAATCAAGTGAACGGGAGAGGGCACGGTCCAGGGGGGTGTCACTGGGTTATGCTTGTACATTAACCCCAACAATACAGATCCAAAAGGATTGACAACCTTTTCGTTGACTATCACTGAGATGTTGCTATTTGTTGGTGACCACTCAAACTATCACGGTTAAGAGTTCCACAACAGTGTTGTTGAATTAGTGGTTCATATTTGTACAAGTACTGTGCTAATGTATTTATCACAGCTGGTTTGCTACTTCGACATTCTTTAGAAAGTGAGTTCAGTGGTCTGAGGTAATGCAGATATCTTTGTAAATAATACAAATGGTCGACTGTGTAAATGGTTTATCAGGATGGAATGGCCTTGAGGATTACTCACTATTCGCTTTATTTTTGGCAATCGACTGACTTTAAATGTGAGCCAGTAATTTGAGTTTGGCATTTGGGGATAGCCTATAGTAAGGTGTAAATTGATCGGCCACACAGTTGCAAGCGTTTCATCACCTCGCTTGGTGATAAAACATTTGCAGCCTAAATGCCAAGCTCGGCNTGTGTTCATTGTCAAGTCCTTGTCCGTGTTCATTTTCACTCATCGATTTATCCTGAATCCCAGCCACCGTTGCCTCTTCAACGCTGAAACGTTCACATCGACGTCTATCATTTGTTGAATAGTATTGGTCGTGGACCGTGGTGGACGAAAAATAGAGACCATGAAGATGGGTGACTTGACTTAAAATGCGCTTACACTCCAGGTCCAGATAGCCTGGCTGCACATGCAGTCTTGTAATGAGGCCTGGTTTTTGGACATACACTTCAGTTTGGAATCCTGGTTTTTGATACGGGTGTTTATTCCGAGGACGATCGGTATTCTTGAGTTGGATAACGTGAGCAGGGTACGTATAGCGAGATAACGCTTCGGTAGAGGTGGTAGTGGTACGGAGGCCTGACGATGAATGACGTATCTTAGTCCCATCACCACAGGGTTCACTGCATTCAGTTGAATGGTAGTTTAATTGACGACCTGATTGTGTTTGGTTCACTTCTAGTTAAAACTGCAGTTGAGCATGAAGGACTCACTCAAATGTGTGTACTAAAAACGATGCACTAGACAGCTGCAAATAATGAAACGAATAGATTAAAAGGAAGATTTCTGAGCTTCTCGATTGAAGAAAGTTGTCAAAAAAATGCCTTGGTCATGTTAAAACTATTTGTACATAATAATAAGCAGACGCCAGTTAAATTTAATCTGCACTGTGTCGTCGACCATATATAATACCATATTCCCTACCAGAGCGATAGCAGGCGGTGATTGCTAGTTAACTCGTTTAAGTGCGTAAAGCAGTAAAACCACAGACTGCGAATTGTGGATAGTCGTCAGGATGGTAATCGATCATGCAATGTTGGTCTTATGATCTGTGGTAGGCAAGTGTCACACAGTGGACAATGTGGTTTTTCGTCCTCACTGAACGTCATGCACCAACTGATGTGTTAATTCATCTTCATCACTTTGGCAATTGCTGCTTAAGCCTGGTTTCACTTGTTCATTTTGTTCTGCGAGCAACAGCTGGCAGCTGTACGAAAATGGACGGATAGATATACAGTGTGAAAGTTTACTTCTTGACAGTTGCCGGAGTCACTTCAGTAGGTGATGAGAGTCAAACTAAATTCACTATCCTCAGCTGTTGCGTTTTCGTGTCTCGTGAGCTAAAATTGGAGTGCAACAACCAAGGAAGTGATTAGCACACCTTTCTGCCAACCCGGTGACCGTAACCCGTTGAGCCAATGGATAACTGCATAGACAAACAATTTACTGTCGTCCAAAAACCCAACACGTATACAAGAGTTGGGGCTCTCGCCATCTGACGTGCGTTGTGCCAGTGGGATCCAGGACAATCGAAAAAATTGCCCACATGTTCGACGGTGATTGCGCAAACCAGCAATATGCAAAAACATTTTGTATTGTGAGCATGCCCCAACGTCGTGCCAATTCGACTATTGAACCTGTCTTCCTCATTTTTGACTGAAAATTTTTTTATGATGGACAACTCATCTGGACACACAAATGGAATTTCCAAAAAAGTGAGTCTGTTTCATTTTGAAAGCAGCTGACCCAAAAAGTTTCGTTTACTGTCGTCTGTAGAATTATTAATATATAATGGGTTCATATACCGGAAGCCCTGGAGAACAGTACATTAACAATGTCCTTCCTGATTTTATGGGACTGAATCTCCTAAATTTGACAAACTGTCATGTCACGGTTGGCCTCAGGTAATTCTAGAGTTCGGACTTATGGCAGATGAACTACTGACCGTATTGGAATAACCACACAAACGATCAGGTGAGTTACGTACGTTTTTTATGTGCTAGTCAGATAACAGTTGATTGACAGGGTTAGAAAATCCATTTTGTAGTGGCATTCGTTGGCTTACAAACAAGTGTTTACGCAAATAGCTCACGACTCAGATAATTCATTGGATATTTAAGGATTTGTGCCTAGAAGTTCTTATTTGTGTTCACATTGATTGTATTTTATTCACTGTGTGCGTTCTGCTAACAGGAAAATGTTCAAACACATTAACTTCATCGTTAGAAATTAGTTAAAGCTTATCGGCTGTTAATTTTCTTCATTTGCTTTCCCACCTTTAATAGCACCGGTGTAACCAAACATTACTATTGGCATATTACTACTTTCCTAGTAATAAACGTACAGATTATGGTAGTGTTGATTTCCAGTCTGAAGATCAGTTCTTGGACTCCAGAGAAAACATGATCGAATCAGCGAGTAGATATGCTGTAATCGAATAGCTACGAATTCATGAAAAACGATTACTGTGATAAGATTTTGAAATATATATCGAACTCAATACAAATTTACAGGCTTACTGTTCAGTTTTATGGAGGACGGAAAAACTATGTGCCTGGACACTGATATCTCAGGGGGAAATAAATGTGTACTAAGCGGTTCTCAATTGCAAGTAATACGTACTCAGATGTGAAGAAAACGACTGGCATGCAGACCATCAACTTCGGACACTGAGACGTATCGGTGCAACATACTGTTATGCCAGACACTGATCAATGTAAGTGACTGTCCAAATTAGCAAGCAGCGATGCCTGCAACCACACTAAGGTGATCTGCATGAAGATCTTAAACTGGTAGCCGAAGAATCTATGGCACCCGGTAACCGTAATGGGATTTCTTTGATAATTCAGCCGAATCTGCCATGTTCACAGAACCTGTGCAGACTGTGACTGTGAAGACCGCCTGTCTATACTATAGCCTGTTCAGTTAAAACTCATGTTTATCATGAACACTTCCCAATCGCTTGTTCCTTCTTAATGGAGAGAAAGCTGCTGGTCGGCGATCACCTGTACAGTAAATGCTCTAAGTTTTCATCAAATCTTCTTTCAGACGCCTGTAATTCATTGAAAAGTGATTAAGTGTTACTAACCTTCTATATTACAAGATTATTCTTAACTCCACGACTCTTCTACAAGCCAATTTTACACCTTTTTTCAGTCAATCACGTCATCTTCTGAACAGGGGCTGTATGAGCTTACAGTTGTAATAAGATGAGGTTGTGCAACGAGGGTACAAACTGTGACATATGCTTTAAAATAGAACTGTCCGCAGAATCTACTTAAGATATCCAGCGTTTCTGATGGTTGGGAACAGTGGGTGGTGTTGTTCGTAGCTCGGGTTGATGGTTTTGGTATTGATATGTTCGCCGAGCTTGGCATTTAGGTTGCAAGCGTTTCATCACCAAGCGAGGTGATGAAACATTTGCAGCCTAAATGCCAAGCTCGGCGAACATATCAATACCATATCCAGCGTTATTTGTGATGTTTCACTGTAGCTGCACCATTTATTAGTTGAGCTAATTCAACTGTCATTGACATTCTCAAGTTTTTCTCTCATTCGTAGATCTTGAACTTATAATTTTGCTGACGGTGGTCAGCTACCTTTGTTGGCGAATATACACTACTTCATATTTAATGGCTTCGGATGGCAGGTGGTCGACTGCGCGAATCTCAGACACGTTGAAATGTATCCATATTCACTGGACAATATGTAACTTGCAATAGTTTTGTTGTATTCATGTAGGGCAGCGTTGTGAACTGTCAAAGCCAGGAAAACCATGTGCGTATAGAAAGAACGGCAAAACCCCAAGATGGGCCTCTGCGGGAAATGTCTTTTCAGTAGAAACCACTTTGGTAGCTGCACGTCGACATGATGATGAATCTATGTGTGTGTGGTTGGATAATCTTAAGGTTATTAACGGTTGCCTCGTAAAAACGTAGTCGGAGTTCTTGTTCGAGTGGCGGCAAAGGTATACATCACCGACGACCGCTAACGAGAGCAAAACTCCAGTATGATGCTTCTCTTCGAAACAGACTGGCTGGGAAGTCTATCGAAATACAGAAACTGTGTTCAAATACAGATGATGTTTTCGGTTTGAATACGTTGAAATACCCTTTTATGCATTATCCTTGCCGTCGTTGTTGATCAGAAGATGTATTACCACAGCGCGCGGCTATTTACAGCGATTTAGGCCTGCGTGTTTGAACCACTCAACGATAGAGTTGGAACATTTAGATTAGGTGGAACTATTATGCTTGAATTCGTTGGGGTTTAACTTACGAGGAACCTCAATTGCAATGATGCAACTGGTGAAGGATACGTTCCTTGAGGCAAACATTCAACCACTGACGTCCTAGACAGAAACGTTCTCTCTAATGACAACGGAAAAACTGGTTTTAGGTAAGTCATCCCAACAACTTGCCTCCAGTCAACACTGGGTTCAAGTTTCATCAGGAGGTTGCGGCTCGAGAAAGTGATTTGGAGAAACGTTTAATGTGCTGAGGATAAACCATCACATTATACTATGAGCAATTAGTATTCTAACGTATTGAGGTTGGTGAACGCAGCTTCTAGTATCTGTCGTAAATGTGAGTCAGTTGGTTTCAAGGAAATATGTGACAGACCTACTGGAGGTTAAGCTGGCTGATTAGTAAGGCCATTCTCAATTCCTTCTCTTGTCTGTTGGTAAGTGATCGATCGTTAGTGTACAGTAAACTTGTCTCTTAACAAGACTGTTAAACACTCACAAAAGAAAGTGGCTGTTACTACAGACGGGATAATTTCGTAGTGCTTATTGCGATGGGATTGGTGCAACGGTCAACACGGTTACCTCTTGAAAGCCCACACGAAGTACAAATCCAGACCATGGCAAGGATATGCGCCACTGACGAGTTCAATAAAGGCCAAGCTCAAGTCTAATGCATTATTTTGAAAAAGAACTGAACAAAACGTTTAGCTAAATGCGAGTGTTGCGATCAAACCCTAGTGATGATACGTTCACATTGTTCAAATACTCAAAACTACACACATCCATGCTTGGAACAGGACACTTGTGTTGGGCAGTAGTTGAATATCCACGATAGATGATCGTTCGTAAATATGATGATCAACCAAATGCATCTACTCTCGAGGATGTAAGTCAAAAAAGGAAACTGTTTGTCCACTCCTTCGTTGAATTCATTATCTGGATGGATGGAAATCATGGTATTTTGCCACTTTTGTTTATTCACATCTCAATCAGATATGCAGTCGTGGATGCGGTTGCTGTTTGTATACATCATTATATTTGCTGTTTTATCCTGGCTAGCTTCTATATGACCTAATCGGGCAATGAATGCTGACAATAACCGATTTTCATCAAAGCCGTAGACGGCCGAAAGCTGCCTATCTATTTTGTCATTTCCATTCAAACATTTAAAACATCTTAGGGTTCTATGTTCCATCAGGTGCTTTCTATCCCGCTCACCAACAAACCTTGTTTAATTCATTAGTATCAACAATATTGAGACTACTTTTGTTGTATAAACAGTCTCGTTCGTCCAATCGTTCACCTTAGAATAAATATTTTTTAACTCGCGACGGAACGCTTGACCATGCAGCGCAGGAAAACGCATGTGTCATCTTCACAAACCTCTTAGGTGTTACTGAGCGTCAAGTNACTGTACAGATTCAGTGTCACGCGTGCAAGCCATTAGAATATTTTACGGTTTGGAGCATGTGTAGTGTTGAGAGGAAGAATGACCTCTACAATCTACGTATGCATATGCTACCCATTGAGTGTTAAGCCGGATATCAAGAATAAACTGTTGCTGGGATTCCGGATGATTTCTGTTGTACGAGACCTGACTGTGAGAAGTCAGGTTTTCGACCGGATTCGAACTAGTGGCATATACAGCATGCCTGAACTCCTGCTGAACTACGAAGCCATATCAGGAGCTCGGAAATTTCACATTTGGACTCTGTTACCCACTCGTCCCACTGCCTCACATGGAATCCACCAAATGGTCCAGGGAAACGACTGCTCCAGTAGGATTTCTCAAACAGTTTGCGCTGGAATCCATCAACTCCAGTGCAGAGCATAGGAATCTGCCACACTAATTGTTAGTAGTACGATAAGATGATAAGACCCATTCAGCCACGGGAAACGCAGTCGAATGCCTGTGTCTGTGCTCACTGCGAAGCTTAATCCAATGTGTAAACTTAACAACCGATAGGTACAAGCTGAGTGCAGGACAAATCAACAGTGTTTATTGAAGCCTACGCCAATGGGACAGGACAATCCAAAGCCAAAGTCCAGTGTTGGGCATCCTTTGATCCGTCACACTAGTCAGCGAAAACTGATTTAAAGCCGATCTGAACCCAATATCACGTTACACACGGCTTTTCATGAAGTAGATTGACACGGTCCAGTAACAAGGCCACAGAAGTGTCAAACACTTTAAGCCAGTGAGAATTTTAAGAAAGATATGTGTCCTCGCGAAACAGCGAACAACGCAGTAAAATTCCTGTCTGAATCTAGTATGCCAACTCGGCTGCATCAAATGAACCATCCCACTCGATTAATAATTCTCCCTCTTCCTGTTTGGTATTTCATGTGATCGCGTGGAATCGAGAATATTGTTAGGCACATTGATACCTGATGCGTTATTGCGTTAATGATAACGATCTTTGTGTTAATTGTGGGGGTTATCGGAGCTTATCACAGATAGGCTCAGTTCCTTCAAATCTGACTAGCTGATATCCCTAAACTGCATTATTTGTGCATATCGCTCAAGAGCTTATGTTTCATCCAAAGCTTTTGTTAACATCATGCTCTCTATGATTTAGATGACTCATGCTGGATGCGGTGATATCTTTGTCCCTACAATTTTTATAGTTTCTGCCTCCCTCAGAATATCTACGATTGTTCACGACAGGCTGCACACTGCACACGGCTGAAGAATACGAAACGTTACAGACGTGGATTTGCACTGTGCTTGGCCGGTTAGAATGCAATTAAACAGCGATCGTAGGTCAGTCGTGTAGAGTATGATGTCCAACTCACAGATGAAATTTGTTGACAGTCTACGTACTTAAACCTAGATGTCAGTTAAATTATTTGAACAGTGAAATCAGAAGACCGGTTTTGCAAGATGGTAATACCATTTCGTATGTTCTCGTCAGTTGCTAACACATAACAGCGGTGAAAATAAAAAAATATTTAAGCGAATTAAGTTCATGCATCAAGTCAATGTATACACTAGTCTGTCATTGGTCAAAACCATGGCAGACGGAGGTTCAAGGTCAACAGCTTTTGCACACAGAGGACCGGCTTGCTACGCGTGACTAGCAGCGCTTCAAGTGATATAAGAATGACCGGCTTGTGATGACGCATCAACACGCGGAAAGCGTTTGTCGGGTCGACCACATGGCCGGTCTCTAGCAGGTGTCTGGCGATCGTAACTGGGGCAGGATGTTTTATATTTTTGAAACGAAGACTCCCAGTTAAATTATTGTTTGTGAGTGCCAAGATGCAATTCTGTACACAGCAAAAGTGTACGGCTTATCGCGGCTGCATTAGGACTAAGAGTATCCATTACAGAAGAAAAAGTTATTTGTTTAGTACGATTGTTTTTAATTTGGATACAAATGTCTTCTTGTCAACGGTATCAACTTACTAAAGCCACGAATGAACTAGACGAACGTGAAATGTTTGGCCGTTCTGGGGCTATGATATTTTCAACTGTTCTGAAGATTACAAATATAAACTTTAGCGATTTTTCACATTTATTTGGTGCATACGGAATGTTATTAAGGAAATTTTGCTACTAATTAACCATATTTGTGAGTAATATGTGTAGTCAAAAGTAGCATGTCTGCTAACAAGGGAGGGTCAGTCTGTGTGATAGACATTTTGCCTGATGATAGTGTTTGAAAAATGTTTCTTATTAAGAAATTACAAACGGTCATTACTATAGTCCCGTCAGTTACAAAACATGCAAAAGAACAAGGCTTTGAGTTGAGCTGATTTGGTCAAAACGTGCTCTATTTGACGTCAAAGTTTTTTGTATACAAGTTCAGTCAGAGTAAACACAAAATCGTCATCAGTTTGCCGATTTTCATGAGTTGATCACCACGCAGCTGAAGCCCTCTGATGTCACCGGTTGAGATAAAAAAAATTCCTCCATTCGTTCTGGATAAGTGAGTAGGTGCGGACGTTCAACACAGTGTGCGTCTTCAACATATCTGATCAATACTTTTGTTCACCTGTATAAGATTAACATGTGTACAGTCAGTGTATAAATTCCACTGGAATGCATGCATATTTTTTTAACCGGTTTCCTTGCGTAGTGT
This sequence comes from Paragonimus westermani, assembly GCA_008508345.1. Classification (NCBI taxonomy): domain Eukaryota; kingdom Metazoa; phylum Platyhelminthes; class Trematoda; order Plagiorchiida; family Troglotrematidae; genus Paragonimus; species Paragonimus westermani. The sequence goes on from QNGE01001035.1 coordinate 197,610, forward strand.
ATATCGATTTAGAATAGTGCGGCAGGTCCTGGAAACGGAGGTAATGAACTGAAAGACAGTTTATGCGACACAACCACGTAGCCGTGTCCGTAAGCTTGACATCAACGGGATACGAATTAGAATTTATTCAACAAAACCCAGATACGCTGTAACATGTTCCGGTAGAAATGAGAAAATCTGTCTCACTTCTAATTAATTTCTTGCAGACAGTAATAGCTATTGCATTCTGTCATCCGCAAGACTGACAATTTTGATGTAAAACTTTAATAGCTCCGGCCTCTCCAAGGCCTTAAATTAAGTTGAACAACGGTCCGTCAGCTGTTACGAATAATGTGTCCAATGTACGATCAGTCACATTTATTGTCGCAGTGTGCCAAATGATTAGTCGTTTAAACAGCTCAGATAGGACGCCTACATAAATGATCCTAGCAAACTAATGTTTGTGGTACTCAGCAGTAATAGAAGGTAGTGTAATATATGGCGGCTTTAGCAGCGCTGAAGCTGAAATCTAACCTACACTTTATTCCCGGTGGGTATGTGACAATTGACAAGGATATAAAAACAACGTGCTTAATGTCGTCCGGGCAGAAATATTAACCGGAAACTAGATATTTATAACTATGAGGACATGTTGAGATAAATCAGAAGTGCAACATTAACGAAGCATTTTTAACGTACAGAAAGCAAGTGTTCAATCACTGTCTACCCAGGACCTATCAACTAGAGTCTGCACTAACTGCGACAACGGTAGTTGAATCTAAGGACACACTTGACGTATATATTCATTATATCAAGCTGAATCTTCAAATAGCTCGATCGCCAAATGCACTGCAATAAGAGAACGACCTCCCGCTAATACTGTTAGCCAGCTTTTGTATGCTGCATTACGCTGACAGTGTAATGAAGTTTGTGCCCCACAGATTGTCCTATAACTTTTCCATTTGCAGGTTTTCCGTTGTTGACTCTCTGAAACCGAAACAATCCATCGATTTGTCTATCCGTTGTAAAACCGTCCGGAATTTATCTTTATGCACATGAGCTTCCTCAGCTTTCAAAAATCAATCTTTTCATGAAACCTACGGATTCTGGACAAGTGTGTGCATGATTGTAGTAGTGTAGTGAGAATAGACGGTCGCACCATACTACTCACACCA
>QNGE01001036.1:7302-40122 GCA_008508345.1 Paragonimus westermani
TGTTTGAATATGGACGTAGTCATTTTCAGTAGTTAGGTCCCTTCCCGTCCCCTTCGTTTTTCCCCTTCTCTCTTCCTATATAGGGTTTGTTGTTTCTTCATGGTTGTGTGGCAGTTAAGCATTAGTGTTAACCACTGATGTATTGCTGTCTATGATGATGATGAATTAAAGAGAGAGAGATATGATACAGATAAGGTTTGAGTCACGTCGGGCTCAACAATTATAGTCGCGAGAGTTATTTATCACCAAGAGATAATGACGCCAATAAAAACATGTATATATAACACGTAATTAGCAGTGTGACATCTATAAACGAATAATGAGCTAGATAACCAAGTGTTTGAACGTATCAAAATCCGGCTAGCTCTGTACACATGATTGTTGCAGATCACTGCTTGAATACGCGGAGGCTCGTGGGGGATTTTCAGAGAGCTGGGTTGATGTCAGTGTAATCCTTGACTCGTAATTCCTTTGCTGTGTGAGCTAGTACGAGCCTCGGAGCGAAAATCCTTTCGGTGCCACTGTGTACCACTTAGTTCATGTCCTCCAGTACAGGCGCGACGCTGTTGTGTCTTGTGTCTCAAACCTCTAATTCTTTTAACTTGTGGGAGGGCCTGACGGCTTTTGGTTTGACCGTGAACATGACCAATGACAGTTCCACCATGAGTGAGATAATTTGTGCGTGTGTGTAGATGGGGAGGTGGTGAGAGAAGATTGTACGGGCACCTGCGGTGTCGGCATGATTGGGATGTTTTCACATTCGATCGCAGCCTTCGCAGTCAGATAGACTTTCCAGCCGGCCTCTTTCGAAAAGAAGCAATAGACTTGAGTTTCACTCTCATTAGAGCTCATCAGTAGTGCATATCCTTGCCACGATCGGGATTTGAACTTCGGCCATTCCAATCATGAGGCAACCGTGTTAACCACTGCGCCATTGATCTCATATTAGGCACGACCGAATCATCAAATCTGAACGCTCAACCACTCTCGCTTGTGAGCAATGATCAGGTTGCCCGATCGTCTGGAGAGGAGACACAGTTACTGCCTTTTAACTCCAATCGGTAACCCCGTGATTAGGACTTCCAAGACAGGTCGAGATCACTGAACTCATTAAACCTGCAAGGCGATATGATTGGGATGGTCCACCGTGCCGGGTGCATCACGAATGAACAAGTCTGTCTCACGAGGTCACTTCGCGTTTCGGATTGTAGAGTGAAAAGGTCACAAGACATCGAAACACGTTGAGGAAGCACATAAGAAGTGTTGATGCGGTTATTAGCGCGGATAAACAGAATGTGTCGGTTATAAATTTCCTGTCGATATTGACCCCCACATTGCCTATATGTCGACGGCACTGTGACGATATGTACGTTGATGTGTTTCAAGTCATCCGTGAAATTGCAATGGAGCTGGCGGCTCTGTTGTTATGTGAAATCGGGTCGCTGACTGTGGAAATGTTTTGCACTCGTGACAACGTTTGTAGCTCCAAAAGTATAATGCATTTGTGTAGGAAACCTGGTTGTGTAGTCCATCCGTCTAGTTCCCCGAGGTTCATGCCTACCGGAATAATTTCACAAAATGTATTTCTGTAATTTTTTTAGTCCGTAAAGATAAGGAAACCACGGCGCTCGATTTTGTGGTTTGGAAATTGCTGAAAACTCACGACCGAAATTGCTGTATCACTTTTTCGCCTGGAGGATGCACTGTGAGAGAAAAGTGAAATTGGCTTCAACCTCTCAATGTGTGTTTGGTGCAGCGCTGTACCTAGGGCTCTATCCGATATATCCACGAAGATGCTGATCTGCGTATCCGGTTGTTGGTAATGCAACACGATTGCAGTAGTGAGTGCCTCCTATAAGGTATCGAAGACCGTTGTGGCTTAGATGGTTGGCTGCGAAGTACGTTTACTGCCCCGAAGCAAATCGGTTGGAGGCTGCGTAAGATTGGCACAGTTGGGGATAAACTAACGATAATAATTCACAAGTCCAGTGAAGCGGCGGAGCTTGGGAATCGCGTCGGCGAACAGACACGATAGATTAATCTCAACCTTAGAGTCGAGCGGTTCAACCCTTTTTCCTGACATGTCCTGATCTAAAAGAATCAACGAGGCCTGACCGAGTTCGGACCTGGCTCCGCTAATAGTGAGGCCGTGTGAAGCTAGACGTTGTAATGTTATCAGCAATTGGACGGTATGCGATTGTGGAGAAAAGCTAGCCACGGGGATGTTATCTGTGTATGCATAGACGAAACCTAATCCTAGAATGATTACATCATTCAGACGCTGGAACTTCTGTATAGCGGTAAGGAGACCGGAAGCCATACGCAAATTTCGAATAGTGGTGATAGCTGTTTTGAGTATGTTTTCTAACGCTTCCGGCATTTGGTGATAGGCGCGGACGAATTCGATTTTGCTGAAGATTGTTTTATCTACAAGACTTGTAGTTACAACGCGGACATACGACACATTGTACCCATCTGGAAAAATTGCACTGTCCAATCCATGGGGGTCTCCTCAAGGGCATTAATCGCCTCTTTCCTTCTTTGACACCATGTGCAAAGGAAACGCTTATAGGGGCCGTCGCAATAACGAATTTTACTCATATTCGGCATACCTTAAAATCCTGACTGAAATCTGTGAGATTCGTCCGATGCCAGTCTTCATGGTCTTTGGAAGATTGGCCGGCCTTTCGTTTTGATATGATGAACCACATCTTCAACAACGGCAGACAGATAATTTGATGGGCAAGTCAATTCTATAAGTTCACGCAGCATCGTTCGCTATCCATCACCACCACTTGGTTCAGCAGGCAGTCGGCTGAGGAGAGGTGTCGAGAAAACGGCCCCCTATGGTGGATATACTAGTTAGAGTATATGACGGCTTGTGATGGCCTTCGTCGACAACTAGTCCGGAGTTCTTTGGGAAGACCACGCCTAACACCGCATCTGGTATGTCTGTAATAATGAACACCTAACGAGAAGCACACCGCAGACCTACGTTTAGTGTAGTGGAGTGTGTGTCATGTGTGCGTATTGGGATCCCATTTGCGGTTCGGGGCTTGAAGGGCATCGAACGACGTATATCCTTTCTAGAAGGTACGACACTGACTTGAACACCAGTGCCTACTGGAAAACACAACCCCAAATTCCTATGGAATGTGAAAATAGGCGACCAATGGTAGGACTGCAGTTGTTGTCATTACTTGCTGACAGTTGAGAAGGTGCACGGTTTAATGAGTTTACCTACTTTGGTCCCGAATCTATGTTGATATCAGCAGTATCCCATTCTTGAGCGCGATGTACAACGACAACGTCCTTTGGAAGCGAAACGAGATCGACACACTGTGAGAGGCTGAATTTTTAGACGAAGTTCTACTTGTACTGCTAAATCGGCAGTTATGCTTCCTGCATATTACTCCACCTGATGAACGCCGCTGGGACAGCGTTCGATGAACGAGTCAGCGGATCTTGCCAACTCATCTAAGGAACTCATACGCATCAGCGAAAAAATAACTACTGGAGTGTTCAAAGAAGTATGTATTGACGTTGCGGCTGCCGTGGTAGTCAGCATCATCACATTTTTAATCTTCCTCTCCATGTCTGTCTGTCTAGCCCCTTAAACCATATCTTCCGTCTTAAAGAACCTTATCTTAACGTTTAAAATTAGTCACGTGTCCGTGTGTGGTCGAAATTCACGAAATGTCACTCCGGAGAAAATCACACGATTTACGTCTTCTCATTGCACAGTCAGGCAATCCTTACACCCACAGGTAGCACATGAGTTTGTCATCGAATGTTTGGTTTTCCTCACTTGTTTCAACTGGCGAAGCAACTGAGATGGGGTAAGGTCCCCTAACTGGAGATCGCTAAAGGCCTGCTCCAGTTGCCTTCCTTCTGATCTGATGACACGTTTTAAGACTGCGCTCTTTATGTCATAAGGTGCCGTACTAATGTGCGGCACCAGCGACATATGCAGCGCAGTAGCCAAGTATATGAACTTGACAGACGGGCCAGTGATGCGCGCTAATGAGAAATGCAGCCCAAACTGAACTAGCCAACATTCTGGGTCGGCCGGAACACGAAACCTCACGGCGTTTGTCCATTAATCTAGGCTATCAAGCTCTGATTTCGGGACTGAGATATCCCATTGCACCATCGAAATGCACAGAATTTTCAGCAATGATACGTAAGCAAAAAATATTGGGATTAGGACAGCAAATTTACTGTTATGTATAAATTTACACAAATATACAGTTGCGAGAAAAAATATACCTGGCGTACATAAAAGGTTGCAATAAATACCACAAAACAAAAAAAATAATTTATGGAACACCAATTTCGTGACGCTACCTATTTGCTCTTTGGTTCGTACACCCAAAGTTCCCCCGACCCTATATTAACGTGAATCGGAAGTCATAATGAAAAAACGGCTGATCTGCAAAAAAACTTTATTTATTGATTTACTCAGTGTTCACAAATGAGCCCCAACGCCACAAGTAAATGCGCTAGGGAGTTGGACGTGAGAAGGTCTTTAGCACAACTTTGCGTTAGCCGCTGAAGAGGACGAATGTCAACGGAAACTTCAGTCGACTTTCAGAATTCGAACTAGCGCTGAACTGGTTGAGCATCGTTTCCAGCGGCAACGGCTAAAACCTCGTTATCTTGATGAATGTAGTCTACAGTGGTGAAGATGAGACGGATTCAGTGACCAATCATGGGTACAGCTGCGATACTCACGCCAACACAATAACTTTGATGTTAGCGGTTTTCAGTAAGATCACATTCACAAGGTAATGTGAACATGCACGGCGGTACTGGTAAGGTGACTTCACTACAGTGCACCATACACTATGATAAAAGCGAGCTTATTTAATAGGAAAAAATTTCCCTTAATTTAACTTCCTTCTGATGACGAGAATGAATAACCTGTGGTGAACTTGCGCGTCCGTTCCAATTTTGTTGTATCTGAAGCAGCACCATCTAACTCAGCTGCCTTTAATATTCAGTGTCGAAATGACGTAAGTCTGTTTCAATCGGATCTGTTGTTGGTCTCGATTTGTGATGTCACAACCATGCAATCATATCTTAACATCTAAAGTGAATTATCGTGGCAGATTATCAGGTTGCCTACAGCCACATTTATGTTTTAAATCGATTCTGGCTCGATAGATGGTACTCAAAGTCCAGTTAATTCTCTGGGACACTCCGGCCTAAAAACATCGGCAGTTCCAATTTGGGATGGTTTACCTTCAAATCACGGTATTCATGGTATTCACTTTAAACATCTCGATATATCGTCGTAGGGAGGCTGAGTGATCTCTTGAACAACCGACAGACTTTTAGCAACTTATGTGTCGAATCTGCTCTCATGACGGTTGTTAGAGAATAACATATTCATTTCGCCAATTGAATAGGTTGGTATTGGATGGTTGCATCTGATTTTGCGACCTACTACAAAAGCAAGAATCTCTCTATCCAGACGGCAGCTGCCGATTCCATTTGGGGGTTGTGACTGACTTATGTAGTTAGTCCTACTCTTTCCTAATAACGGTTTAAACAGTGACTTTATTGAGTCAACTTCTGTCATTACTTACGAAACACCTCAAAACCTTGTTTGCGGGATATTGCATTGCAGAGGCGTTAGATCAAAGATACAGTTGGAATGTAAGCTACATCTTGACATATTGAATTACTTGATGATATCATGTCAGGGCCCAGCTTCCAATAGTTATCTACTCAAGCTAACCGTGCCCGCTTTCTTATGTTATACATCAAAAGATGCAAGCAATTTACGCAGTGTAACGTTATTTACAGCATTCTGTATGCCATAGTTTTTACTGATTTTCGCATATTTTACCTCGCGCAATCTTACATGTACACTTGGTGTCTAAGCCAATTGAGTCGAGAGTACACCTTTTGTCCGAAATTGCGACCGGTGCGTTCCCTCCAACTAATCCCTGTCGCCTGTGGGGTGATTTCTGAAAAGCCAAAGGCTAATGTAATCAGCCATCTATTTCGGCATATCTTCGGATTTATTTGTTGTTACACCAATCTCCGTTGTCTCAACATCCCTGTGGAGGAGTGCGACGGGATAGTATTCGCTGGATACCTTCGTTCAGTCTGGTGGAACTTCAAACTAACGCACCTTCACGAACTGTAGTGAGTCAGTTTATTGTTATCTTAATCACATATTGGCTTCGTATTCGTACCTAAGCTTTATACAGCGTTGAAGTCTACTACCGTCTCAGGTACGTTATCTATACCCACATTCTTATGGTGCACCTCCGATTACGCAGGACTCATCCACATTTTCAAAGGAAGCCCAGCAATCGTTGATATAAGTGATGTCTTAACAGGTACTGCGTATTACCTGCAACTAGCCCCTCTGCAACCTGGCACAGAATGATGAATATTTCACCATGACGGAGGAGGTCATTGGTCATTGGATAACATCTCGGTATCGCAGCTTCTGACCCTCGGGATTTTGCGTATCTGCCCTTAGTTAACCGTACGGAAGTTTTTGGGGGTCGTTTTGACGGATGCCTTACGCACCTGTCCTAGCCGATGGAGCTGATTGAGAGTCGGTATGGTTTCAGGCTTATCCTTGTCTGCTGGTGGAAGTACTTCAGTGCTTGAAACCATTTTCGACCACCGGATACTCAAGATGTGCCAGACATTGCAGATGAAAGCAGCTCAGATGCCACGCGTTCTGTTGAGACTATACAATTTTACTATCACACAACAATTCAGCCATCGATAAGCAGTTTATTTTGCGTCCACGGACTACAGTTTTTCCTAGCGTTTTTGAAGACTTCCGGAATCAAAATTGGCTTCTGACACGTGAGCCTGCAAATTGTGGTGCACAGATATATCTTTCGACAGACTGGCACCCAAGTTGCAGTTATCTAATTTCTTCACTGGTGCGAATTCCAGGTGTGGGCAAAGCAACTTCACTCGAAGAAGGCGAACGTTCGAAAATATCTTACCTGCCTTGATATCCAAACAAGATTCAAAGTTCCGCAGTCAAAAAACCCATGATCAGTCCATGTAGTTCCCCGTTTGTGTGTAAATTAAACACAGTCAGCGGCACACAAAAGCGTACGCATTGTCAGGGTGCATATCCGAGTGGGGGCACCGAAGCGTGGAATATTCAGCAAGCACAGTATTCATTTTTAACACCGTCCTCCGATTTTCGTATGACAATTTTTAGCATTGCGGTAAAATATAAATTAACTAGGTTGTAGCTGGGGCATATCCGCGCTTCACACCAGTGACCACGCCGAATCTGCCAAAGGTCATTCCACACGATCGCACGTTTATCCTGGTAACAGCATGTTACATTCTAGTCAAATTGATGAACCTACATGGACGTTTGAACTTACCAATCCCCGCCCACAGTGCCTCACTCTCACGAACACAAGCATTTTGGTGAATTCCACGAAAAGGCACAAGACTGCCGGTTACGTTTACAATACTTCTGTCAGACCTATTGAGCAGCGAACATCACGTCCATCGTGTTATGAATTGTCCGAAATCCATACTGCCCTTCAGGAACATAAGTGTTCAAAACCTCCGCGGTGAGTCGTTTCAGCATTATTCTCGTTAACAACTTCCCAGCGCAGCTCAGCAGACTATTGCCCCAAAACCTGTTGGAACCTGGCTTGTTGCGTGGCTGTTACGTTCAGGACATCCGTGAATTCCTCAGGGACTACCCTGTTCTAAATGGAGTGATCTAACAACAGATACCTCGTTCCGAAGCTGGACCGCTGTGATTCAAAAGGCCATAAGGTAACCCATCTTCACATGCAGACCCCCTGTTTTGTATTTTCCCAGTAGCCTTCTGCATCTCTGCCAAACCCAAGCAGAGGGCAATTGACAACTTGGCATTTTGTCTTAGCAGGTTATTCACAGTCAACCATTTAATGACAGCCGACTATTTTAGTCGGCTACCGAAATGAAATAGAATTGCATTCATACTATGTCCCGAAGAAACCAGGGAAAGGTTTTCAATTCCAAGTAAGGAGCCGAAGACGGAAATGGATAGCGGCACGAAATGCTGCATGGGGAGACCATCAACGGCACGTCACACCAGAATCTTGGGAAACATATCGACTACTAAGAAATAAAGTCATCAAACTCGTCAAAGAAGATAAACAGGAACACCAAACACAAATAATGAGGAAAATGGAACAAAACCCAAAGCTCTTTTACCAAATTGTTAACAATCAGTCAAAAGTAAAACCTGGAGTTTCACCGTTACAAACTTCTGAAGGTACAACTGCCACTGCATCTGCAGCTGCTGAGGAACTGACAAACTTTTATTCCACAGTCTTTTGTCCCAAAGAATGTGTAACTCTTAGTCTGCATCCGCTTCTTTCACCCACCGACACACTTCAAGACATGACTGTGAACACGGAGAGTGTACTTCTCATACTCCTCGGTTTGAATACGAAAAAATCCCCTGGAGCTGACGAAATAACGCCGCTCATTCTTAAGCAATGTGCTCGCTCCTTGTATACATCTCTCACAGATCTGTTTAATCTGTCACTAAACTGCAGTATGGTCCCCATGGACTGGAAGTGTGGCACAATCACTCCAATTTTCAAAGGAGGGGATCGCTCAGATGTGTCCAACTACAGACCTGTTACACTATTACCAGTGATCTCCAAAGTGCTTGAACGACTAGTGGCGAATAAGCTTACCAAACATCTTGAAGGAAATAACATACTCTCTATTGCACAACATGGTTTCAGAAAGAGTCACTCCTGCCTCTCTAACCTCCTCCTAACTCTCGATGACTGGACGCTGGCTATAGACAACGGCAATCCCATCCATGCTTGCTACCTGGATATGTCCAAAGCCTTCGACCGTGTCAACCATAGCATACTTTTACAGAAGCTAAAACAACACGGTGTCACGGGTAAACTATTGGCTTGGTTAGAGAACTACCTGATGGACCGTGTTATTCAAGTCAGAGTCGACGGTGCTTTATCGAAGCCAGTTGCGGTCACAAGTGGAGTACCTCAAGGATCGGTTCTTGGGCCAACCCTCTTTCTAATCTACGCTAACGACATACCAAACCTTGTTCGATGTAAAATTATCTTATTTGCAGATGATATCAAGTTATGGGCGAGTATACACACCTCCGAAGACTGTGTACTTTTGCAGGAGGACCTCAACGCACTATATGATTGGTCATTGAGAAACAAATTACCCTTCAATTTTCAAAAATGCAAAATGCTCAACGTAGGAAAATGTGTTGAATTCACCTACACACTGGGTCCGCATCGTCTTGCATGGACTACTGACGAAAAGGACTTGGGTGTTTGGATTAGTAGCAGCTTGAAGACCTCATTACAGTGTACTGCTGTCTACAAGCGGACTTCAAAAATCCTGGCACTGTTGAAACGGATCTTCGGTAGATTCACAAGACAGACGCTGCCCAGTATACTCAACACGTATATCAGACCAACGATGGAATATGCTGTCCAAGTCTGGTCACCATGGCTTCAAAAGTATATAGTTCTGCTACAGCGAATATACCACCGAGCTACCAAGTTGGTGACTGGACTCCAGAGTAAACCATATGAGGAGAGGATTGAAAGTCTTAAGTTGTTTGACTTCTGCTATCGCCGCATCAGAGGCGATTTGATCCTTACATACAACATATTACACACACCGAACCACCCGCTCCAAAAACTGTTTGTCCGGCGAGAACCGCGAATTAGCAGGACTCACGATTATTTGCTAGCAGTACCGCACTCGCGAGGGAACAGCCGGAGGTACTTCTTTGCAGTCCGCCTGTGTTTCGCCTGGAATTCTCTACCCCAAGATGTCGCTCACTCACCCAACTTAAATATTTTCAAAACTAATCTAGACTCATTTTTATCTACACAACCAAAAATCGAACCCCCACACAGTGCTTAAATTCTGCTTAAAAGAAAAAACTCACAGACGCGTTCTTGTTTTTCATTGTACGCACATCACATACTTCCATCCTGTTGTAATTGTAATGCTGATTGCTTCTTATACCATTAAAACCTTGAATTACCTTGAATTACCTTGAATTACCAAAGTGTTTGTACCAAAACTTCATGATGATTTCCCGTTAAGTGCATAAAAGCTACGGCAACTTTAGTAGACTGAATGATTGCACCAAAAATTGTCCCAAACGAATCGCAGAACTCTTCGTGTTGTCGACAGTTGGCGGCGTGTAACTGAGTTCGATCACAAACACTGAGAAATGTGGTAGACTTACAATGACGGATTTGCGGTCTACTAAGCAATTCAAAAGATGATGTCGTGCGGTGTATTCATTACCTGAGAGCTGCTGAGGTCAGCGACTGCAAAGGATTCATAACGAGTAGTTTCTGCATGGTAACCTATCATGTAGAATGCCTATTTAGTACCTATCTATTGGAACTTACCTTGTACTACAAGCCTTACGCGATTCAAGGCTACGACATCGATGTCATAACTGCTGAGCTCTATGGAGATCGGTAAGATTGTGAGTTCCGGTTCTCTGGAGCAGTACTGACCCAGCAACGTGTGCACATTCTATGTCCTCACAGACAGCGTCTTACTTCTACACCGTATGTGATCTCTCTCTGTGTGATCTCGGCTTGAGCCGCTAACTCGGAAGTTTGGCAGATAGGACGAAGGAAAATGCGGCTTTCTTGGGGTAACTCAGCTGCAGCCAGTGACCCAAAGGTCTGACTCACTCTTCAGCGAGTGATAACTTAGGTCCAGTGACTACTCACTCCGTGTTATGTCGCGCGAATTTGAGGTATTGCAAGCCACTCGGAGCTTCTGAGAATTACTGTGGGTTTTAGACCTAGATGATAATATATAGATGGTCACGGTCAACCCTTATTCAGCCGGTGTGCTCTTTGCTTGAGAACACGTTTTGTGATCTCCTATCCTTGTTCACAGAAGACAGCAGTTCTGCAACCATAAATATGACTTTGTTGTACACTGCTAGACTCGTGGCTACTTGTTTAAGCAGTCAGTGTTGCGACATACAAATCTATGAGCACAACATAGATTGGTCAGTTGGCCAGCCGGTCAGTACGATAGCTGGAACACACATGACGGTTGTCTAGATAAGTTACGCGTCCTTTCGAATACGGTTCCCAAATAAGTGAAAATACGAACCTAATTTGGCCCCTTTGGGCTTATGACTGAATTATATCGCAAGCCGGAAGACGGTTTGTAACCGCCGCTAGAGTGTATGCCATTAACCTGTGCTACATAGCTCTTTCGGTTACTTTCCACAGTTGTTTTTATATTGCACAATTAATGTTCACAAAATTTCTCCAGTTGTGAACAGTCTGACGAACGAACCATAAAATTTTCATGGATTAAGGCTGACTAAGTTTTCGTAGACTTTGTTTAAGAAATCTGTGAATTTTCGAAGATATACGAAAGCGATAATCCTAATGCTGCTTACCAGTTGGCACACAAACCTACAGCGGAACTTTGAGACTTTTCATGTAAACATTTTGCCTAATTATCCCCTGATGATCGCTTATTGACGTTACATAANTAATGTTCACAAAATTTCTCCAGTTGTGAACAGTCTGACGAACGAACCATAAAATTTTCATGGATTACGGCTGACTAAGTCTTCGTAGACTTTGTTTAAGAAATCTGTGAATTTTCGAAGATATACGAAAGCGATAATCCTAATGCTGCTTACCAGTTGGCACACAAACCTACAGCGGAACTTTGAGACTTTTCATGTAAACATTTTGCCTAATTATCCCCTGATGATCGCTTATTGACGTTACATAAAAGCTTGTTCGTTCACTGTTTGTTCGCTTAACCCCGTCGATGGTGTGCAGCAGTCTTTCTAATGTAGCCTAGGTGGCAACGACAGTCGTGTCGAATCCGTTGTCGATAGATGGTAGAACAATTTTTGCAACCATTTTATGCAACCTCATGAAGTAATCCGTGAGTGTCTGTCACGTTTAACTCTACTTCGGGATTTTTGAGTGAAATAATGGGATCTAATAATATGTGATGCTTCCGCACGCCACCTCGGATTACCCAATTGGGTTCCATCAGGAACTATGTAGTCAACTGGCCAACAGGCAGACATCGATAACGAGTACTCTACAACTCCTCACATATCCCCCAATCCAATACCAATAAGCGATGGGAGTTATCGCGAAATTCAGCTCAAGATGATACCTGTCAGATGATAAGCATTTAAGCTTAACTGTCGGTATTGTTGATACGTTTCCTCTTCTGATTACACCTAGCCGTGCAATTTTCGTAAGCTTTCAGAACCAAGGTGCTTATTCTTCTGCAGAATTTTGAAATCAGAAAGACACCTGTTGGAATCAGATAGCCGAACATTAGCTGCCTTTGACGCAAGCTTCAGAGAGGAGAAAAACCTTCAAACTCTTGCAAGTTGTTGTGACATGGAGGGATCAATTTGTGTAGTATTTCTACTCATTATCGATGAATTGGTATTAGTGGACTGTTCAGAACAGTATATATAAAAGAGGCAACATTGAAACCAACTCCACACTTCTTTTGGCCTGGCGCTATTTGACAGCTTGTTAACTGTGTTTCAAGAGAAATTGCTTCCTCAGGAAAAACACAGTCTGGCGGTTCTCTCTAGTACATCATTTCGAGCAATAGTTGAATAGTGAACAACCGAAACATCCATCCTGCTCAGCCGGTGGTAAGTCAACTTCATACGGCCCTGACAACGTATATTTAGAAAACATCATCAGAATTTTGGATGAAGCCGCTGTGTACCGTTACTCCTCAGAGTAAAGTGGGCGGCTCTTCAGTAGGACCATAACACTTACAAAACCGTTTCCCACCAGTTGATGTGATTGACTCATGCACTCTCCGGCCTTCTCTACAGTCCAGCTATTTTCTGGAAGGGATTTCTGGCTGGAACGGGAGATTACGTTCCCACTACTGGGTTCAGTTTACCCTCCACTTTACCAGTCGATAAGTATGTTTAAGGTGCAGTGAGCTGCTGGTGGATAAAACTCCCACTAACTTTGGCTTTAGCCTGGTTTCTTCCATTGGGAAACTCTACTTGAAGCTCTGCAGGTTTCACTGTATAACTTTCATGCACAACTGCACAACTTTTCAAGGCTGATGTTACTTCCTCCGGTTGCTGAGTCGATAACACAAATTCCATGCCAGGTCTATCTGAGCACCTCCTGAGGTTCACAGTTGCTATATCCGCTATTTCGCCGTATCTTTAGTGAAAGGTCGCTTTCAACCTCTCGTTGCAAAACTTTATGTCTAAACAGCCCCAAGCAACGGTGAAATTAGGCAATAAGAATGTTAGTTAAAATTTTCTGTTAGTAAAAGCGGCTGTTACAAGAGGCAACCTACGGACTATGAGACCCAGAACAGCTTCTTCCTGTAACAAATTTGAGCACAGAAGTCTGAAATAGTTTTTTGCACAATGTGTATAATAATTCGTGGAAGCTTACCACGTATTTACTGAGGTCTGTTAGCTTACATAACGAAGTTCAATTGATTTTATGTGGTCAAACAACGAAATCAACAATCAAACACGTAGATGGTGGGCTTCCATGTGTTGATTGCTACTGAGAAGCCTTGCTGCAGAGAGGCCGTCGGTGATTTTTGCGTAACGTATCCAAAGTGCCTTGCCCAGATCCATTTGGGATCGGTATGTGTCCAGCGATCGATGACGTCGGCTGTTTGTAACTTGCTACATTCTGACCTGATTGGGTCATTGTGGTATCCGTCAGCGTTTTACAGACTCACACTGGAACGTGTTCGTTGACCTCTCTGTGTACAGAAAGGCTTATTCTTCACTCCCAGATTGCGTTGGTAACTGATGCGCACTGATATTTGCTTGTTTGTGTGGCTGTAATTTTGCTGTTTGGCCTCATAACGTCAGTTGAACTGTGATTTATTAACCCACAGACTGAAGTATGTACCTGAGGAGAAGCAATGAAATGTACTCGAGAGATACATCGTACAACAAAGTGCTTCTCAAATCTCCGTTCGGAAAAAGTCCAAAAAAGTGCTTTACCCGACACTAATGACCTCAGCCGGCTCTATGGTCAATGGCAGAGACTCAATAAAGTAGTACAAAATAAAGTTCACGAAAGAATGTCGGCTACACCCAGTGGTAAGTTAAGTACCACCAACATCAAGCCGGAAGACAGTATCCAGATCCGTGAATGTGGGTGACGCTAACATGCTGATGAGGGTGCACTTGTTGTCCAATGCCACTTCTCAAAGGAAAACATGAAAAGTTTCTACCTCTATCTTAATCTGGACTTATCGGCAACAACCAGGAAAAGAAACAGAGAAGCGTAAAGTGGGCTTAAGCTTGCTCGACGGTGCTCCAATTAATAATAACAGTACATAAATCTCGAGCAACCTAAGGAACGATCGAAACCAGCTATGTATAAGCAATCGAACGAATGAAGATAGTGACACTGAGTACATGTCAAGTGTCAAATGCCGTCGCATATAGAAGTGCCTACTGAACGGCAGAAACGGGCTGCATGGCTACAACCGGGATTCTTGGAGAAGCCCTAGGATCGTAGTGCACTACAAATAAAGCCGCACTTTGAAAGTTTACGATGGGTAAACAATATGGTCAGATTATGCCAAAATAACGGAATTAAAACGATCACTGGAACATCACACATAACCACGATTTCTGTCGTCGCGACACACGAACATAGTTAACAGTTACACTGTAAGCTTGACAGAGAGAATAAACACAATCAGGTTACATTTGTTACAAGGTCTTATTCGTGCGACCAAACCTTGTCTGTTCATGCCTAAACGTTCATTTGCGGATAGTTTGGTCATGCTATGCACACGACTGACACATATTTCGTTAATGTTCGGAAATGGAACTTACGTTATAGAATTTTTTAATCTGTCGTCATTCATATGAGTGTCTGTTATGTTGCCGATTGGTATCAGTCTAAGACGGTGACTACAGTTTAGCCGTACCTCAGCGGAGGATAGATGATGATCACATAGAGACTGTCGTAGTGGAAAGCACCACTTGGTCGATAGGTTTATTACATTCAGCCTTCACTGAGAACACATGACAGTGTAATAAACACAAAACAAGACCCCTTGTATTTCTACCAGATGCAGCAAATCTAAAAATTAACCTGATAACTATGTGGAAAACACACCGGCTCCCTTTACTGATCGTTTTCTGAAATTCAACCACAGTCTTTTAGGTTTACTTAACACGAATGAAAAACCAGCATATATGCACCGCTTATAAACGTAGTGGACAAATCTCTGCTTAAAAGATTTAAATTTCAAAAAGGAAGTGAAAGACACATTAATACAAGTTAGAAATTGAACCCACGCACTTACCCTGAGTTAGCCAGCTCTGTGATCTGGCCGCCGTTGTTGCCTTAACAAGAATTTAGTACACGATCAAATGTTTACTTTTGTGAACACAAGGAGATTTGTGATACCGCCAAGCTGTATCTGGTTGTGTGGGTGTAACGGTAACTGGTAAGGTATAAGCTATTTGTACTGGTGCGCGTGAATGGTTTTCGCCGTCGTTCATTTATTTTTACACAGTGTTACTATGATACAGAAACTTATGTCAAACCAAGTTTGGGAGGGGTTTTGTGTCAGAGTTAATCCGGCCTAGAAAATTGGTTTATTTTCTGGCGGCGCTTCCGGTTGACCAAAGAGGACCACTGGTCAGATAGTTCCAAGTGAATGTGGTCTGTCGGATAACAAAACCGCATGTCCTCTGTCTGCGTTTGTTGAATTCTTCCTGGTGGTTTGGGATGATCGAAACAGTAACAGACAACTTCGTTGATGCCGGTGCAGACATTCGGGTTAATGAGACCATCTCTGTTGTTCAACAGCTCCACAAAAGGTAGTGGAAATAACGTTTCTGCAGTGCTATTGAGAAAACTGCTATATGAACGCTTTTTCGCCTTGAATGTGAATTGGCCAGGTATCAGAACTATCGTGCGCAGACAGTGTTCACAATGAAGCAAGGGTCAAACGACCTCTCCAAGTGGCCGCCGATCAAATGGGGTTAATCTTATTGAAACAGTGAGGCCCAGACGAAGATGAGAGCATGCCAGCAGTATTAAGTACACAGAGTTACAGCAGATTTGCAGTGGTGATTGCAGTTTAGATGAAAATTCAGGACACTTTTCCTCCGTGCCGTCAGATCACGGAGTCCGTCCTGACTGTGCACTTAATCTGGCAACTTTAAAGCACAGCATCAGCGAACACACTAAATACATTTCGTCATCTTCAACGCTAACTATCGTACTAGACTTAAAATACCGGACACACCATGCAGAATTAAACAAATGTCACAGAAACGTTACCAAGTTTTGAAACTTTCACGTCTCTGTATCTGATCGCATGGACTTACTGTTTTCCTTTCCCATCTGGCTGAAACTTCCTCTACAACAACAAGAACCATTCATTCCTATTGAACGTCCCTAGATTTGTGAATACATGACGTTGACATTACGAATTATGACGGCATTGGGGACAATTCAAGTAACGGAGGTGGTGGTGAACAGCTATCGTGAATGCTACTCAGAATCTTCAAAGTAGATAACGTAAAGCGTGTTGGATAACTGTTTAACCAGTTATGATAAAATTATGTTTGGTTAAACGGCTATAACCCTAATGAAGTGCACAACAACTGTATGCATCTCACATAAGCGCTTGTGGATAGACCCATGTTTTCTAATCAGATCGAAGTTTGAGATGAGGTGAGGGGATGTGCTGTAGTGTTCCCCATGCGCATATACGTCAACAATCAGTTTTCGGTATCAGTGGTCAACAATTTGATGTTCCCGAAATTCCTTTTATACGAAGGCGCTCACGATAAGGATTGATGCTTGGAAGAATGCAGTATTTTTCTTAAATGCGTAACCAGTGGCAGTGTAACAGCGTATTCCCGATTCCGGACAACACAATCTCAACACAAATCGCGGTTCATGATATCTCAATATGTAATCGAAATTTAAAGATTGAACTACTTGTTACGGAATCGCATCAGACCAGATTGCGCTTGCTATAAGCCGGTAATTCAATATCCTGAGTAATCTGAGAAAATCCTCAAATGCTTTGGGTGTGCATTGTTTTGTTGGCTTGACATGGATAGAGCCGATTCAGAGGTCTGCTCATATTAACGACATATAGAGATGACCGAGTTGATCAGAGTTGTTTTGTTATTCACTGATAATAGACAGTGTTCAGGATGCAACTAAGTAACATTAACACATAAGGAAGTTTTATTACTGATAAGTGCTGTGACAGTTTTATGAATCGGAAGAGATTCAATTTCAGAAATTCCGCACTTTGGCTGGATTCGAATCAGTAACAGAAACAGCATGCCCAAATGCAACAAGCACTGTATTAGATGCGCTACAATTTTCTGTTCTTTTGGCGTACCTTTATGAACTAGCTACAAGAGTGTTCGCCACCTTTTGTTATGTCGGGTCTGTCACAGGCTTGGCATTAGTCGCTGCCCAAAGTTTTAGCAACTCGGTCGTTCCAACAAGCAGTCACTAACGACCTGCAGTGTAAGCTGTAAAATATAAGGATAGAACGCACATCTCAATTCAAACTACGACAAAATCATGCTGATTATGAACAGGCAGAATTTTGCTAAAACAGGTTTGAAGATGTTAATAATTTCAACATCAACGACGCTGTGAACATCAATGTGTTAGAAAACGGAAGTGCCACGCTAGTAGAAAGGAGAACACATAGAACAGTCAACTCAGTTACTAAGAATTATGATGGTTAAGTGGCTCTGTTGTGCTACCAGTCTAAGTATACTGTTTCCTAAAACACGTTGTCGGAATAGCCTAGCTCTTCTTCTCCCGCCGTAGTACGCGTCAAATTCTCATATTACATCAGAAACTTGTCAACACACCGGCCCACATTGGGAAAAGTAGTTGCATTAAAAAATGTTAAAATATTTTTCAGACCAAGTAGGCAGTTTTCAGCTGTCCTGCTTGAATAAGATGTTTGGGTGTGATCAGCGGATGCCGGCAACCCATCCTGCTCAGTCAGTCTTACAACATTTTGTTGCAAAATGACTGCCCTTTTAGGTAATCAATGCACGGTGAACTATTTCCCGGCTAAAAGTATGCCGATGTGCGGCATTTGCAAAAATAGAGCGTGTTGCGATCGGGGAAGATACCTTAGGTGATGGCGAGTAGGATTCAAATCTGATCAAGACAAACGTTACCATACATCGCATGGCATCAGCCATGGAATCTACTTGGTCGACCTGGAATCACTTTTGGGTATACAGTTAGCACGCTGACGTCGTTCAAGCAACTTCTGCATCAATCTTTGGCCAGCTAAACATCAAAAGTTCCACTGTCTTCATTTTCTCCACACCAAGGTAGTCTGAATGCTAGTCATTCGAAATTACTGAACGTAGTTTAGTAAGCACACCAATTCTGTTGCTCAAACATACAGCGTTGTCGGTGGTAGTTGAAACCCTTTGATGATGAGTAAAAGCTCCGGTAAACTAAGTTTCGCACACGCTTTCTCTCTCTTGTTTATAGCCGCCGTGACCACACGAAAATACCCCCTCGACGGTAAATCACATTCAATCGATTCAGGATTGTCAGAATTCACAGTCTATGTACAGTACATGTGTCTGAGGAGAAAGTCGGTATGTTGAATATGCATGCACAATCGATATTCGTGTTATTCAGAACATGTTGCTAGTACGTTGGCAGGAGATACACTGAGGCAATTAATCGATTTTAATGCCGTATTGTTAGTTATAACCTAAAGGTTATTTAAAACACAGAGTTCCCTTGATCCAGTTCACCAATAGCGATAGAAGACATACATCGCGAGATGTTAACATTTCGTTTACTCTCTTCAGTCGCGAACGTAAAACATTAGAATATATAGGACATGCGGTTAGCAACACAATCAAAAACATTCAACCATTGGGTTATTTGTGAAGACCTTATCAATTCTGTTTGACTTCGAGTAAAGCTAGATCCTGTTGGACCAGAAGGTTCCGAACCACACAAAATTAGATACCCATGCTGTTCTGACGCAGCACCTGAGTCAGCAAAAGAGACATGTCCGTGGTCACAGGAGATAACAGCTAGGGAGGAGATAGCCGTAATACAGCACTAGAAGCCAGAAATCCTAATAAATTACGCACTGTATTTTTACAAGCATCAATCCAACTGTGCTGGTCGAAGTTTCGAAAAGTTAGTCGAACCAACAAATCGATGAAGAATACACACCACTTCCTGTCATACAACTCTATAAGAGCTCTTTCTTAAAGTGATGTGACAGTTTGTTTGTTCAACTGTTGCATTACAATATAAGTAGCTTTGTGAAATATTCCGCATTAACTACTTGATGCATCAAAAAACGAGTATTTTATAAATGAAACCCAAATATGAAAAATTCGGGCGTCGGTTGGATTCGACACAGCGACAGAAAATGAATGTGCCTGATACGTCAAGACTAACTGGCCTAATTCACATACCATCGGAAGCCTTCAGATTATCACGAATTCATCAAGTAAGTCCTGATCTGCCAAGATTCAACCGACATTGCAATGAATGCCATCTTGCCGCTATTTTATGTTATTTACTTCATGCCAGCTGTAAAACGGATATAGCTCATCATCTGAGTTGCGGAGACTTCCCATTAACTTTGAAATACTATTTGCTGACTCAAAATTCCGCATTTATGACTTACACTTGTTGAACACACAGTTGCGGCTGTCTCGCTAACGAAGCCACCAAGATGCTGATAGGCAGGGCTAACGTAAAAACCATCATGGCCACTGGCAGCTACAAACGCTACATCACCATCCTGGTTTTGTTTGATAGCCAGCGTATAATGAGTGAACAGGACAAAATTATGATGAAAACCGTTAGGTTTTTAACCAGTACTTTCTGTCATATATAACCATTCACTTAGATGTAAACTCAAGATCTCTGCCTTATTCGTGTGCTCATATAATACTTGATGGTGGATTTCAAAGTTCTGATTAAGAGTATAAGTATCTTTCGGAATTACAAAATCACCTACGTGCCATCGCAGAATGAATCCTGAGTAATTAACTCATTCAGGCATTTCAAAAATATTCAGCTCGAGTGTAGACCAACAGAAACAAGGGTTTAGAGGTCAACGTATATGGAGGAAAATTTCACACATCCCGGAATGATTTGTCTGTTAACTGGGAATACCATCGGGTGGGAAAATTTTTGTTGAATAGTAGGGGTTTTGGTCAGGTCTAATGAATGATATTGGAAATGAGTGGTCACTAATCATAGCCAAACAAGTGGCTGACTCACGCAACCTGTTGGTTATCTAACGTAATGAAAGTCTATGCGACAATTGTGTATAAGTAGACAACGTTGCGATCCGAGTAGAAATGCTGCTGAGCATAGTGACAATTTGACCGACTTTGAAAAGTTGATTAACAGGTTCACGTAAATGCTCAACAAAACCTAAAGCACTGTTTTATTGAATGCTATCGAACTGATCTGATATGAATCAGCCAACGGGATCATCAGGCTAGATCCCGATGGTCTGAAGATCATACACAAGATGGACCTACCGAGTAACCGCATATACCAATGAAGTGCCAAATTATGCTTGCTCAAGACTGCTCCATAGCAAGACTCGGCTCACGCGACCCTTGAATTTCAAAAGTATTAGAATCGCATGAAACAATAGTTATTTCATGAGTCCGTTTCCATTTATAACTCACTAACCATCCCAACAGTGTTAAGGTATGACAGTTCAAATTGTAGGTAATTCGCTCTCTCTGCGGCTTTCAGTCTTCAGCATACCAGCCTACACTATGTTTCTTTGTTCACGTTGCAGCCGTTATCTCGCGCTATCGTTAGCTTGTCAAGTGTCATGCAATTCCCGTAGTTTCTTTTACGTGATGCTCATGTCCTACATGCAAATGCGTGAAAACCCCGCTGATTCTACAACCTTTTGCCAAATCTAGGAATGCTCGCGCGCGGTCGCTATGTGTATTTAGTCAATCGCAGTGTTTCAGCCAGACCTGATTCGGTGCGATCGAAACAGACAAGCAGAACATGATTAGATTGTCACCTGAGCGGCAGAAATGACGCAGGTGGACGCGAGTACAGACCACACTGCACAGTCCCCATATGCGCTATTCTTAAACCACTCAGTACAGTAAAGATGAAAAATGCTGACTGTTGTTGAGAGATCGTTAACTGATAGCGGGCATTCAAGGTTTCGTGGACAAGATTTCTAACACCATTTTTTTCTGATTTACAGAAGGTTCCGAACGATACGAACGTTACGCTAATCAAGACGACCAATGTTAGCCTTCACGTTTAGCCTGACCGGATAAACACTCCATTCTGGATATTTACGTCAGTGAGATTTATATCCAGGAAGCTTTCCGATGATCAGTGGGAACACGTTTACCTTGACGCGCTGTGCAGAACTGCAAATATAATCTCGCATGGGGGATTTTTCTTGGGCAATCCAAATTCGATTTCTCTCACTTCAATTCCTTTATGTTTAGGGACTCGTGGATCATCTTCCTTAGTACGCTGTACCGGCTGGTTCAAGCCTGATGCCCTGATTGGCAAAGTTATACCTTTAGACCGTAATCCACGCAACACTGACGATGATAGGCGACAAAAAGCAGTATATTTTCATCATCCAGCTCCCATTGGTGGAAAATGTAGCGAACTTTCAAATGCTTATCCAAATGAGCTGAGGATTTACGGTTTGCCAAGGACAAATAAACACACTCACTGCACTCGTCATTGTGAGAACCACTGTAAATCGTCTAACACGCATTGTAAAGATTCGGACTATTCTCACCATTGTCCAACCAATCTGACTTACGAGTGTTCACAACCGAATTACTGTTCAGACGCAGAAATAGTACGTTCCCATGATAAACTCAGTGTACCTAGGTACCTGGGAAGCACATCCAGCTTAGTAATCTACCACGTTTTAATAGTTTCATCATTCTGTTCGATAAGCCCTATCTCGAAACTACCCGTGTTCGAACCAATCCCCATTGAGATGCCCAAATAAGAAAATGCTGTGCTATTTGTCCTACGGTGTGATCCTTCCGAGTTGCTCATTTGCAAGTGCTCAGCATCTTGACGTTTCCGCATTTTTGCTACAGTAACCCGGTCACAAAATGAATGAAGCTAAATCATGAAGACCAAGGTGACTTTACCTCTGTGAACTACCGTATTTTGACTCTGGCGTATTCGGTAAAAGAGTGGTTTTTGGTATCTTCACTGATCCGACAAACACATTGTACACACACTGCAACGTCCTATTACAGACCAGCTACACGTATGCAGGCTTGCGCTGATTGAGTATCCACTCGCACAGAAACAATATTGCGATTTGACATTCTCATAGATTCCCCAGTGCTCATCGGTTACTTGCCTGCTGTTCACTCTCACGGTCGCCATATCTCACTCAAGCCTGAATGGGACCTTTAATCTATCTCGCTTTTTCCCCAGAATTATTCAGGATCATTCTTCGAGTACGAATTATACCTCTATACTGGGACGTGGTTTCCATTTGTGACGTGCTAGGCTTGCTGTCTTTTACGAAAGCCATTCAGCCACCTGTCAACAGGTATCATCTTTCGAGATTGTGAATGGCGCTGACTTGCAGAGAACTGCTTCTGCATTGAGATACACTTCCAAATGAACTTGGTACGTACAAATGCAGAGACATATAATTCTGACTTTCAGCTGTTACAATATAGCAAAGTAGATCGGGTGATCAGAAGCTGACAATTCATCGGTTAATTACTGCTACTAATCAGTACGTAGAAAAAACAAACTGGGCAAAGGATAGTTTTGCATGGGTCAACTTCGTAGGAACCTGGCACTACAGGCTTCAGAATACCTGCAGCGTTTAATTTATGTCAACTGATAATTGGTCTTCCATGGTTTGACCGTAACGACTGACAAAAATTTCGAGAGCATTGCTCGTTCAATCAAGAGATTCCTGCAGTTGGCTGCATACGAAAGAACTGGACGCTAATTGTCGACCAGCGAAAATGTGTTGTGGAAAGAGGAAGAAAGAAAAAACATTCAAGTGATTAAAAATAAATTCACATGAGCCTGGTTTATGGACGCACTATTAAGACTGTTTGAGACAATATTGGGTATGGTATAGGCGACTAATTTTCGGCGGTAGATCACTGATATACTTCAGTTACCTCCAATTTTCGCACCGGATGAGAAGAAGGTTTTGACGACAGGGTACAATGTGTTCAATCACTTTCACGCTACCTGTTGCCATTCTGGAATGGAATACCTCCTGGAAGTTGAGGCCACGGCAGAACCAATTAGTCTGTGCGTTCTGAATAACCACGATACACTGAATTGGTCTGAACACATTTCGGACTTAAACTCATTTGAAGGCCATTGCGGTTTAGAAATCCGTTTGATTTACGGAAAGCAACATACTTAAGGATAGAAACTGAACTTTTACAGTGATCACTATATTTCTCGATAAAAAAATACACGCAAAGAGTACGTATGATTATTAAGGAAAACTGTCCGTCACATTCCGTTTGAACGCGCCTGTATATATTCCGTTTTACACTGATCGGACAGTTATGAAATGGTACAATTTTGAATTACTACAAGTATTGCAGCTATTCTTTGGTTACGAGAATAACCACATATAGGCAAACATAGGTTCTCGATAATTCTTCTGCAGGGAGCAGATTTATGTATAGAGTTAACAGAGTGAGATAGATACATCTGTCGGACTTACAAGGTCACTGGTCGATCGGTCAGCGATGGCTTGATTGGTCCATTGTTTCACGCTCGTCCATTGGTTCGACCGCACAGTTTGGCCATCGATTCAAGTGACCTTGGTAGGTGCAGCGCCTGACCAACCAGCTTCTAATGACAGCAGCTGGTCAAGCAACCTAAATCCGACAGCTTCGGCATTACAAAGTGTATTCAATCGGACTGCTTTTGATGGATTGTCTGGCAAACGGTACACCGATTAATAAGGTTGCTCATTGTTCACCTGATGCCTGCTTTCAACCAGACCAGTGAGGATAGCACTGTTGACCGACCATGTTTCCCCGTGTCCCAACCATCATGGATGGTGTTCTGAGATTCGTTTCGAAAGCTGTCTTGACGTTCGACCAATGTAACCTGCTCCACAGGAACAGGTGAATGAGTAGATACACATAAATGAGGTCTGAAATGCCAGTTTGTTTTGATATAGAAGCTGAGAAATAGGGATGGGGTGAACAGGATACGGAACCCACTTGTGGTAATTCATGCCGATTACTCGGTTGAGTCTATCTGTCGGCCAGTTCGCAGCATTTTTATCTTTGAACGGCACTCGAATAAGGAAAGTCTTCTTTCTTACGTCCCGCTCTCCAGGCTCAAATGACGTTTTGATCGCGTTCCTGGTGATAAATCGTTCCTGGTAGCTGGTGTCACGGAGTGTGTTCTAGGTGAGCTTGAGTTCACTGTTTGGCGTATCTTTTGATCTAAGTCCGTATTGTCCATCAGCCAGGCAACGCACTAGACAGTTTTGTTTCGAGGTTACAAAGCAGTGAAAGTTTGCATACTGACATTTCCAGACATTATTGTGATGGGTCCTGCGTTGAATAGTGCTGCCTATCCGTCGATGCAAATGAACATCTACAGAGAATATTTGATTTTCGGTCTCCTCCTTAAGCGTGAACGTATCTGAATGGTAGACGATGTTTTGATCGTTTAAATATGTATTTTGTTCCACACAACTTGCATTTTTCAACCTTGTGCTTGTATACCATTTAGCCTTACATTGATAAAAATCAACGAGATATACGAAAATATTTGTTCTTGTAATCAGGAGATGAGTGTTCTATTGACGTCTCAGTTGCCGCTAAAATAATTGGAATCACTTGTTTGTGAACTTCCACTGTAAACTTCACCGCTCCATTGTGCATATGTTGGTTGAAAGACTAGATGGCGGGAATGCTGCACCTCTCGTAATCCACAACAAAAGAGTTGTAATTAGGTTAACTGGAAACTCATGTTACGGGACTTAAGGTGAGATAAAGCCACATTGATCATCATGGAAGGAAGTGGCTAATAGTTAGGGCGATCAGCCTGGAACATCTGCCAATTTCAGGCAGACGACGTAATATTTTTTCTTCTGAGCACAATGTGTTACCATCATGCTGATTATTCTAATGTTTATCCACAAGGTGTGTTATTTTGTCACTTAGGAAGTAAACTACACAACAGAGAAAAGTAAACTTGTTCGACGTTCACATAATTACCCTGTGAAAATGATGGCTAACTTGACTAAGCAAAAGATACTGGGTCGTCCTTATGTCAAGCCCTTAATCGTTGACTCAAAACTTAGAAATAGGAAAGACATGGGAATTCGGTTTATTGGAAGAGTGAGCTACAAATTACGCCGCGGCGACTCGGAATTTACAGGGCAAAACAATTGCCATTCATGGTCGACAATATACTAAGCAAGTCAGATGAGACGAACATATATGGTAGCCAACTCTGAACAAATCACGTTACAGGAGCATGTGAAATCCAACGCGAGAAAACAGCCCAGATAGCGCACAGGCACTCGACCGTACGGCTACAAACTGATAGGCTGGGTGAAATCATGAAATCACCCACGGCCATACCATCCGAACTTGGCTGAACGGTCGATATGGTGTGTTGCGTCTTGGCTGCTTCTTTAAGAGATGCGTTTTTTTAACAAAAGAATAATGTGGATTTTAAATTTTAATGTAACACAGCTGGATATATACAACCGTACAATGGTTTTCATTGGCATCGGAACTTTCTGCTCCAGACATTACGGTAGCTGCAGCTTCCCAATCAACGTGACACACACACGGCTGCCCGTTGAAAATATGACCTAACCGGCTCGTCGCTGTATTGACAGCAGGTGATTGACCTTGTGTGTCAGATGGGTCTGCTGAGATAGATTGCCATTCATTTCTTCAGCGGATGGAAGTTGTGAGGTTTGATGGGCCTCGATGGGACACTGAAATATGCAGGTCGTTGATGACACATTTCGGGGTAAAGTGATGTTTTCAAAACGGCTGCATATGTGGAAGAGATTGGGTAGTGAAATTGCAGGCTATGAGCAGATTTTTATTCAATAGGAGAGATTTAGGCGAACACTACACAAAGACTGGTATCAGAAGAGCACTGGTTTATTCACGAATCATTCATTTGGTTGACCTGGTAGACTGAGCATATTGGACATGTAGGAAGAATTCGGTACAGCATTCTGTTACGACTGAAATAGACGCATGGTTGACGGAGTTTGTCATTGCTAGACAGTCGTTACAAGTGTATGGAAAGATCGTACGTTGAACGCAAACACTACTTTGCGTGGTCGCCATGTACTGCCATCCTTGAATTCAGTGCGGCTACATTTGCTTGGGTGCCCTGACAGACATAGTGCATATACATGTTTACAATAATCATTTCAAGTCACTGGTCTTCCTGCCTTTCAGGCCTGCCCCTAATTTCCCCATGTACGATGTGCCACCCTGCACGCAAACGAGGCTGCACATTGTACATTAACTTTTGCCTCGGAAACGCTCAGTTTAGCATAACGCAAACAGTTATATTTTCTTAAGTGGGATCGGCCAATCCGATAGAGTGTTAAGTGTTGAAATGGACGCAAGGCAGTCTCGATTCGCTTGCTTACTGACCTTGCACTGGTTAGGAACATATATACAGCTATCCACCATTCAACTTGCGTTCACTTTTCACTATCTGTTCACCAATCGAATTACAAACGCTAGATTTTCTTCACATTCCTACGTTGTTCGCTTCACTAAATCACAAAGTGGTGTTCAGCTAGCTGTTA
Organism: Paragonimus westermani; assembly: GCA_008508345.1. Lineage (NCBI taxonomy): Eukaryota > Metazoa > Platyhelminthes > Trematoda > Plagiorchiida > Troglotrematidae > Paragonimus > Paragonimus westermani. Next base: position 34,168 of record QNGE01001036.1, read on the forward strand.
CTTTTGTTCTGTTGCAGACAGGTGCGCAAAAATGAACATTTTTTGTTCACTTCCAGTTGTGCTGACTGCAACGTCTTGCAAGAATTGCTCTTTGGGTACGTATGCACATATGTATAACCAACCTCCACGGCTTGAGAACTATGGCGTAACGAAACATGAGAATCTGGTGATGAATTAACTCAAACCGCTAAGTGACCAAACAGGGAATCTCTAATCTGCAGTGAGCAGTGCAAATCAATTGCGACAACTGAAAGAAGAAGGGACTCTTCTGCTATGGCTTTGACATTCAGATAGACTATCCAGATAGCCACTTCCGGAGAGAAACAACTGGCTTGAGTTTTGCCCTTACTCGACTCCAATGCTTTTCCCGGCCACGAATTTTAATGGAATCTCATGCACTGTACTGAAACGATACCACATACTAGATACGATCAATCTACCATGGCTTGGTAGCAGCGGTCACGTTTCTGGATCGCTTGGCTCAAAATTCAGCTTGAATGCAAAGGCCGTGGACAGATGTCAGTAGTATTCAATTTGTACCATTCAAGATCTCGGGACATTCATCAGAGCTAACACCTACCAGTCACCTTAGTTCAAGAGCATACTACCTAAGGAGAATTCATTTTACCCACATGCCTCTGAACTCAATTACGTTAACACTGGAATTTTAGTATATAAGTTAGCGAGATTCATTTGTAGATCAATTCAACCGATGTTGAAAGACATCACAATTTATACCTGAGGTGCTCTTAGATGTTCCCGATAAAGTAGCGGTCAAGGTTCAAGGTAAACAAAGTCATAATCGCAGCAACGTTCATTCATCTAAATACCCGATGATCTATTCCTCAGGCAAATATCATACAAACAGTAACTGATAGCATGGACATAGCAAAACTGTGCACAGGGACTTATCTGCACTTCGTAGTTGTTGTCTAACACCAAAAATAGATGGTGTACCTGAAATTTAAGCTACCAGAGCTACATCCGTTAGACATCACACGTTGCTTTTTGGAAGTCGTTACTGGAGGTGTTCCACAAATTGTGGTTATAATAAGACCACTTTCCAGTTAAAATCAAAACTTCTCGGATCGATACTTTTCACAAAAGGATCACTAAGGTGTGTTCTGAATAGTCATATTTAAGATGAAAACAGGTAGAATAAAACGACCGCTCTAAAGATCTCTAAACTATTCTACGGCTCACAGACGACCATATCGTAAAGATATATAGGCCAGGTATTAGGTGTTTCATCTTATCACCAATTACCTCACTCACCATTTATCACATTGGCATCTAAATAGGGACGGTGATTACGCATTTCCAAACCTAGGTGCGCACCGTTTTTGCATACTAGCAAATTGTGCTGCATTGGAATGTAAAGAAAACTGATTTGTGACAGTGCCTGTAAAGTGGGATACCACTTCTTGTCGTGTCCACGAAATCTATCGACGTTACAAGAAACCAATTAATCCTGTTATGACTGCCAGTTTCTTCAAAATGGTTTTGGTCACCAACGTATGTTTGAACAGAACTGCAAATTCATATTCCTCAAATGTTTCTTACTCTTGTATACTTGTATGCTTATTTTCTATCATGTGCAGTGTAAGGCCTTGCGAACTCCTTCCTATCAGGCGAACTGTTATGTACATATTTTCAATTCTAAAATGTCAATCAAGGCAGTTCCGGCATTTCTGGTGGACACACTTCGATAAAGAGGTATACCGTTTTTCGCCATATGTGCACAACTTACATGGAGACAAATGGCAATGCAAGCGAAACATGCAATCCATTACATGTCAGTTAAACACAACTGTGGTACAGGACATTTCTTGAGAGTAAGGCAGTATAGAATAGTGAAACACAGATTAACATAACACCACGTGACGTTGCAAAATAAATTCTTGATAAATATTTCTAATGAGATTTACTTGGTAAATGACTACAAAAAATTTTGATACAGTTACAATTCGACAACTCATATTTGTTATAATCCGAAGGACTTCTCTGAGTAACGGGTCTCTATACTTGCTTTTTCTGCAGTTGAGGATTTTCATTCCCGGTAATGCACACAAACGCATTCCGGTATTTTGGTCATGAACCCAATTGTACATTTATTCACTGGAACAATTTTGGCTCAGATCAATTGACGTTGTACTGAACAGACCCTTAGAGCGCGATTAGAAATGAACAGAGATAACACATATATATGATGAAGGTCCGATGTGTAGCAATGAGATATGGATATGTGAATCTCGTATAACGTTTATTAGTTATCAACGTGAAGTGGAGGATTTACCCAACCAACGCGTCAACAACAATGGAAGAACTAAATAACAGCTCGATTTATGAGTTTATTTTGGAAGAAAGTCCACAGAAAGATGTGAACGACGAGTTAGTGAACTGTCTTGGTTTGACCTTTCCACAGGACAATTTCTTCCCGGTTTTCGCTTGACAGCGTCTTGCTACTGTTCAGTTTATTTGATTGGTGTATAAAGCACTGTCTGGAAATTTGGGTCTGGAAACTTGAAAAAACTTTTTCCTTTGTCAATTTCAGCTATCTGGGTGGAGGTGATTGGAAAAATTCCAATACAGACCCCTTAACGTTTGATGGTCTAATGCGTAAAGCAATTACGAGCAATGGCACGAATCTGGCCAAAAAGTCTGCTAACCACATTGAACAAGTTACATTTTCTTGCAGTCTTGTGGCATCCCTTTATATATTTTCACGGAGATATCTTGAATAGCTTGATAGTGTAGGTGGTTTCATTGCCAGTAGAACAGCTGAAAATTCCTCAGCATTTGATACCAAACCTTAAAGTGATATTTCAGTAAAAACTGTCACTTCCTTGAATTTATCCAGTCCTCTTGTAAAATGAAATCACAAAAGTCAAATTAGACCTCATGAACTTGAACTATCTTATTTCGGTTGGCGGTTTATCTGGTCAGCGTGGATCAATCATCATCAACAGCACAGACGTTCCTTACACTTGTATAACGTTGGAATTTGCCTATTGTCATCATCTTGCTTGGGTACCCACATTTGTCTGTCTGTGTTTTTACGTATCAACTGATTGTGAACACAGTCTGCCAATCCACCAAGCTGAGAAATAAACGCTTCTGAAATACATGACACCCTTCTTGTATATTATCTGGTCAATTGTCTTACATTTTTGGGATATTTACAGATGCTTCCTTAAAACTAACATTCCTTCATTGTTTCATTTGCTGTATGAACTAACCGAGGAAAGATGATGTGAAAGAGCCTCAAACAGCCACGCAATGCTCTTGGGACTGTTGGATGAGTGGTAAACAGACCCGGCTTGTAACCCGATAGGTTAATGTTTGTGTTCTCATTCAGACAACCTCTAACTGGTAGGTTGAAATGGAAACACGAAAAGCCTTTGGATGATTTTCTGGTGTAAAGCATTGCAAAGTGTTATCTTCTATCTTCAAATCTCGTGTGCACTTACGCTGTGCGAATTAGCAATCCGAGTTGAACTGTCCTTTTTCACACTAAATGAACATGAACAGACAGAGTATTAATTATATTTTGGTGGCCAACATTTTTGTGTGATAATTGCATTATGGGACAATAGGTACCCAGTTGATTGCTCTAATCTGATCACAATCCTATGGTGCACAGTCGCTTCTTCAAATTCAGCAAAAGTGCATACCTAAAGTTAAAAGGTAATTAGTGAAATGTTTAGTAGATTATATGGAAAGTCATGTACAAACATGCTGTCACGGGTATGTAATTCAAAATGCAACGCACAACATAAATTTGAAACGCCTAATTCAAAATGTTGTGTTGATTGTTTTGACGTGGAGCTGTTTGAAATGCACGGACGTGTTATATGCCGTTTGCACAGAAATATATCTATTCTTTTAACCTCAGTGCGGAAAAGTTGAGCAATTTTCGTTTTCCTTCATTCTGGAGTTCAAGCATCTCTCGGTTGTGCTTATGTAACTTTCTCTGTAGTTACATACAACTTGGTAAACACAATGTGAAGTGGCACTGATAGGCTGATCTCTTTTGATTGAAGGCACCGGTAGCTTCTGAGTCCGAGCTCTCACACGGAGTTCAGCCGCATTGAACGTTTGCCTGATTAAATTCCTTAAACGCTGTGTTGTTTGACGTAAGTCATAATCAACCTTAAGAAGCAGCTCTATGTAGACTCACCTTTTTCTCTACGGTGACCATCTCCTCGGATGGTAATTTTTGTCTACTGTGCCCATCTATGAACCTTCTGGGGTAACTATTTGACTGTAGGACAGACGTAATCAGATCTAGTTCTTCCGCGAGGCTGTTGTGCGTACAGGTTCGCCTTGCTCGTGTGAACAGAGTATTTACTAGTGCTCGTTTGTATTGGATAGTTGTGAGGCTGCTAAAGTTTAGATATTGACCTGACCATGTGGGTTTCCTGTACACGGTTCTTCTAACCAAGCCATCTTCCCGTCGACTTATTAGGATATCTAGAAATGGCAGGCAGTTGCCGAACTCAAATTCGCAAGTATCCATTAGATTAGGGTGGTAACTAATCAGACGTTGTACCAAGTCATCTATCATCTGCTTAGATCGACTGAAAATTGATGTGTTATAGACGTAACGCTTGCAATATGGCAAGTTTTCTATCTCCGTAGCTAGCTGTGCCCCAATTTTTAGCATGAAAAAGTCTACTAGGATGAGACCTAGTGGACTTCTCATGGCTACTCCGTCTGTTTGACGGTAGGACTGCTCGAGGAAACGAAGACTGACATTCTCAGTATGCAGCAGCAAAATTTCCTTCAATATATCGGCAGAAAGCGGCAAAGAAGTGTGACTCATTTCAGCCAGCCCACAAACGTAATCCATCGTTCCATCCAGCGGAACATTTGTGAATAGTGAGTGAACATCTAAACAGCACATCAGTTCGTTAGCAAGATTGATTCCGTCCAGGTCACTGATCAATTCAAAGGAATCGTTAATGGACTGTCTTAAATATCTGTTTTACATGGGATAGAATTGCGACCAGCCAGTGTGCCAGTTTATGGTAAGGGCAGTTTGCCATTGCCAAAATTGGCCTGAGCCGCACCCCAGACTTATGGGTCTTCGGTAGGCCTAAAGTTGTGGTGAAGACGATCTGCACGACTTAAAAGATTTATATGCTACTTTGTTAATAATCCACAATCGCAAGAGCAGCTCAAAATGTCGTCCTATGCAGTCCTCCATTTCGGTAACATTGTCCACCATCTTTACCCACCGAAACTTTGTTCGGTCATCCAATATCTTCTTTACATACGCATCTTTGTTTAGAATGACGGCCCCAGAACCCTTATCAGGCTTACTTATAACTACGTTTTTTGATCTAAGTTCTCTCAACGATTGCAGGTGTTGTCTCATGATAGCGCACCGAATATTGATTGGTGTCTTGATAAACCTATGAACCATATCGGTGAACTTGGTCTTTAACCAACCTAGATTGTCTGCACTAGTTGGTCGAAGGTAAGATAATTGATCAATAAGGTTCTGAAACTGGACTTCAACACAAATACAACGAGTTTTATTTGATGGTATTTTGTAATCAGGGCCTAAATCTAACGCTTCTAATCGCAACTAATCCAACCCTACTGAAGAACGGTTCAGCACCTAATTACTAGGGCAAGCCCTGACACTGAATTCCTAGTTAGCCCGTTTTCTTTCACTGTAACACCATACAGTAGTGAATACGTTTGCCTGCTGTTTCAAGTGGAATTTGGATTATAACGAAAAATTATATCGTTGAAAAGAGAGGGACATTTAAGCAGTTTTGGATCAAGCATTTGTCGGGCTTGTGTACTGTTTTGACCCGGCGGGCTATGCTGACTAGGACTCCGGTCCTTCCAGGTGCAACCTTGTCAGACAGGCCAAAGGGGAGCAGTCAGACGAAAAGCAGTTACACTCATAGGATTGTATGTCGCACTGCTGACCGCGTAGGA
>QNGE01001036.1:43288-198727 GCA_008508345.1 Paragonimus westermani
TAGTTACGTTGCACAGCTTGCGATGGTTGGGTCACGTTCTCCGTATGCCAGCTGAGCGTTTACCGTACCGGGCATTATATACTGAGGGCACTAGCGATTGGGTTAAATCGCGTGGTGGTCAAGCAACAACGTGGTCAGGAAATATGAAGACCTTGATTGCTTTATTGAGCAAAGTGGGCAGGTATCGCCTGCCTTGATGGGGTCCTCGTGATCACTCAAACCGTTGGTTAGAGACACTATCCGAGATGGCGATGTGTCGCAGTCAATGGCGTACCTGTATCCATACCATTTCTAGTTCTTCCGATGAGTCTTCTTCAATCTTTTTTGTCCTTCGTAGTACTCTTTCCTTCTAGGGTATTCTACATCACTGTTGAGGTGAGCGGCGGCCCGAGCCACAGTACCTTTTGGTCAGGCTCATGGCTGTTTTGATGATGATGATGATGTATTGAAGAAAATCTTCGTTTCTGAGTGCATTTTTATAACTTTTCGGAAAGTTCTCTATCTTAGAGAGCCTTGTGAACTGACTACAATTCGTTTCAACCTTGGTTGTATGTAAAAATCTGGTTCACTTTGTTGAGAAAGAATGAGGGGGATTTCATGGTTTTGTACTTGTCCCAGATACTTAACGTCCAGTTCATGTAAAATTGTGATGAGTTCCTATGTAATATTTCTTACATTTGCGTCAGCATCATGTGAGCAGAAAATATCATGCTGTAATTTTCTGGTCTGAATATGCCAGTGGACGGTAGCGTTGTTTTCGGGTTCCAGTATATGACTGATCGCAAGATCTGACAAGTCATTTAGATGCAAGTTATGTTTTCATTGTTGTCGTTGTGCGTACACAGTATTCTTCATGGCTACAACTCGCCAAAATAGTTGTTGAGATATGAACCAAATATCGTTCATGTTTCACCTGTGGCCGTTTTCACGATACTGTTCATTTCAACTCTTCGGGGCGAGATTTGAAACAGACAGATTATGCAAATTTTCTTTCTGTTCGATAACCAAGTTCGTGGTCATCGCTGAAAATGGAACATTTAGTTACTGAAATTTTGTGCGTGAATAAATCTAAACTCTACCGCCACTCTTTTCCGCTTGAAATTTGCTGAGGGATAATCGTGTGTTAGCCGTGATGTTAACTCCCTTTTATATATCTTCGGTTGATGGAATAGATTGGGACCAGACTTCGTGAAGTGTCCAATGAGAAGTGCTAATTTGTCGGTTCAGTTGGGAGATATGATACGTTCAGCGGATAACAATCAACTTGGAGTATCTTCCGCCTTGGGCATCTGTTAAAAGTTACACCCAACGCGAAGTTACTAAGAATGGTAATGAGTTTAGCAGCTCGAGCTGACAAGCTTACAATGTAGATTGCACACAAAAGCAACAATTATCGGCTAACAAACTGCAAGCGTTGCATAAGCGAAGGCCAGCGACAAAAGTAGTCAGACTGTTTTCCAGCGCACTCAAAGTAACGCCGAGACCGGAACTACCGATATGCCCTGTTCAGAGTTCTGGTAATGCTGTCTAACCATACCGTCTAGGAAGAGCCGTCAGATGAATACAGGTCTAAAGAAAGTTCGGGTTTGCTAAAGATATGGCCTTGGTTACTCTGTAGGGTTAAATCTTTTTTCAAAAACCATAAGATGCGAACTCACTATTCCTGCTTAGTGTACACGTTAATGTTTTATCTTGCAAACTCGATGACGCTGACGGTTCTATCTTTCCTTTACTTTAGACACTGAGACTAGATCTTAATTATTCCACGGACATCCGTTACAAAATTTATCGCAATCGAAAAAGAGTGCTTAACAATGTTGACTGGATTATCAGCCACTCATTATGCGTGCAAGATGGTAATGGATGCCCATATGGTGTACAGAATTTACAAAAGTATGATACGTACACATTCACAACAATATAGTGTACTGTGTAAAATCATCACCTGTTCTTGCCGAGTGAACTGTATAACGGAATCTGCGTCAGTTATGATACAGTAACTTCATAAAAATCAAACTCGTGCAATCACGCAAAAGGTACTTGTTAGGAAGTGATATTTGTTTGGGTAATCCTAAACTTGGTGGTGTCTGAAATGGTTACCCAAACGATCCATCTTAGTAATAAACAAATATATTTAATATAGAATAGGCTTATTTTTCCAAGTCTTGCAAGGCTCCCCATAAACAACACACCACAGCAGAAGGTTGTGAGGATGTTAAATTTCGTTTCACTGCAACGCCCTTCAACCTTCACAAATAGTCAAAAATCAGTTTTTTATAAGTGTATTTACTTCGTGTTGGTAATTTCACTGACCTTATAACGGCTTCCCGAGTTGAGAAAATCCCTGGAATAGACTGTGAAGGTTTTTTATGCATTTTCTTGAAATGTTCATGGAGACTGCCGTCTGAACAGCTGCGTTTCTCTTTGAGAGAAGAAAGTGGACTGTGGAACAATACTGTGTGTGTCGAGCTACCGCAAAACCTGAATACCCCGGAGGAGTAGTCGATTTTTTGATGTGTGGATGATGTCTACTACTGCGTTGATACGTTGGAACCTGGCAGCTCCATGCATCCTGCAGAACTGACAAGTGGAGTAAATTTCGAAAGGTAAATTTATAAGCTGTCATATTTTGCAACTCAGCCGGAAATACCATTGTACTCAAACTAGTCGTTGAGTCCGCAGACTGATTACGAGTAAGTTCTTGACGAAAGATGAACACGATCCGCTGGAAATCAAATGACTGGTAACTCTAAACGTTCATTCGATCAAAAATGAGTTTATCGTCTATAACAGCAGTATACCGCAAGTAAGTTGCAGAGATGTGACTTTTGGCTAAACTTGACACACAAATAGCGAGATTGTTGTTTACACCTTCCTATAATCTAACAGTATACATTGTATATTTAAACTTGAAATATTCAACTAAAACCTAGATTTCATTTGCTTGGCACTTGCAATGCTTTCGAGTGCTTAAACGCCTATTTCACACTCGAGAAGCGTTTTAAAATCCATTGTTTTTAATTTTTCTACTTATGAGATTGCCAGTGAATTTGGCTCCGTCTAATGGCACAATCAACTACCGTAGGCTAAGATGATGTATTGCTGGTTTTAACAAAGTACTACCTCTTGGTATATAAGTACAGTGTTGAGTCAAAGCATCAATTTTGTCATCAGCGTCATTTACCGACTAACATTCTCACACTAAGCAACAGATTGTAGTCTGTTGCACCATTATCATAACCGACGTAGTTTTCTTTCTTTGTTAACAGGGTAAGCGACTCACGGAGAACACAACCATGAAACACATGCAAACTGCCACTGCTACTATATTTTGACGTATTTGTGAATAAATATAGTATTATTGTGAAAAAATAGTGAGCACACGAAATTCGATAAAATGCGAATCGTGTCTCTAATTTTTCTGTCGGTTCGTTACGCCCCAGAACGTCTTTCATACGTCCGTAAAATTTCAACAGATTGGTCATCGCGTTCGGTGTCAAGAAAATCAGCCTGATGGTTTTAAGGCGACCAGCTCTGTAGAAGCCAAAATTACTGATTGAAATCAAAATTTTCCGCTACCATATTGGTAATGAAGCCCAACAACGAGCTTCCTGGGATAAATTTAGGTCACACGAGTAGCTCTACGTTAAACTGTGATGTCACGTTACAATTGTACTACCAAAAACACTTTGCAGGTTGTAATTTAATCATTCCCAAACATCTCCAGCCCAATGAAAATTTTGAATTGCATCTTAACGGTGCCCACCATCGGCTTCATGCTAAAATGTGAAACACGCTCTGACGAAAATCGATATTTCCGGGACATTTTTACTGCACAAAGGACCGATGAATCAGTACAATATGGCACTTATCTATACCCAAATTGGTTTCGTCAGCACACGTATGTTCTTGGTATCCACCCCTTGAAATATAAAAGTGTCTCACCGATAGAGTACTCTTAATCTCAACAATCGGTTGTTTTGCGAAATACCTAGAACTGTTGGCTACAGCTGTGGACATCTCAGTACATACGTTAGGCTCTTTATTTTGCTCCACAGTTAAATTGAATATGAAAACATTAGGGAAAACGGGTTGTCAGAAATGTATTGTTGCAAAGGGTCTAATATGGTGTTGAGGATAACCCAACGATCAGTAGGTTTAGTGAAACGAAATCATGGTGCCACCAAACTGCGAGTTCTTAATCAGATAAACTGGCTACCTGTGCCTGCTGTCACAAAGGTCAACAGAACTGCCTCAAATCACGCAATGTTTTCAAGTATCTCATAATCAGGGAGAAAAATGCGTTGGCAAAACCGATAGACAGTTGATTTTGAGAATAAATGAACACGCTTGCAGATGAGGTCACAAACGGGGTTACGTAACTTGAAAATATAGCCACAAAAATCCTAAAACCCTAATTTCTCTGATCGAGTGACACGTGCTTTCGACTGGCCTCAACATGGAGTTGGCCTCAGCCTTCACCAGCGTACTGCACCATCACAGAAAATGGTCCTTAGAATTTCCTGAAATCGTTCCCATATAACTGTTCAGATGTATAGGATTTGGAACACATACATTTGTGAACCCCGGACTGCCCTATGCGTACATTGTAGTAAGTGTGATTCGGGCCATACTGTTTGGTGTTTGGTACTCATTTTGTTCACGCCCTTCGCTGAAGCAATGCAGGCGGTGAAATTCGAATTTTCCTTATTAGTGGATACTTGTTACTGACGATCCAAGAGAAAATGATAACAACTGCGTCTGTTCGTTTTTTGAATAACTTGGTCAAACATGTGAAACCATAGATATCACGAGGGAAGTAACGTACGTATGAGATTAGCCTGTGGAACGATATATCTATGCCACCTTTGAGTGCGAACAGACCAGCATTGTGTATTTTCTTTGAGCGCTTGGAATGACCAAAACAGCATGGCAAAGAGGTTAACCGTTTTATAAAAACGACATGGGCGAACACTTCGGTGTGACCCATTTTCAGTGATAACTTACGTGAAATCAATCTCTCTCATATCTACCAACCGCACTGTCCTACGATTTACGGTTTTAGATTATTATCAATAACAACTAGCCAAGTCAGTCGTTTTGTCCAGTTGAATAAAGATATGTTTTGCCTATATATATAGAACTGGATCGATCGGGCTTAAATTGCAGAAGACCGCAGACGTCAATTAAGCGCACGTACCAGCTTGGTCTTTCACTTGAAACCGTTGGTTAGAGTGTCACTCACGCTGACTTATTGTAAACAACGTGGCAAATCAAACGACGATATTCGGTAGTGGTCTGATTGGAAGTCACTAGGTGCTTTGAATCAACCCCAAATTCTTCAATCCCTGAACTACAAACAATTGGTACTTATATTGGTGACATTTTATAGCTCACGGAGATGCCTTGCAATGTGAATTTCACCTACTGCTCAGACCTTGACTCAAATGATTCCCTTTAAAATGTAATAGGATATGGACTGCTTGTTGGTGAAGTTAGACGGTCATGGTTAGTCACCAACTACATAGCTTCAGCAGCCGCGAGACTAGGTATCGACTTTTATACACGTACATTTTGTGCGTTCATCCACGGGGAGTTCTCCATCTTTTCGTCTGAGTTTCAAGATTTCGTAATTTCTCTTTATAACCCTCAGCGAGCTTGGATTCGTCAGTTGGATGTATTGCAAGAAAAGCTATGGGTGAGCACTGTTGTATCTTCCACTCAAAGTGCTTATCTATCTACCATTTTTAAGAATGCGCACCCATCAAATCACACATGACATAAGACGATGCAGTTACCCATAGGCTTCCTTATATGCAGCCATTTCCCTCAAAATGTTTTATCGCGAAACGTGTTCTGTGTGACAGGCGTCCTCTGCAGTTTCTCCAAAGCTTGTCTAATTCATGCGTGAACAAATATTCTTTGGGACATTTCATCCGAAAGCATATGCTGTCAGGAACACTTTATCCCGAGACAACTTATCTCCAGATATCCAGTACCCTGTCCAGGTAAGGTCTAGTCGGTCCCGAGAGTAACTTGTTTAATAGCAAACTGTCCCTGGGGTGAACTGGTTAATCTTACTTGTATTACTAATGAGTAGTATGGCAGATTTATGAATTTAGATGAGACCCAACTGTGAAAAGTCAGGGCTTCGGCTGGATTCGAACCAGCGACAGACANGCGCTTTAAGTTGGACAATTCAGATGTACGGGATCACTCACGACTGTCATGGATCAGGTAAATAGACAACGTAATCTCACCGTCTTAAATGGGATAGTGTGCTGGCAAGCTGTCAGAGTGGCTAACCGGACAAAAGAAATGTTGAAGGATTCGCGAGCCACTGAAGAACGATGAGTGAAAATGTTCACAAACATAAGCAGCTGCCACCTCCGACTAACCACCGTGATTAAAAATGCAATGAAATAACTTTATGGTCTCCCCAAATATATTTGTGAATCAAATGAACCCTTTGATAAGATTGCGGCATCAAAATTAATATTTGTGACCATTTCTCATTTATACACAAATAATAATCATCAGACTTGCAACGTGTCACCATCAAAATACGTGATCTTGTCTTTGGTTTGATGCTATGATTTGCCCCGGCTGAACACGTTTAGTATCAAAGGTTTCTTTCCTCTACGTCTTTTTATTTGCAGAGATGCAGTTTACGACCTATGTACGTGTATAGTTAAGGCCTCCATGAATATGACACAATGTGAAAAGAGAGCACACGATAATAAATGGAACACAAAGTAGGTTTACTTGATTCTGGAAGACTTGTCGCACACTCTTAATACGAAAGTGAATTTAGTTTGCTCACACAGATTATTGTTCACGTGTTTGAGCATACTCGCACTGATGGTTCCACTCAGATAATAACCACATTACGTGCCTATCACATATTCGGAATTTGGTTATTGAAACTGAATAAGTGACAGATGAATATGACTAATCTGAGAAATCATTGGAATCGATCTCACATAACAGATTTTGAAGGCCGTTTGAGAAGAACGAAAGCTGCATGCACCCAACTGGTTGTGGATAATACACTGATGTATGAAAATACGCACTCGACAATTGTACTCAGTAATCGAGATTGAATGAACTCGAGCGGTATGCTTCTGGGTCCGTCCGGTTTACGTGATCTACATCTCAACAACTTTGGACAACAAGGTTAATTGTCTTTGAGAGTCATCGGAATCGCCCTGTTGTCCTCATGTCAGGAGCTCCTCAGAACAGCTTCAGGTTGCATAAAAGCGCCAGGCGGCTGTCAAAATATAAATGCTGACAACCACATTGACCAGTTGATCCACAAGTGACAAATCTACGGTAATGTGGTCAGTGTACAAGGTGATTACATGTCTAGTTCTAGTATTGATATGTTCGCCTAGCTTGGCAGTTAGATTGCAAACGTTTCATCACCAAGCGAGGTGACATCATCAATATCATTACCAAAACCATCAACCCGAGCTACGAACAACACCACCACTGTTTCCAACCACCATATCCAGTTCTATCATGAGTCTGTGTAGGCCCTGAAATGTGACCACTATGCAATGTGCACAATGCATGGTGCAATTTCCAGTGGTGTATCCACTGCAAGGTGAGTCTATCCATAGCAGGTGCTTCGTTTCTTTGATCTTCTCTTTGCATTGTTAGCGCTTTTTGGATGTTTCTTAGCCCAGAGGAGTTTAGTAATAACGCTTTGTACTTTCGTGGAAGCCGTTTCTCGTCAACGTTTCGTCTACATACACTACATAGTTTTAGACGTGTAAAGGTGTATATGATTTCACAAAGCAATGCGTTCAATAGACATTATAGGTACGTAATAAGTTAAACTCAAAACGAGGAACCTGATTTATCAGTCAATAGAGTGGCTACACGGCTGGTATTGCTTGTCAGGATATCCTAGAAGATCAATGGAACTGTCACTGATCAGGCATACGCAACTTCAGTCTAGAGACAAACGGATCCAGGTGTACTGCTGTCGCGTTCATTGGCAGAGAATACGGCTAAATAAACTTATGCGCAAAGAAATGCTAAATTAGGTCGTCTTTAGGTTGAAGTGTAAAGGTCATTTCATGAGGTGAATCAATTTCTATCATTTGTTTGAGTGTCATTTTGACACACAAGAAAAACGGTGAAAAACCTGAACCGTTTGATACCTTTATATTTGGGCGTATTTTGGAGCCACAGTGGTGATGTTGTGCCGCATGACCTTTCCGGATAGGTGCAGTGGTTAATGTCTGACAAATGCTCAGTGATATGTCCAGTCATGACGTCCGCCACACATTTTGGAAATGTGTCGTTCTTTCTAATGTGAGGCGACTTGGCTCATCTATCTAGAACGTATGCTTTTAACGGTAGTCCTAACAAAACACGATAAGACAGACAATATCGATTCCATTCATTTTCGTGACGTAGAGGGTAAAAACAATTTCGTCACTATTTAGATTGCATTATTTTTTGTTGTATTGATTCGTGAACAGAAAGCTGCTGAATACCAACGTGAGCGGATAACTGATATTGCAAATTACACAGAGGGTTGTTTCACAATGAAACTACTGCATAATTATATTCGTATTTAGTTACGACTGAGTTTTTTAAAAGAGAAGGGCGGAGAGTACAAATTTTATTGAAAAAACAAATATATTATGTGGGGGACGTAATTGTGAAAGATCTGATCTACAGGTGGATTCTAACCATTGACAGAAACGGCGTGCGCATATGCAGCAGATTTTGCACCAGCTGGACCCCGAAACCTTCCGACAACTCGGAAATCTAACACTCGAACTTAGTTGCTAACTCAACCGCCTGTGTCATATGGAATCCATTGAGGAACCCATAGGAATGACTGTCCAGGCAAGAGCTCACCAAAGCCAATGATGGTTATTCTTCATATAATGACTTTTCGCTAGAGTGATAGTTTGATTCAGCGAGAGAAAAGAAATCGGCCGTGACCAACTGCAATTGCAGATTAAGGCCTGGAAGGCGGGCTTTCGTAAGTCAGCATGCGGCAGCATTCCGAGCGGTGAAAGACGTTGTAACCTCTTAATTGCATTTAAGGCACCGTTTATTGAATGACAGAAAGTTGCATATGTCATAAGTAGACATAAAAAGGCGACAGTCTTCTTTCGAGAAACATTTGCGACTGTAAGTTAAGGGTACACTACATAAAAGGACCGGCGGCCAGTGATGGATTCATGCTTTGGTGCTGAGTTCTGTAGCGTTCAAGCCCGCCTGGTCTAGTATCAGCACCTCACAGGGCACTGGGCATTGGGGCGTGCTGAAAAATGATTAGAAAAGATACTTGTGTACCAATTTAGAACAGACTGTGCGACTGGTGGAACCGTGTGTAGTCCGAACTCTTGACCGGCTAGTCAAAAGCTCACAGCTTCCAGTCATACAAACGAATAAAACTGAGCCGTTGACTACAGTGGTGGAAGGTTTGAAGATGGAACCGCAACCAGTTATACAAATAGTGGGGTAGACGCATGAATGAGTCACTCGCAGTCGTCGTTTTTTGTTCAAAAGCTTAGGCATTATATCGTCCATTTTCTCAGCAAACATATTTCTTGCAGCTTTTCCGGAGCACTGAATGGTCAATGAGTGCTTTACGGGCAAACCAACTGGTCAAAATATTGTAGAATATTAAAACAAGTGATTTTGAGGTTAAAGCGTTGAGTACAAATAGAAGAAGTGGATTGTTTGATAAGTCAGATTACGGGCAAGCACGCCTTCGTGGACGGTAAGACTTATTGAACTGTTTTAGCGTAAAGTCCCCCTAGAGATAGCAGAAAGATTTGATTGAGTCAACGTGACGGTTATACCAAGGTGAAGATCATTCACACTTGATCACAGACTTCATATGCAGATGAAATTTACAACCAGCCTCTTTCGGAAAGAAACATTAGCGTCTGAGCCCGCTCCAGTTAGGACTCCCTAGTAGTCCATATGCTTGCCAGGGCCGGGTCCGGAACGTTAGTCCGGATTTTACGGGGCAACCTTGTTGTCCATTGCATTATAGACCTCATATTGGACACTAACAAATTATCATGTGTGAGGGTTCAGCTTATTTCGATTGTAAATAATGATGAGGTTTTCCGATCGTCCCGATGGTAGACGGTTACTTCCAACCCTAACCGGTAACCCCGTCAATGGAACTTTCTAGGAAGGGTGAAATTTCTAGTCTCAATTAACCTTTTATATATTTCAGGTTAGTCAGGAGTTTGGCCGCTTTCGAGATTAACATTAGAAATAATGTCACTCTTGTACAAGATGAGGTCACTGGTATAGTAATCAACGTGGTTGCCTTTTGAAAGCTGGGCCGGAGCCCTAATCCCGTCCGTGGAGGGAATATCCACTACTAATATTTCTTTCAAAATAGGTTGGCCGCAACATCTCTCTGAAGGAGAGCGCTGCAGTCAACTGTGGATCTTGTTTAAAATGTAGTTCACCAAACCTCAAGCAACCCATTGGTAATAAGTAACATAAATTGGTTGGATACTGGTTGCAAAGGGATGAATTAACTTCAGTTACCCAACACGGTGGAAAATTTTGACGATAGAGACGCAATCGTTTAGTTTGACGAAATGTGGAAATTCAACTATACCGGTTGGGGTGTAGGACAAATGGAACAGAAAACATACGAAATCATAGGACACAATAAATGTAAATCAAGTTGAACAGTGACAGCAGACTTCATAGAGTCAACAGCTGGAACGTTTACTTCAGACCATGAAACAATGTGCTAATGGTTTTCTGACCAATACCTGATGTGTATCCTTTGGACGGGTCCCGTGAATGCTGCAACCATCCGGTATACCTCTAACCAGGTGCAGAATGTGGACTATTATGCAGCAGAACAGCACTCGGTCTGATTCAAGCAAACAAAAGACATTTGAAAGAGAGAAGTATGTGCGGTGTGTGTATAAAATATTATATATTCCGTATGAGGATATTCAGTATTTGCAACGCCTTAACCACTTTCACAGTTGTTACCCTTTGGACAGCCAGGATACGGTGATCGTGTTCGAGATGGTATGGTGGTAGTTCCAAACACGGTATTAGAACTTCCTGGAAAGTCAAACATAATGCTACGAACAAAAATACCCAACCGGCCTGAAGCTATATGAGTGATAACACATTGGCTGAGATGCAGATGTCTGTTTGGAACGCACATTTGAAAAAGGAAAGGCACAGCCACTGCTACAGAAATGAAGTGTTCAGAACTCTTTCAAACTTAATATAGGGGCGGTGCTTGTGGTGTACACTTCAAAGTTTAATTTAAGGCTCTTTTCCTGAGTTAATGATGGATATTTTAGCCCTGTTCGCACACTGCCACTCATCTGTAGTTTTTACGTTATTCTTGTATTTTTGACCACTTATCGACTTGCGCTTCACCCTAGGTAAATATCCCGCAAAAATGTTGAATTATTTTGAGGTGTTTTACAGGTAACGTTTAGTTGACTCACTCCATTCGGAAGTTCATCCGCAGACGCTAACTTAAGTGTTTACATAATCAACGACTACCATTTATTATTTTCAAATTTCTAGTAGTGTATAAGTTGCTTATCACGAGTTGAATAACTACGATTATTTGCTGGCAAATCAGTGGCCCTTGTGAATACCAGCACAAATGTTGTTAAGTTCAAATAACATTACATGTGTTCATACACATATTTTCAGCTGTTCACTTGCATATCTAGCAACGCTGATGTAACAAAACTAGTACAGTACGCCACGACACTTACGGTGCTTGGTGTCAATCAATATAAACAAACGGGTATTATGTAACTTTGAGGAAACAGAGGAAAACAATGATTCTTTTGTGCCTCTGCTTCGATCAATGAATAACTGTGTTATCAGACCAAGTAGTGTACAATTGCTTGAGAATTTAAAACCCGTAGAAACCACATTTTCCGTGTCGCCAGTGTGTGCAAGATTTTGTCAGCAAGTTTGCGCAGGGTACGTTTTGCTTTGGACAAGTGACAGTGAAATGTGTTCGTACATGTCTAGTCGTTGATGACACATGCTATGTTTTTGAACGAGCGGTAAATTATGTTGAAAATGGATTCGACACATATCATGGATCTTATGAGAAAACCGAAATGGGTTAACAAAACGAATAGTTTCTCCATTCTCGCGAGTGTATTAGAGGCATACTAGATACGATTTCACAGCTTAATAGAGACCAGCATGGTGTACAACGATTTGAGCAGCTATTGTATTATTGGCCACGTTTGACGGCATTGAATCACATTTTCGGTTGAACGCGGTGCTCAGCGCTTAACACGTAATGGGTGAGTTCTGAGGAAATGATTGTGTGATCTGCCAAATATCGCTGTTTGTCTTGCGCTACAAAAACTGGTGGGGCAGTTAAATATGGAGCAATTTCCCAGTTCTGTCTAAAAATTGCCTGATACAAGGAACTGTTACCGATGCTTTGCATCAGACAATGGATAAGTAACAAAAAATGTTTCTTTAGGTGATTTGTTCACTGTGAACGATTTCATCAGTTTGGGGGGCAGGATCCGAGTGAATAACGCTGTGAACCATTCGGATTTTGCTACTGCAAACTTGGGAAGTAATTTTTTTCCTGAAACCATTATATTCCTATAGGTTTTGTCCTTTTTGGATGTGATACTCAGGGTGTGAAGAGTAATTACTCCAAATACCACGAATAAGATTATTGATGAGTAGTCGGGGATTTCATTAAATTCAAGCTGAACATCACTAATTTAAAATATCGCCCAATAGGTATAATGAAACGAAATATTTCTGATGTCCTAAAGGCGGGGTTATCGATTGTAGTTAGTAGGACAGCTACTGTGTCTCCTCTCGAGGCGATCGCGCAACCTGATCGTTGCTCACAAGCGAGAGTGGTTGAGCGTTCAGATCTGATAATTCGGTCGTGCCTAATGTGAGGTGAATGGCGCAGTGGTTAACACGGTTGCGTCATAATTGGAATGGCCGAAGTCAAAATCCCGGTCTTGGCAAGGATATGCACTACTGACGAGCTCTGATGAGAGTGAAACTCGAGTCTAGTGCTTCTTTTCGAAAGAGGCTGGCTGGAAAGTCTATCTGAATGCAAAGGCTTGCATCAACTTGAAGCAAATGAGACTGTTGGGCCATTTCATTGTTGGTGTTTCGTTAAAAATAAGCATCCATGGATATATAGTACAGTGGAGTGTCTAGGACCGTGATCGGTTTACAAAATTATTGGAGCTACCAGGTCTAAGATTTCTTAATCACCTATATTTTGACTGTTGCAGGTAGTGTGGTTTTATCGATGATCAGTTGTCTTCATTCGTAAAGAGTTGCAACGCTTCGTACAGATTTCCACCTTTGGGACTTACGTACGGTAATTTACTTTCTTTCTTTCAGGCTGTTAAAAGCCAGACATGCAAGGCAGAGCTGAGTATATACATTTGTAGTGAACATTTCTGTGTACTCTCAACAGCCGTTAATGTAAAACAACAGTAAGATTACCAGAACTAGCAAACGGTACTATAGAGAAAATGAAAGCATTTTTGCAAATGTAGTTCATAGGTAGCCGGTTAACCAACAAATTGCGTCATCTAATGTTAATGGCTTCACCACCCATCTGTTTAACTGTTTCATTGTTCGTTTGGTTACTTGGTGGTTCAATGGCTGTCCACGAGAATAACTCGCATCTGACCACTTTATCTTAAATGTAATCTGCCAGTTCAGTTAAGGTTATGACGAAGCCTACGTAATCGCATGTGACTGTTTCAGCTGATAGCTGAGTGTATCCCGGAGTAGTTAACAGCAGTACTCTTGCGAAACTTCCTAGGGACTGCTGCAAACTCGATGAATGTGGTCATCTAGCTCACCCAGTTAAGCCGAACAATCCAAATCCAAATCTGTAAACGGTCAGTGAAGAAAATCCAATTCAACAACACCACTCGGTATTGCGTTCACAAAAGAAGCTGAACTGGTCAGCATTTTTGATGTGTACCAGATTGCATCACTGATGCATGGAGGAGTGAGACCTGTTGGTTGACATGTTCACTTGCTTCTGGTTATGTGCAGTTTGTACAGAATTCACTTTTAAGTTAGCAACTGATGGAAAAAAGAGCCAGGTTTTCCGCAAATCACTAAAAATGCGCCTTCTTCGTTTCGACAGGATAGAATTTTTTTAGTTTTCAGCCACTGGATGCAACTGGAAGATAATTGTCTTCGGATAACTTTTGAGTTCGCTTATTCCATGCTGACAGCAAATGATTCATGGTTTATGCATCGTATTTGTATTGTGCGTAGCTCAAATGTACGTGAAAACAGACAGAGAAAATTTTCTAAACGACTTTCAGACATGAAAGATTCAACCGTGTGCAATGTCGGCAGTAATGCGGGAAAAAAATCCAGTTTCGACCAATACAAACAACCGTCTTCTTCTTGATTTGAGAGCAATTTCACCACGCTATATATGTAACTATGATTATAACTATGGTTTCATCAGTTTCACGAAAGAAAAGGGAAAGTATTCAGAAGGCATCAGATAGACAGCGAAAGCTTCTACTTTGTCTCACATTGTGTTAAACATCTTAATCTCACAACGTTGTAGAAATTACTATTTGAAAATGATGGGTATTTTATATGTGGTTAGCTATTCAAAAATAACCCGGTTGACAATCGGACTGACAGTGGCTTATACGGTGATTTAAGTACAGATGACGTTAGTTTATTTCACATCGAAGTCCAGCATCATCCGCCTCTTCGTGCAATGGTCATTACTGTATCAACAAAGAGACAGGAGTCCGTGTAATACTGGCAGAAAAACTGGACTATTTTCAACAAGAAGACAAACTTGCAAAACGATGAAAGTTTCCACCTTATATCGTCTGACTTTAGCTGAAGTGCGTGCATATGGCCCATATCCGGGGAACTATACAGTGTATCTGGTCCTTGAAATTGTTTGTTTAGTTAGATAACAAAACAAAATCTGTGAGCCTCTGAGTTTTATTGGGGCAGTTAAGTGCGCTCACTTTAGTGTAACGTACTTCTGGAGGTTGACCTTCTGGAACATTCATTCTACAAGCTCCTTACAGATTTGTATTACAATAAATGCTAATTCTAATAGGTAATGAACACAACTTGCCAATGAACTGATCTACTTTTCTAAAAATAACTCTTTCTGTTTTCAAGCTGTACATGAAAATCCTACGCGAACATTCCAGTTGGATTTTTACAAATGTTCCGTTGATCACACTTAATGTTTACAACTTCATGTGGGTCGATATTCAAGTCAATTTGTGGGACATTGATCTGTTCGGCATTCTTTCAACCTTACTATTTAATTGGACATGTATCATGATCTTTCTTGTTGTACACAGTGCCTCTATTTCGGCTGAAATCACTTAGTATTCAATTAATGGAAAAACTGCACATACCCTACTCTATCACAGATCTCACGGATTAAGGAATGAATTAATATGGTAACGACTTCTGAAACTTGAACAGTTTACTGTTGGGTCCCGCATATTCTTCACTGATCTGATACCAGGTAACATTTGAAATCCTTTTCTTGTGCGAAATATGAGGATAGTCTCATCACTATTCATATCGTATTAATTGTTGCATTGGTTCGTGAAGTGAATGATACAACTTTATCACATCAATCTCGGAACAGTGTTACTGGCTTTGCTCACAGTAGTTTCTAGTGAAGACATGGCGTATTTATAAGCTCTCGATAACCACTAGTTTTTTAGGTTAAAAAAGAATTTCAGACATTAGTTGAAAGTATAACTGCTACGGTGATCACTTCTCTTATTAAAACTAAACAATCACACGTAAGTCTTACAGAAACCCAAGCTCAATGATACAAAAACACGCATAGATTATATTGTTGAAGATTCTGATTTGTATGTGGTTG
This sequence comes from Paragonimus westermani, assembly GCA_008508345.1. NCBI lineage: Eukaryota > Metazoa > Platyhelminthes > Trematoda > Plagiorchiida > Troglotrematidae > Paragonimus > Paragonimus westermani. Next base: position 59,187 of record QNGE01001036.1, read on the forward strand.
TTCGATTATTCTGCTAACTGACACTTGTAGACAATCCTGAAGAAATTGTGTCAACCAATTAACTACTGCTTGTTGTATTTATAGATAATAGGTAAGGATTGCCCTAATCCCTAATTCGCCGTGTTGCTTCCAGAATTCCGGGTGGTAGATCAGCGTAAATCGGAGTACCTCAAGTGCTGCAAGTTGGAAATCTCTGATATTAAGGCAGCTGAGCTTAAACAAATATTACCTCTAATATCTTAGGGGTTATTTATGTTTTTCTACCGGAAGCTTAGGTGCCAACAGGAATTAGAAATACCTCTAAAAAATTATTTATGCCTAATAGTCTTCAGAAAAATATGCAAGTGTGGAACTAATAAAAACAAACTGAAGTCTACTTCAAATCAATATGTCCGGCAGAATCGTATTTACAACAGAAGTTTGTTGCCTTAAGATTGATGTGAATTGTACAGTCAGCATTACAACATGACTAGTGACAAACCCTCTTGTGTTCTGTTGCGCTGTACTCTTTCAATTTTTCTGTGTAAGTCGCTGATTTCAGATTCAAGATAAACTGCATTTCCTCACAGTTTTCCAATCATTGATCTAAGTGGAACTGGTCTACGGGTATGTCTGGGTCACGCTGAAGTTACCGGTTTCATCTGACGGTATATTTAGGGAAATGGGTCTGTTACTGTCTTTGGTTATAGTTTGCATGAGAAACTGAAAGGTGACAACTTTGAAAGAGATAGTGCATAGAAATTAAATGTACACTTCGACTGAGCTGCATGAAGTGAACTCTTTATAGCAAAACTTTGTGTTATGTTGAAAATACTTCAGAGATTGACATTGTTCACAACCAAAGCATCAGTCTCATCTTCTTAGAAATTTTGTGGATGACGCTTGCGTATTCCAGTCTTGTGACCGCGAAGGAGGCTTGATCTGGTAAGTTGGCTATTGCAGAACAACCATTAAAGATTTGTTACAATGTAAATTACTCAGCAACACAAGCGTGAACAGCTGCTATGTTCTCATCTTCTTGGCAGTAGTGCAGCCAAGCTCTCTTGGATGATAGGTCGGGCAAGATGCATGCATACGTTTCCGATGGTCGCCTCAAATTCCTGATCCTTGTGGAGTTGAGACTGCCCATGTGAATTGTAACATACTACTCGAAAACGAAGATGCATATTTTGGAATAACATAATTTCAGAGGAGTATTTTTTCCACAGAGTTCTTCCGCATTCTACTTGCACATTTTTTCATCACAGCTCACCAAGCCGTAGGACAATTCAGCCATTACGCCCATCATCTTTGCTGTTCTATCGATCTTGTTTCTTTTATTGAAAAACTCAGTGATAGACACAATAAGATACATTCAAACAAAACATGGTAGCCGCTGAAATGTTTGTTGAAATTTGTACGAAAATTCAATCTTCACTAATACGCACTTCGAAAGCATACTTCCACAAATTCCGGCAAAAGCAAATTAACTGACTTTCCCTACGTAAAGTTTATGCACCTTGATGAGGCCTGAGCAGACACATCATGGATCTTGAATTTTGTTTGTATAGTATGATAACTGTTTGATATTCCTGAAAATTGTCATGATTTTTCATTTTGTTTGGCGTTTTCCGGAATAAGTTTCTGTCTGTTGTTGGGATGCTTTTGATAATGTTGACCCATTTTAAAAGTCCGTTTGACCACCGCCCTTCAAGCTCATTGTTCCTCTGAACACTGTCAACTTTGACTATATGCTGTCGAGACTTTGATATAATTTGTAACCATCTTATTGTTCCTGTTGTCTACTTTACATTCATACTAAAATTTAAGACGTAGATAAGCTGATTGATGAGAACACAGGGATACTGGTCTGATAAACAATTGCTTTCTGAGCCTACCACAGCTACATTGCCTTCTTCAAAACTGTTCATGAGAAAAGTCGCAAAATTCATGAAGCGTTTGTGTACATGTGGTATGAAAAGTGAATGTTAGACTCAATATTATTTGTATGGCCTGGACTGGAAGTTGAGTGGGCGTTATGTCACACGAACAAGATCAAACGTTTTTGTGGCAAGACTGATTGAGTGACATGTGGTCAGAAAAGTGTTAGCGACGAGACAATTTGTGTGCGGAGAATCAGGTTTGGTTTAAGTGTTCTGACTACAAATAATTAGCTGGTATTCAAAATGCGCTAGCAGAACGCCTTAATTTGAATAAGTGTAATTAGGTTGGAACCTCGAAGTGATTTCGTAATGTCTGCGCGACAATTGATATCGGCAGCATGTTCACAAAGTGGAGCTAGTAGTTGATTTGAGGCAGCCGGCGAATAATGTTTGACTGTTTTGATGAACGACCATAGCAGCCTGCAGCACAGCAGCGTTAAAAACAAACGTTTGGATGTAGTGCAATCGTTGATCTTCTAAATATCTTTCGACCGCATAAATCCAGATTTTATTCGACATCAGTACTAAAGAACGTTTCATAACGGATCATAAGTCAAAGTGACAAATTTGAGCTCTGACCTCATCTACAGATACACGAGGGCATACATGACATTTGGACGAAGGAAACCAGGAGAAGGTGTTCAAAGTAACCGGTTTAGAAATGACTACTGAGTAGTCGAGGATTTGGTTTATTTTCAAGTTGAATACCACTCGTAACTGATCGCAGCCTTTGCATTCAGGTAGACTGTCCAGCCAGCCTCTTTCGAAAAGAAACACTAGACTCGAGTTTCGCTCTCGTTAGAGCTCGTCAGTAGCGCATATCCTTGCCACGGCCGGGATTTGAACTCCGGTCATTTTAATCATGAGGCAACCGTGTTGACCACTGCGCCATTGACCTCACATTAGGCACGACCGAATTATCAAATCAGAACGCTTGATGCCCTTTGCTTGTTAGCAGTGATCAGGTCGCCTTGCAGGTTTAATGAGATCAGTGGCCTCGACCTGTTTCGGCAGTCCTAATTGCGGAGTTATCGAGTGGAGTTAACAGGAAAGTTAACGTGTCTCTCTTGAGAGGATCGGGCAAACTGATCGTTGCTCACAGGCGAGAGTGGTTGGGCGTTCAGATTTGATAATTCGGTCGCGCCTAATGTGAGGTCAGTGGTGCAGGGGTTGACACGGTTGATTCGTGATTGAAATGACCGGAGTTCAAATCCGGGCCGTGGCAAGGATATGCACTACTGACGAGCTCTATTGAGAGCGAAACTCAAGTCTAGTGGTTTTTTTTTTCGAAAGAGGCTGGCTAGATAGGCTTTGCGAATGCAAAAGCTGTGATTATATGTGAATGATGTTCAACCTGATTATAAATGACTGATAAAATGTGTGGTTGGGCTGGAAACGGGAAAAACTTTCAGGATATGTTTATTTGCGTGTGTAGCTGAAGATAACGTGCCATAAGCACCATAAGAGCGCATTTTAAACAGTAATCTTGAAGAGTCAAATAGTAGAATACGGTTTAGGAATACAACATGAACTGTACAGTTCATCTTTCCCAGATTATTTTGCATGGTTTTCTCAGACAAAATCGGGGGAAGCAAAGAAGGAAAACGGGCATGAAACTTACATTTTCACAAATCAAAACGCAGAGAATTATTTGAAGGTTCTGGGGAGAAGGGGCTCTCAACAACCTTAAAGGGTGTCACCTAACGACCCGATATTTGTATAATCTCTGGTGAAACCTGTGATACGGACTTGTGTGGATAAATAACGAGAGCGTTGTGGAAAAATGACGGATTGAGATCGAAGGAGTTGTTGTTAGTGTGCGATGCACATACATTACTTCAGCTGAGTTCTGAAACCTGTCGTATTAAATCAACCGCGGTTTATCTAAACGTTTTACTGACTTTGTTTGTCTGGCTTGCATTAGAAGCAATGAGTGAACAATATGTAATTACAAATTTCCTTTGGGATTTTCCCATTAACAGTCAGGTCAGAATATCGTTTTCGGATAGAAAGCCATCTAAGATGTTTGAACTAATTATTTTCGATGAAAAGTACGATAGAAACAGGGTTTATTGTGCCGGTTTTTAATTTATAGGTTTTCTTATGAATATCTTCTAAGAATGCGCTTTTGAGCTAATATGGTTCAGTGTTGAATACAGTAAAAATTCACACGAATTCGTTCGAACTTTACAATTTGTTTATAACGCTTATCTCCAACTTTACATCAAAATTCCTTGAGTTCAAGAAGTCTACTTAAATAACATCGAATTCTTTACCATGCAGTAATAATGGGGAGGTTATTTTTTGAACCCATTTGAAGTTAGTCTGTTTTACAGGATTCCTTAATTGATGCGTTCTGCAATAACACTGAAATGATAGTGAACGAACAATTTTTTCCAATCTTCACACTGACTTCCTCTCAAGAAGTGCTATGCTAATAAACCGTAATACAGATCTGATACACCCGCATATTTTGAAAACCATTTTGTTCCTGTAGAAACCTGCTATATACCAACAATATCAAGCTAGGTGTGCTCTTGTGGAACTTGGGGAACTTGAGTCTCTAACTGTCTTGTTCTATAGTATGCATAGAAAAGTGGCAGTGTTGATACCTCTCATATATAGATAGGGAATCTCGGGGATTACTTTCGAGAGTGTTTGCAAGTACCAATTGTTGTCATTTGTTAGAAATAAGTTTCTTGTTCCCCCTTGGTACCACCGCGTTATTTGGTGGCAAAATTTCAAATATCACTCACCAGTAGGCATCTGTAGGAATATCTATGCATACAGTGCGAAGTTTTGCGTGCATATATTCATCCATTCCCAGATCTCTTGTTAACAACCGGGAGTGGGAGCTAGCTGTTTCATTCCCACGAAACTCAATTGCAAATCGGCATGTTATCCGGTTGACACAACTTTTGACTTGTCCCATTGTGAAACGCACTGCCTAACACTGTGACTGTGGTCGGTTGAATATAGATTTTTGATCGTTACGTGCGTAAGCGTTAACCATATCTTGGACGCTCTTGGGCATCCTTGTGCACTCTCACAAGCTATCATACAAAAATGCCTGTATAGATCTGGTTTGGTTCTGTACTTGTCCGTTTTGTTTGTTGTTTGGTTACCTCCGTGTGAAACTTCAGTGTGTCGGCTTTCTACACACTCAAATTTGCTTGTCCAGTTAACAGACTTAAAGATGGATGAGCTTCAGTTCACTTTTTCTGACTAAATCTTGATGTCTAACAGAACTGTAGTGAGGCAGATGCATTAGTAATAATATTTGCCCTTCACGCCATTAATTTGACACCATATTGGATAGAGAGGCAATCAACCGAGAATGACTGCTGGACCTGTAAAATAATATTTATAACACGCGGTTTTCAGTAAGCAGCCAAAACACATTGGTCAACCCATTGTATTCGATACACGGCATATAGCGAGTACTCTAAACTTCCGTTCTTATGGTTACTGTACAAATATTTACCTCAGCTGCGAGATTATTGGGAAGTGGATGCGTACGTCTGAACTCAGATTTCTTCATCGCCCACAGTTTTTCTCCAATTTGAAGGTAGTTTCACTCCTCCAATACGCTTAAAGTAGCACTTCGTTCGATCATTCTTGCAACACTTCTAATGAATAGGAATGGAGAGTACTCATAGATATTCAAACCGGTAGGAATGTGTGACGTGCCGAACGATTAGTACAGGTAAATCTGCCGCCTGCCGAATTTTTGTCCCATACATTCAGACTTTGCAGACCTCCGGGAGGTGTTTGAAGCACTAGGTTAAGCCCAACCAGCGAGCAACCTTTAGTGTTATTCTGGAGAGTCGGTGATTATACGTGTGTACATGGCAACCGTCCAGTAACTTCAAGATTGACTGGAAATTTCGATAATTCATAACGAACGACAATAGCAGACGCGGGTTTTGGCATCAAATCAATGATGAATGACCATAGTTTTGTAAGATATCGAAAAAATTACAACAAACTTCAATAGTGGATTCGTCAACAACTCTTAGAATTACGAACTGAAACAGAAAACGGAACTAAATAAAACATTCTCTCAAATGAGTGCAAGAAGCAGCCGGACTGCAAATGGTTAAAGGTTATCTGTGGTATTCTAGCATGGACAGAGACCAAAAGCCTCGTTCATAAACGTGTGATATTCTAAACAATGTTTTCGACACGAAGACGGTTATTTGAAAATACTGGAACAAACATTGATTGAACTTCACTTTCTTCTTCCAGAGTATCAATTTCCGTTTTCTGTACTCTCAGTTGTGCTCGTAAACTTGACATTTCTTTGCGAACTTTTATATCCCCAGCTTCACGCATGTTGGGTTTACCTTGAAGCCTAGACTGTAAAAAGTCGCATCTATCGGAAAGAATTCGATATTCTTCCTGCAAGCCGTCTAGCTTCTTCATCAAATCGCTCTTTTCAGTAAGTAAATCTCTTTCACGAGAAGCTAGTTCAAATTTTTCTTTCACTAACTTAAGTTCCTCCTCGCGCTGCTCCTGGTCCATAATCATGTTTCGTCTCACCTCAGTAACATCGCGGTTTGCACCGGAGGGGGCACAAAGCCGTTGTAAATCTCGATTCTCTTTTTCCAACTTACGTTTATGATATTGTAAGCTTTGAAGGTCTGACTTCGTCTCATTCACTGTCTCTTCTGCGGTTTTTCACTGTTCTGACCTGATATTTAAAAGCACCTGGATAAAGTTGAAAGCATGTTTCAAGTGGGAAATTTGTTCCCAATTATCTACTCTTACGTCTTGTTGGATAAGGGTTAATGCAGTCACTTAATTTACGTCTGTGGGTTTTGCGTTACTTAGTTATTCAAAAGTTGTCAACTTTTCGAAGAGAATTGCATTCGTGCTGAAAACTAATTCACACTCTGTGATTGTATAACAGGACAACTCAATTTTAATTCGCTCAGAAATGGCGAAGTGTTCCGTGAAAGCAATGTTTGAAAGCTGCTAACAGTTTTTCTGCCATTTAGGCATATTTTCTCGCGAACGTTTCAATGTAATGCTCCTGGTCCATCAAGGGGGCTTCACCCGTACATAACATCCTCCTCTCTGTTCGACTGACGATTGCGCCAGGTCTTAGCTTCTGGTCTAAACTAACCGCAACCCGAAGGACGCCACGTGCACCTCATACACTCCCGACGGCACGTTGAAGGCCATTTTAGCCTTCTACAACCTCTGTCTGCCAACGATCTTAAGTCAAGAGCATCGAAGAGATCATCAATTGTTAGCAACGAGAACGCGCATTTCTTTGTCACTTGGTTGAGCTTTCTATAATCAAAGCCTAATCGTAACCTACCGCCCTTCTTTTTACCGGAACTATTAGGGTATCTCATGGAGAATTTGATGGTGTGATCACATCGTCCTACAGCATTTCGTCAGCTACCCTACAAACCTCATCCTGCAGGTGTGCAGTTATCCATCGTGGAAGTATCTTGATTGGCGGCGCATCCCTCGTATTAATTCCATCCCTCAGAATGCTCATGTGATTCAGCTTTGCTCCTTTTCTAACAAACACATGCGGCTGACTTGATTATTGAATTTAAGCATTCGGAACTTCGCGAGTTACCAGAAGCCCCACTCAGTCGGATCGCTTCGTGGATCCGACGACTGCTGTTTTGCGGGCCACAATGATATAGAGGGAGAAATGGGCTTCTGACGGGACTTCAATCATAAAGTTCGGTTGAGTGGTACCGGACGGACCCTTCAACTGAATTTTTGTGCAAATCGAGTGCGCACCTGAGAAATATCAGCAAATCCATCCCCGAAAAAACACATCTGGAAACATCTCACAAGCAACAAAAGGACTATTAAGATGAGGGTGTATTTGGGACATTCTAAAGCTTGGCGAAGGAGTGCGGTTACAGAAGACGGTTCCGAGCCCGGGAGTCCCAGCGAGGATGAATAAATCGTGAAAACGACAGTATCTTTTTCTGCAAATACTTTTGGAGGCAAGGTGTCAAATTGAACTGACAAACAACCGATCGTGGCTCAAGTCAACCAAGTGAAGTGGTATACACAGACTAGAGTCTGTGTACCACCATGGGACGTATGTGAAATCGGGCTGGAGGTCGGAGTTTCGAACGAACTAGACAGGTGAGGCACCAGGGACGGTACCCAACAGAGAGGGGAGTTGCGCAACGTTCAACAGAATCTAGTAAGCCCTGAGTCATTGAACAGTCAGACGAGCGTGGATATTTTTTAATAAATCCTTGTCTGCTACTCTGGTTGCATGCCGCAATAACTTTCATTAATTTCATAGCAAACACAGATAGGACTTTCCTAAAGTTATCAAAATGTGTCAGTTAAATTATTTCGGTAATTTATTTTAACACACTTTACTTTTTAACAATACTGCAACTTCACAGTTTCCCTTAGATCTGATCTGTGAGATGGAAGATGCAAATCTGCAGTTCTAGTCCAAAAAAATTTGAAATAATCTAAAAAATCACATACATTGGTCAGTCTTGAAGTTTCTTAACTGCTAAACGTTACAAGATGTATCACCCTGTGCCATAGGCTGTTATGATATTCTGCCAAGTTTATCTGGAGTTCCCACTGAACGTTCCGGTGAATTTTACATCATTCGTGGTACCCTCGGTTGTAAACCGCTGGACATAGCGTTAGCAACCAAAGAAGAGAAAATAGGCAACTTACAAAAATTGACCGGTTCGTTCCCGTAATTCCGACTGATCTCAATGATCATCTGGGGGACAAAACCTACATAAGTTTTTCTCATTACTAAGCCGAACAATTTTGAGTGGAGAGGCAAATAATATTTCACCCTGATCTACGCACTTATTGTTGGGTTCAGGTTATTGTATATGCACCTTACCGTTCAATAAAATGTTCTTGAGACTGAACAGTTTGCAGGTTTTGAAATCAATGCTTTTTCATAGAAAGCCTTGTCACCGGCTATAGATAAACACTAACGTTCAATGTTATCCAATGGTGCACATTTTCATTTCAACAGACTTTTAAGCCAGCCTGTCTCGGAAACTGTCTTTGACTAGATTTGCCGTTCCACCATGATCGAAATGTGAATTCCGCCACGCGTTCTTGAGGCCATTGCACTGAGAAGCGAGCTGGTCGACTCAAATTAGGCATGTCTAGCTTCCACTGTGTGAACCCACAGCCAGTTTTGATATTGATATGTTCGCCGAGCTTGGCATTTAGGTTGCAAACGTTTCATCACCAAGTGAGGTGACATCATCAGTGCTGAAGCACTCACGCACTGATGACGTCACCTCGCCTGGTGATGAAACGTTTGCAACCTAAATGCCAAGCTCGGCGAACATATCAATACCAAAATATCGCCTTGCACGTTGAATGAGTTCTGTGATCTCGACCTGTCTCGGAAGTCCTAATCGCGGGGTTATCGATTGGAGTTAACAGGCAGTAACTGTGTCTCCTCTCGAGACGATCGGGCAACCTGATCATTGCTCACAAGCGAGAGTGGTTGAGCGTTCAGATTTGATGATTCGGTCGTGCCTAATGTGAGGTCAATGGCGCAGTGGTTAACACGGTTGCCTCATGATTGGAATGTCCGGAGTTCAAATCCCGGCCGTGGCAAGGATATGCACTACTGACGAGCTCTAATGAGAGTGAAACTCGAGTCTAGTGCTTCTTTTCGAAAGAGGCTGGCTGGAAAGTCTATCTGAATGCGAACGCTGCGATCAAATGTGAGTGATGGTCAACTTGAAAATAAAACAAATCCCCGACTACTCATCAGTAATACCAAAACCATCAATGAGAGCTACGAACACCACCACCACTGTTCCCAACCATCAGAAACAACCAGTGTGTTTGTACCTGTCAGGCCACTATATCATCGTGATGAGCGAAACAGTAACTTTCCTGCTTATTCCAAGTTATATATTTCTTAGTTTATTTTGGTCGTCCGTAGAATGGCGGCTTGGTAAACATTCCCAAGCATAAACTGTTTGGATCTGGTGTAAAGTATTTTTGTCCTCACACTTAACTGGCCCTAATTTTGCGTACAACAAAGTTCAGATAATGTGATCCGCGTGTACTGATAGTGTTTAAATTAACACACTTTGTTTAGAACGGAAGTCACCAAGGAGAGTTGAAAAAGGATAACTTCAATTGCAATAAAGTAATATGCCATTGCACTGGTGACAATCGCTGTCAGAAGCCTAATAAGAAGCTTTATAGTGGAAGTCAATATAATTTGGACAGCCAGCAAAACAGTGCAAGTCATTTAGTTATGGATATTAGTAGAAAGGTGGTCAGACTGTACCAGCGTTAACAGATCTTTTGATTTCTTGGTAGTACGCTTCTTTATTATTCAAGACAATCTCTAAACTAAATAACTAGTAATATCACCACAGCCTTATTAATGAACAAAATGAAATCAGCTATTAAAACTGTATTAAGCGAAAAAACAATTAACAATCAAAGGCAACAATTCCCCTTGTAAATCCTATTTTGAAGGCGGGAATAGTCTGTTACAACAGTGGCAGTTCGGTTTTTTCACGATCCATTCACCCGGTCTTATTCTGATTAATAATCGTAGTAGACTCCCCATAAATATCCATTAAATCTATCCCACCCGGAAACTTTGAGGGTGCTACTGTCAACCGGTCTTTTCAAATTAACATTCGAAGTGATCCGTTTTTCGCATTTGTTGCGAAGTTCGTTGACGGTCATAACCGTTTTCCAAATGTGCTTTTAGTGTTGCTTGAAATGGAGGAATGTGAAATCAGGAAAAAATGGAAACACTTTCTAATCTATAGTTGGAAATTTCAGCACTAGTTAGTTAACTAGCAACACAAAAAATACGTTGACGTGCATCATCTACGCCTGCTCAAATATACCCGCAGCTCATCCGGATTAGTTTATTTGAAGGAGAATAGGGATATGCATTTTAAATGACTGATAGTCACACACCCCTCAATGTTTGTTCTACGTAACCTGCTCTAATAGTTTGCATTCATTAGATCAGACGTTAGGGTTGCACTAGTTATTCGCAAATCGCGCACTGTAACAGCGTTGCAGATATCCGTGTTTCTCGCTAACAATCTACCTTCCGGATGACGCTATGTGATGCCTCATTAATTCACTTCGATGATTTTCTATCACGTGACTTCGTATCACACATAGCACTTCATGGTCCAATCCACTCTGGATCTTCTACATTTCTTCATCAAACTAGTACACTTACGTACCACCTGGAATGAACCAGCAGGTTCACGAGCGGTCGTCGTAACATAAGTATGTCTAGTGTGTCAAATATTTACTGTGTATAACGGGAAGTGAAGATGTCGAATTGGATTATCAGCAGAGCAGAAGCATGCTACCTGGCAGTAGGCAAGTCGCGTTTACCTCTTCTGAGGTTGCGTTTGCGAATGCCATGCTGATTGCACTTTGAAAGCGCAAAATCTACGCCAAAGTTCTTCACGTAATTTTGTGCTTCTCTGAACGTCTGAGATAGATTCTTAGGGTGAAACTGAATACATGACAAATGATCAGCAATATGCTCGGTTTCGCGTGACCAATGTGTTATTGGCAAAAACACCGCAGTAGTTTTGGTGGGGATGAATTAACACCAGTAATCGTGCTCGCAGTGAGCCGTCAACAAGCATGCCATCCGACGTAGCCATTGCTTTGAACAGGCCAGCCAGAGATATTCACAAAGTCGGTTAGAATAATTTGCTTGAGGTAGAATAAGGGTACAATTTTCTACGAAATATAAGGAATGTACAAATATGCACGATCACAGTCTAGGATGCGTAAATGTTCAAGGGAATCATACGATTGCCTTCAACTGAAATTGCATGTGATATTAGGGCGATTTGTCCTGACTATCTGGAGAGGTTTACTCAAGTGGTCTGTGGGTTCTGTATCAAATCGCTTATCGGCTATGTTGGCCAAGTTTCCTTTAATTCACCGATGACTTCAGGGGATGTTCACTTTTTCGCTGCTTAGTGCACTTCAACCACATGTCTGAGAGGTTGTCTATTTATCGTCTGGAACGCTTCTGGTCGTTTGTTACCTTCTCATATCTATATGTCTATCGGCATTAGCAATTTCACGTCCACCTTAATCACCAAGAAAAAAAAACTTACGAACATTTTCTGCCTCACTTTTGCACGGAATTGATGAGTTCTCATTTCGGTTGCGTCAACGATACGCACCATTGACGAGCTCCAACAAGAGCAAAATTCAAGTCAAGTGCTTCTTTTTGAAAGGAACCTACTGGAAAGTCCATAGGGATGCAAAAGCTGTGATCAACCGTGGGTGATTTGTATTCTTTATTTTAGAGAAAAACAAAATCTCCCACTAGTCATCAATAGGTGGTTGTTGTCCACTGCCGATATTGTTAACGTGATGTTTTAGTGTTACCGTGTTTCACCGTTTTTTTTCTACCTCTCTATTAACAACACTACTATCCGCCTCATATGCTTATCCACGGCTTTCATTCATAATCCTCTTTCTATCAATTCTTATCATGATGACTGAAGTCTGATCTTTGTTTGCGTAATCTGAATGCCAGAGACTGTGCCCCGGAAAATCTTATGATACACAATGTCACAGTGTACAGTATAATAATTTCACTGAAGTTTAAGACATTTGCCCTGAAAAATCTAGAAAACCTCCTTCATAAAGCTTGACGTACACAAAGCGTGTGACTGGAGAACCGAATAAACAAATGTAATTATCGGCCTGATGTGATTCTGGACTGAGGCAAGCGATGTTTACAGGGAACCAACCGATTACTTATTCATGACTGTGAACGTCCAGGCAGGAAAGATTCAAACAGAGAATGACACCTTAGGCAAGTTGATCAAGAAGATTAGTTAGCCCAGATAAAGTTTCAAGGAATGTCTCAATTGTTAACTACTTAATGAAAGATTATGAACGTAAGGATCCGAAATGGTAAGTAAATTAGCTGTCTTTGAGAAATATTGTTGGTTCCAAAGGAAAATGACAGATTTAAGGTTGGAAATTATTCGACAAGTTGCACATGCCTTTGTCATACGGCTATGTCAGGATCTTTTTTATCCATCATCCGAATAAACTTTATTCGTCCATGCGCGAACATATGTAATCTTACATCAATTTTTATTGGGCCGGTAATCATAAGATGATCATTCAACAAGAATCGGTGAACGCTGGGTCATCGTGTTCTACAGACCAAGATAACTTGCAAATGCAACGAAGATAATATGTTCAATGCTACTTTGTTCCATGTACCTGGTGTGCGAGAGGAACTAATTAGGTCAATAGATCACACGTTTTTAAACCCACTCAGGTTAATGCGGTAGAGTCAGTTGTTCAAAAAGCCAAGTCCAAACTACGAAGCGAGACTGCAGGAAACCTCAGTAGACTGTTAATGTACAGTTGGCCTCACTGCCAGATTAACGAGAAATTGAAAAATGGGACTTTTGAAATGCACAAAATAGGTTCATATTGCCATCTACGAGTCACGGGCTAGTTAAAATAAGTACGGATCTGTCCTGATTTGGATACCGTTGAAAATGATCACTACACACATGAAAGTGTATCCACATTTATTCTATGCAAAACAAAACGATTCCCAGCCCTAAGTAAGTTGAATAACTCTCTCCTGTGGTTTGCCTATCGAAACAGATGGTCGTTAGGCGTGTGGGAGTATTACGGAAGAACTGAGGACGGTTTACTTGGGGACACGGTCGGGCGTTTGGATTTGGAACTTTTTTTGAATGTAAATGTAGTTTGTTGAAGTAGGAGATAATCACTTTACACCTTCACACTTAGAACGTCTTGCAATCGTTATCAGTTCCTCACCAAACAGATTGCACACGTTTAACCGGTAGTATTTGGTCTTAGTTACGCCGCCACTTTGCTGAAGCAAATTTACCAACACATTTAATCAGTCGGGTGGTCTTGGCAAGTTATTTATTTAACAGGCAAACACAGCAGTTTCATTTAACCAGTTTTTGTAGCCTATTCACAACACTGAACCCCGTGCCTGCGTTGGTGACACAACGCAGAACACGTGTTTTATAGCAGACAATGTTGGATCGTTTGCGTCTGAAATAATAGTTGACCACATCAGTACATTTTAACATAATATGTAACCTAGCATTGTTTAACACCAGCCAACGGATGTGATAACAAGCCTATTTCGAACAGTCGGTTGCATACACATACAATTAGTCTAATGTGTGTTGGGGGCGTTTAGACGAGCTTAATAACCAGGTGCTGTCCAATCCTGGTTCACAACACTGGCTACGCAAGGTGTGATTGGAGTACTTCGAAAACAATCGTCAGTGTTTGCTGTAAGTGCCCTCTTGAAGTGTGTTTCAATCATGCGCCTTACCAGTAAAATATATGCATCAGTTACGCAAGCCGCCACTTAATGAACTTGAACGGAAGGTAACAAACAGCAAATAATCTAAGGTTTACGAATGCAATATGTCGGGAAATTTGATCGAACGAGTGGGTTCAATTATACAAGCATAACTAGTAACTATGATAAGTAGCTGTAACCAGTTTAAATCGACCAAAGTGAGCAGGATAACGGCAGTTGTACGCATCATAGTGAGAAGTTGACTTTTTAAGAGGAAATTGATCAACATTGACAAAATTGTGCAATTCATCAGGTCAGTTTTGTGCAGTTCCTTGAAGGTGAAACTAGTTGTTCACGAAAACGGTCACCTTGGGATGAGGCATTAAATTTGTAGAAGTATGTTCAATCAAATTGAGCCAGGAACCTTCCTCTGCATTCGCACTACAATAACTCATGAAGATTGCACGACACTGGACGTAATTAAGTTACCTGTACATTGGGCTACAACAATCCCTTTTCACCTCTTCTTTTCAATATACGGCGTGAGTCAACAATTGAAGCTGATCTGTGGTTACCAAGCGTACGTCGACCCTTTTGGGTATCATGCCATATATGCTATTACCTCCTTCTACGTGGGTAAGAAAATATCGGTGGACATCGCAGTGATTTGTTTCACAAAAAGACGTCTTCAATTTAGTAATAGTAAACTTATTAATTCTGACCACTGTACCACTTAGTCGGGAATTCACAAAACTGTTATCTTTTAATTGACAAGTGGTTGTGCGCTTGACCCACGTTCACCAACAATTTGAGACGCCTTTCCTGAAGAGCAGTTGACGTATAATCCCAAAAGGCATTGGACTGCAAGAATGGCCTAAGATTTGGAGATAAACCGCATATTGCGAGTAACGTTTAAAAACTAGGTTAACAGTTAGCTCTAAGCTATTCTTGTATCAGCGGCTGCAACCAAGATAGGAAAGAGATGAAACACGAGGTGAGCTAAGCGAAAAATACATGGAAATTTCGAGTGAGTTAAAGAATGCTCAAAAAGGTCCGAGTAAAACCATCTTGAATATTAGAACAACAGATCAATCGTTAGGAAAAGGACAGACACTTTCTGAGTGCGATTGGTTATATCATCAAAGAAAGTGGCACTGAGTTCATATCGGACTTGGTTTAGCAAGCGTACACAGAATCATGCGTAGAGTACAAACAAACGGAGAAACTCGGTCGCAGCCGGGCTCCTTAGAGAAACTGTTCACTGCAGCCTTCGCTGTTGCACAATATAGTTAACTGAACATGAAATACGTTGTGAACAAATTATATCTTGCTAGTGGTTTGGGGCTAATTGAGTAATCATTCAGCTGACCGGAGGCTTACAAATCTACCTTACTGTGTACAATATATCAGCCTCCATCAACTTTAACCTTTTTTTAGAAATATGGTTTTGCAGTATGATCTGTACGAGTTACGCTGTGCGGCACTAAACCTATCTGTGAAGCAGATTATTTCCAAATTTCACAATCGCAACTAATAACCGAGTTAAATTGTGCTTGTTAATTGAGAAATTGTGGTGAAAAAAACCCTGCTAAAACAAATTAATTCTCAACGGATGCATGCAGATGACCTATGTTAGTCGCAGAAGGTAGTAGATTCCGTTGTTGCTATTTGCAGTCTGACCATTTTGATTAAAAATTATATAGTGCAATTCTAAAACATAAGTCCAAATCGTCCGCCTAAACAAGGACGAGGGTTTACTTCCGAATAATCCATAAGTTGGTAAAAACCACAGGCCAGAAGGTCACGGGTTCACACATAATTAAAGTGCAAGGAAAGAAGTGAATTGCTATTGTGATAATCTGCGCAATTCCCTGCTAGAATTACAACCTCCTGAAGGTTGTATTATTTGTGTGAATATCTGTATCGATTTAAATTTCACTGTCATAACAAATAAATAATGAGAGAGATGTGTGCATTTTTATGGCACTTAAGGAAAACCAGCCCATCAGTAAAAACAAGCACTTTTGGGAAAAATTTGCAATCTCTTACCACGGTCCTATCCAGTGGCGGCAGAGTAATCCGACATTGGTCCAGAGGAAGCATCATAAATTTAATCCGGAACTACTTAACCTTTTCGATGAGCACGGCAAAACATTCATCAAACCTCACTTCGGTGCACAGTTGTAATTCACTTTGCTAACCTGGAACATTCACCCTATTTCGTGTGAACCAGCGACATTGTTAGACGCTGGAAAACAACTGGGAATATTTCAAAGAAATGCGGCACAAGCGCAATCTCCTAGGAATTCTCCACTGAGGCTAAATCAACGCTACCGGTCACATAAGGTTTATGAATTCCATCAAATGAGAATTGAAAGATGCTTTTATAAGTGGCCACAGAGCTGGTCTAAAGAGCTAGGCAGCAATAAAATCCAAACTAAATTCCATATAAATTGAACAGAAATGTGTGTACAAATGAACACAGGAAAAACATGGAAAGTGGACAGACGCAGAAGCTGTGAAAAAATAGCTATTGCTTTTCATTGTAAATTACGTCCGAAACATTCCTGGATTTTATTCAGCCGATAGACAAAATTAATGATTTGTGTTGTCTCCTCATATTACACGTCCAGTGTTATAACACGATTGTAAGGAATGGTTACACTTTAAAATCAGCTTTTTTAAGATCTCTCGTGAATTACTTAGAGTGTGGAGTCAAAAATTATCCGATAAACCATTAAATGCATTCAGTTGATTTCGAAAACTTCCAAATTCTATGAGGTACGTTCCAGCCGTAACTTCAAGGTTAACATTGATGGGTCACTTGAAAATTGCAAACGCGGTATGCGTAGCACTTTTAAGTACTTGAGTAAATGACAAAACCTTGTGACAATATTGCGTGGTAAAGACATTCGAATATTATGGATTTTCTTTACGTCAATTACTACTTGATTCACAACGGTAGAGCGGTTACCGGGATAGAAAATCTACTGTGCAGTTTGGCTATACCTCTTTATCAGATCAGGGCTAAACCTGATTCAGAAACATTGTGACTGCCCAGTTATTTTACTGTAGACAGAATTAACGAATGGTTACGCTGCGTGATGGGTTCAGTTTTCCTTACTGTCTACGTCACTGTAACCACAGAGATGTTCTGGACTTTTTAGATCCCAAATGTGCGATCACTTTTCACCAACTTCATGCAAAACTTTGAGCTCAATATAGTGGATCAGCTCAATAGATGCCTGTGGTTTTAGGGAGAAATGTTGATATCCTATAGTAAGGTATGCATCTGAAAGAGTTATTTCGCCGATCTGGGTTGACACCTGTAATTCCAAACTCTGTTTCGTTGGTTCTTTTACGAATCACCATCCTAACAAGGGAGATACTAAAGAGAGGGTCCAAGCAGCTTTACCGAGCATTTTACCTCAAAATATCAAGGACCACGAAGACAATTTCCAAGTGCATCAATTTACTGAAATCCACTGGAAGTTTAAGGAGAGGATGTGATGGCCCAGGCATGACTCACCTCTAGTCGATTTGGAGAAATGTGTCAAACCAACTATTTGCTAGTCGCCAGAAAAAAATCAGAACAGACATTTAGTTGTGTTGGCCTGGCTGGTCGCTGATCAGGTTTGCCATACAGTTTGCTAATAATGTTTTCGGCTTCCAAAATAACAAATGTCACTAGGTTGTGATCATGACTTGAAGTAGTTTCCGTTGTTTTTTCTTCAGAACAATGCATTCTGTGACGCACAACAATAAACGTATCTACTAAACTTTATGTTCCACAATAACATCGACAGAAGGACTTTCTTAAATACTTACTTTTACGATTCATGCGAAAACACTAGTGTTATTTTATATTCAGTGTCGAACAACATGAAAAACAACAGAATCTGACAATAAACATGGACAATAAACGAAAATAGCAACGAAGAAAAACAGTAAAGTCCATTTTCCGTATGCAGTGAGATTAGTTAGATTCCTTGTGAAAATTGTGAAAGATTCTTGGTTGTGTCCTGAACAAATTCTAGTATACACCCTCTGGCTTAGGTTACTGTCGTACACATAATTTTTACAGTTTGACAAATTTAGTACACATTGCACTCTGATGGTAAAAAATTCACATGTTCCGAAACACAGAATCGTCTCAATAATCTGCTGTAATGATAGTTTATCAGCGTGGAGGTACATGAAGTGGACTGCTCCAGTAGCGCTGCATGTGCGAAAAGGATTGCACGGGTATTCACCAGTCTCATTCGAAAACGAAATTATTGTGAACCCTTTATTGGTTATCTCTAGTTGACTCATGGGAAGTTGACAGCTGTATTACATATCACACTCGGAACGATAGATTCCTTGGTGAACCCCCAATTTTGGCTGAAAGATACGTTTCAGATGTGTAGAATTCTAGAGAGAGTCGACTTGGAAAGAAAAGTTATGTGCTCCCTTGATGTAAACACGCTTTTCACAAACGTGCCATTAAGGGACACGGTCGACTTTATCTGTGACTTTGCACTGGCTCATAACATAAAGCTGCATTTCTCACCCAACATCTTAAAGCCTTTGCTATTATTGTGTACTGAAAATATCAAATTTCACTGCCAAAACATGGAATTTAAACAAATAGACGTGGTTACGATGGGTAGCTCTTTAGGATCGTTATTAGTCGAAGTTTTCATGTCTGTGATTGAGCTCCGCCTCGCAAATACACTGCATGACATTCCGATTTATCCTCGATATGTCGCCGAGATAGTACTATTCGCACAAGACAAAGAGACCATGGCAAAACTCCGAAATCTAACGGTATCGTCCGGGTTTGAAAAGGAAGGCACGATCGCGTTTCTGGACATCAGCATCAAGCGACCGAATGACAGTACAGTGTGTCGATCGGTACATCGCAAGTCTACCTGGAGAGGACAATATATGAATTTCAACAGTTTCTCACCCATAAAACACAAACGCTCGTTGGTTCGTTGTCTATTTCACAGAGCGCGAACTATATGTACGGATGATACACTAGATACCGAACTTAAATTTATTCGTGACACCCTCGTCTCCAACGGTTATTCACTGAGTTTCGTTGCCTTCCACAGTAAGCCAAAACTAACAAACCCACAAGAAACGTCTGTCCCGAAGAAACCTGTGTACGTGCAGTTACCGAGCAAAGGAGATAGTAATATGCCGTTTCCAACGCGACGACTGATGCAAGCCATCCAAAGGACGTACAATGCAGCTACTCTGCGATTACTCAGTCGCATCAAGACACTCACCCCTCCTCACGTTAAGACGCGGACGCCTGATCGATCCCTGCCTCTTGGAATGAAGGACCACGTGCCCAAGTATATCGAGGACTTGATATGTGGTGTGCCCCGACGTGACCCTACAAAACAACGCAAGCCGGCTTCTTCGATCGCCAGACACCTGCTAGAGACCGGCTATGTGGTCGACCTGACAAACGCTTTCCGTGTGTCGATGCGTCATCACAAGCCTGTCATTCTTTAGTCACTCGAAGCGCTGCTGGTCACGCGTAGTAAGCGGGTACTCTGGGTGCAAAAGCTGTTGACTTTGAACCTCCGTCTACCATGGTTTCGATCAACGACAGACTAGTGTACACATTGAATTGATGTGTGAACTTAATTCGCCCAAATATTTTTTTGATTTTCACCGCTGTTATGTGTAGCAACTGATGAGGAGATACGAAATGGTGTTGCCACCTTGCAAAAACCGGTCTTCTGATTTCGCTGTTTAAACACTCACTCGTTCACCAGTAAGTAAACAGTGACCTAGTAACGCGACTCCTGTCGTCGGCAACATTCAACGGCGAAATAGGTAACCAGGAAACATTGCAAAGCCCACATAACTGGGATACAAATGTGACACAACAGTTAACTACCGCGCATGTTAAAAGTTGAGAAATATGAACAGACCTTTGTATGTGAGTGTGGTCACACAATCACCCACGAAGCATGAACAGTAGTTGGTTATTTTGTTAGAAAACAGCGGTACTCTCAGCTTTAGCACCAGTGGTCAAAAATTCCATAGCTCTGGTCTGTTCGTGATGCGTGGCAACCATGGTTTTCTTTTGCAAAGAAAAATTGTTTCGAAACAGGTAAGTGTTCTTCAAAGAGGTTAGATAAAGTGTTGAAGCAGTTTTCCAGAAGCAGAATGAAAGTATTTGTTGCGTATTCGGTTAGATTTGATACAGTTGATTGATCATAAAATCTTTTGTTGCTAACAATTCATCTTTCTGGAGAAAATTAGCGGCTGTAAGTGTGGTTTGAAAATATTAAGATTATATATGTACTTATGTATATTTTCGTTAAATAGTCCCGGTAACCTGGGTAACGTCTCTTTTTGAATTAGTATGACATTAATGGAGGAGAATTTCGCTTGCAGTTTACAGTTTCGTTACATGGTTTTGTCTCATTGGTTCCTTTTCAGACAAAATGATCTTGACAATGATACAACAGTTTACTTCATAGTGGCTGGCTAGCTCTTTGATTACTCTGCCGGTTCATCCGCCAATAACATTGAGTATAGTTGCTTATCAGCCATGCAGCCGTTCATGAACTCCTCTCTTGTTAGTACACCGTCTGCATTGCTATCCATTTTCTCGAAAATCTCATTGGTTCGATCTTCCGGACTGAGGTCTACGGTAGTTTCGTCGGCACCAAGCATGCTGTAGATAGCCTGCAGTTAAATAGTAAAGTGATAAAGAAACATGGTTAACTATGTTCGGAACAAAGGAGATCCCCTTAAAATTTAGAAGTTGCAATGTGTGTTGAATGATCTCACTGCTTACTATGATAGCAAAACTGGACCGACTTTGCCTAATTTGCTTAAATATCAAGTGGGAATGTACTGTCGGTAATCAGGCTAACTCTCTGCCAACTGAATTATGAAGCTACTTCCTTAACTAAGAAATCTCACAGTTCTATTCACTGACCGATCAGTACTATGAGTGCAGTGATTAAAAGCTAACTTGTCAGGGGCCACAGTGAACGGCCTGTTGTCTTGTAGGTTTGTGTGGTGAATACAATATGTCACAGTGTGATTGGTGGTCCTCTGGAAAAAGTATTAATTTATTGAGCTCCTTGCTCATTATCGCACCTGGGGCTGTAGTGTACATGACGCATAGTTACACAACGTTCATTTCATAGTTCGCCGAAGATTAACTGTTTCGGTGGCCTCTTCTACAATGAAACTTGTTCTGAAACGTCAGTCGTTCATCAAGAGACACAGTAACAGACTAAACAGAAACAAACGTTTTGTGTTCCGGTGTGCCACAATTTTGTGGAATGCTAAAACAGTAGAGCGTAAGGCATATTGATCGTTATTGCGAGGTAACAGACAGTTGAAATATTTATTTATACTTTGCTAGTGTCCAGTAAGAAGCTAACAGATTTATGGATATCCGAGGTGTTTTTAAGAACCCGAACGACAGATCATGGCAAGTATATACTTTAATCACGAGTTGTACCATAAGCAAAAAGTAAGTTCAACGTTTTTTCAAAAAAGTTGATAAAAAGTGTGCTAAGATGTTAATCCGCGATCTGTTTCGAGTAGTTCTGAACTTATGCCGAATGTTTCGTGAGGACTTATCAGTTGTGTTTTAAACTATTATTGGGGAATAAATCAGATAATTGGACGTTGCTTGCCCACACCATCTTCGCAGCTTGCTTCCAGGTTAGGCTTAATGTTATTAGATGCAACAATGCTGACAGAATGACCTATTTCGAGAAGTGTTTTATGGTAGATTATCCAAAACATTGCACGTCTGTCCACTTGTTTGTGTAATAATCTGTTATTTACGCCAACGACATCAGTGTTACGAGGATGGGAGACCGTCCACTGACACAGCCGTCAGTTTGTTCTACCATTCTAGAAGTAACTGGCAACGCAAATGAACGCAGAAGTAACATTAGATGGAATATTCAGATGAACCGTATCCCGCTCTGGAATAGGCCTTCTTAGCAACACATTACACCGTAGGCTCGAAAACTTCATAGAACCTGTTTCTATGTGAACCAACCTCTGAAATGTCAGCTACCTAATTCTGACAGGTGATCACCAACTGGACAAATGTCTTTGCTGAGGATTCACGGTTTGATAAGGCTGCGCGAGGACAAGTGAGCAGGTGCACCGTCTGGTCGATGAATACCTATCAAACCTGACTGGTTACTGAGCGAATCGATCTGCTGAGGATCGTGTGTCTGTTTTGCAAAGGATATGCTCGCAGAAAGAAGGATCTTTAGCATTGGGGAAACAATAAACTCAACAAGTTTGACTGCTGCAAATTTAACTTATCCAAAGTGTAAAGAGCTGACACTTCAGGGATTCATTCAATCAATGGCTACTATTGCTTATAAGTTCCCGATTTAAGTTCAAATGTACTTCTAAGCAGTTCCAGTTTGAGTTGATTTTTTTGGTAACTGTTGAACGAACTACCTATTTTGTTCTTCAGATAACCGTCTTTCGCTGATTTCCAAGCTATGTTTTTCAGTAATCCGAAGGACCGCCAGGAATCAGTTCGGCAGGCTTGTTTTATACTTGCTCTAATCGCATCAGATTAGCGCACAAGAAAACTGTATTGGAATTCTCTGTGCTGATAACTAACCAAGTAAAGTGACATTGAAACTTGACTAATTGATACACTTGACCCAATCATGTTTTAAGTCCATATGCCTTGACTTAATATGTTGCACCATACAGTTTTGAGGTGATTTTTATTTAACTGTGAAAAATGGGTGCGTTTAATGCACTCTTTTGCAGACACGATGGATGTTTAAGAAAAAATTATCCTTGGATCCTCTAGCGAGTACTCCAGTGATGCCACAAGGTAGATTGTGACACACAACACCTATGGATTAGCCTGCCATTTTATCATCTTACCAGATTAAGAAATGACGTTAGGCAACAACCAATAACCTTGTTACTTGCTAGCTGCTTGATGATTCTTAACCAATAATGACAAGTTTTTTGCAGATACTAGTCCAAGATAATGACGATGCTTTTATCAGAGTAAGCTTTTCATGTCAATTTGTGTATGCGAATTTACAGCGCAATTTCAGTCCGCGTTGTGGAATCTACCATGACCCACAATGTAAATAATTACAACATTTGTGCAGATTGGTAACGTGCACAATGGAAATTATTCAAGCCAATATGAATATAACTATGGGGACCATAAAGTCAAAGTTGTGAAAATCTGATTGACAACTCCCTTCTTAGAGTACATTTTAATTCCAGAGAGCATCCATCACAACACAGGAATATGGACTTTGATTATGACACAAGAAGGGATCAGTATTTTTCTTTCGCAAAAATTGCAGGCTTTATTGCCAGATTGTTTCTCATGTTTAGCACGGATAAGAGTTCAGATTAGGTCCTCATAGGTTAAACGATGTGGGACGTGTCAATCAACTTCGATGAGTATTTTTATCAATGACTTATCTTTCATTTCACAGAAGTATAAAGTTCACAAAGTGATGTTTTTTATATTTGTTTCGATCCAGCATGTAAGAATATGAAAGTTTATGGAAAGAGTGGCTTGGTTTTTTTCGCCGCTTCGAGTTCCATTAATCCTACCCAACATTAACCATTCTGGTTTATCGAAATTAGTCAAGCGATCACCGTAACAACTTGCCAAATCCCACTGTTATCAGTGGTTTATTCCGATTGCAGTAGGTCTGCTTAATTTTCCGTGAGGGAAACTATAACACTATACTTCTTCTACTCAAGATTTAAAGGAAATTCTTGTCCTTACGCAGTTTGAATGCCAGCACTTCAGTATATCACCTTCTTCCCAAAGTAATTTCTCTGTTGAAAAACGGCTCAAAATGAGGTACTTGAATAAATGTGTACACTGCTGCAACACTTCGTTGGTGTTTATCTGAGATGTTATCAGGAATTTCTTAGATACTCTTCAAACAGTTGATGGATTTTGCTTTCGAAAATCTGCATTATTTGTTATTGCCCCCCCTCACGGGATAGCCAGTCCATTCTTCGCTTCCTCAGTCACGAATAACACAGTTCCTACTGAGACATTGGAACGACAGGCGATAAAACCGCTCCACATTAACCGGTTTCTTATGATAAGTATGACTAACTACGTATACAATAAACGTGTCAGAGATGTGTTGATGAATGAGAACCTCCATAAGCCACCTTGCAAGTTTTATTGCCTAAATCTATATTCACTGTGTTACTGACATAATGTTATTCCATGAAGAAACAAAACCAGATTGCACAGCCTGGTTTGTAAACAATTTCTACTAGAAGTCCCAATTGTGCTGAAGCTGAATCACCGTAATAGTTTCACGGACTGATATTCAACCGCTCACCTGTTACACAGATTTAGGAAACAACCACAAGGCTCCGCGAGCTTTGTCACTAGAACAGCATCATTTGTGTCGTTATTGCCTTCATTCCCATTCCAATTGCAGTGCTTCAAAATGTGCCGATTCCATGGCTGGTAGACTGTGATTTGACTTATTCTGTTCTTTCGAATCATTCTTGAAATTCTTCCCTTTTTATGGTGTTAGCTAACTCGGTTGATTAACACATAGCAACATCTGGCGGCATCTAACTGTTGGCAACGTGAATAGTACATTAAAACGACACAGTAGCGAATTAAGTTTCTAGTCCGATCTTCCTGCTTGAGGCCAAGTGAGAAAAACCAATGTTTCTTATATCCATGGAACGTATTGCGTAGATCTGATGTGGGGCGAAATGTAATCATGTTTCATTCCAGAACGATTTCTTTGATGGCGCGAGTGTAAAGAATTAGCAGCATGTGAGTAGTTTGTCCACAGTTGAAAAATGTTCGTCACTTTCGATAACTCTCGTCAACCTAAACAATATGGCGCACACACGAAGATTAATGAAGAAAGTCGAAGATATTATACCAGAAATTGCAGAGTCTCTAATGTTATCTTTACAAGGTACGTTTAAACCATAGTAGCCATGTGAAGTGAAAAACGAAAAGCGTTAAAACGTCGACTTTGTGAGGCAGAATTAAAAGCGTAAGGTTCGGAAAGTTATGTTACATAAATTTGCTAGCCAAACACTAGGCTGTTTATTTCCCGGAAAATGTACTGTTTTAATGAGATGGTATTTTCAAGACTTGAATTCACTCAGGATCTCGATACTAGTTGAGCTTCTACACATTTCCCTTGAGCGTTCTTAACAATATTGTCGTTGTGCTACATGCAGTGTATCTAATAGACTGAATACCAATAACACACGAACTGATTGTTTTCCGTGATAGTGACATATGCCGTTCGAGAGTCGAGATTCACTGAGTACACATACGTGTGATATTTAAAAATCAAACACTTCTACTCACTTTAATGATTTCTACCATTTCTAGCTTTTCGATGGTACCGTTTCCATTGATATCGTACATTTGGAATGCCCATTCAAGTTTTTCCTCTGGCTTTCCACCCGAAGTGATATTGATGGCCAAGAGGAATTCTTTGAAGTCAATTTTACCGGAATTGTCTTTATCGAACGTCCGAAAGACATGAGTACAAAATTCTTCTGCGTCTCCATCCGGGAAGAAGCCGGAGTAGACTTCAATGAATTTTTTCTTGCTCAGTTGCCCAGATGGACAATCACGCTAAACACAAAGGTTTGGGTGTAGAGCGTAGATGGATTTCAGATGAGATAGGAAAGGAACCTAGACAGTGAGACTAAAACGTGTTGGTGTTAACAATGTCAGAAACCACTTAAAATGGTGCGTTCTGGGACATTAATTTCCACGCATACAAATCAATTTGCAAACGGAGTGGTTGAAACTACAGATGTGTTCCAAAGTGAGGTTGAATTTTTGTTTGTAGATCATACAATATACACTAACTACACATACCATATTTACATCTGTGTTTAAATTCGAAAAACATTCGAAAGGCTGACGCTATTAAAACAGTAGTGGTTGACACGGTTTCTGGGGATACTGAGCAAGAAACTAATGTTTCGCAATCATGTTAGATAGAAAGAACATGCTCGAATTGTATAAACTAACAACAATTGCTGTTGTGGCGACATAGAAGAGCAAGGTATCATGCACTGTACTAAGATGTTGGATGATTCCGTGATTAGAGTTTCTTACTTAGCTGAGCGCGATTAATTCAGATGCTCAAAATAAATTTTGCGGTCAGGGTCACGGTATAGACTGTTCTATGGGAGTTGGTCCAACTCTAACCCAAGCCTGTTGTTTCTGCAACTTAGTTACATCAGCTCAACCTTTCAGTCTCAAACGTTCTAGGGTCTGGAAAAACCTGTTAAGAGTACCAGGTCTCTGTTATTTTTCGGCGCTACGTGCCAAACGTAAAGTAAACTTTATGAAGTTGTATTTTGGGTTTACTAACCGTTAAGTTGTGAGTTCTAATCGTCTTTCGTTTATAATGGTGCCCAACGACGTCGATGTCTTGCACCGTAGCTTTTCCTTCATACTTCACGGATCCAAGGTGAATATTTTTTTAAAGTTCTTTCAAATAAAATGTGTTCACGGTAGTCCGTTCCTCGTCATAAGATTATGGCATAAACTGACCTTTATTTATTTGGCTGCTGCCCAACAGTGACGGAGTCTGAGATCCATAATTTTCGCTGCCTACTTGAGGTCAACTTAATTTTCCAACCATTTATGTAAACAAACGGGAGGTGTCGACATCCACCAAGTTTTTCCCAGATTTTGTCTCAGACGATCTTTATTCATCGTGACTAGAACTGCTCCGACCAGAACAGAGCGATTCTTTTATGTCAACTGCGCAGTGGTTTGCCTGCGAAATGTAGACAAATATTCAGCGTTCGGTTCTAATTGTACACCTTGTCCAATGTCTTTAAATGCCCTATTGTGGAAGATTGAAGGTCGCTAGTCAATACCCCCGACTGTTATCGCCAAATTTAACAGCACTAAACGCTTGATCAAATCTGACCATTCGTTTTAATAAAAAAGTGTATTTCAAGCCAAATTTCTCTGGACAGCACAAAACTGAATTGGATAATCAATTTGTTTAGTAGAAAGTAATTTAACCCGATCATGATTACATAATAACTGGTGTGCTTGTGTGTGTCTAGTCCCTGTGTCGTTAAATATTTGATGTATATAACTGGCATGTTTTACGTTTGCGACTGATGAGAGTAAATGAAATGTTAGCAGATCGCAACATATGTCTTCTTTCTGCTCTGAGGAAACGAAATATATTGTCTATATGTATCCCTCCCAAATCTTGAAAAGTGGCTGAAAAATGTGAAATTAAGAGGAAAAACCGATGAAAGTACACGATGGTGAATGATTAAGTTATAAAAACTTGATAAACTCGCCTTAAGAAGCAGCAAGAAATGATTCACAGCAAGAGAAGCTCGGAGATTTGAGCACAAATTCAACTTGTCAAAAATCGCGCAGGCCCTATCGACTCGAATCTGTTATTGTCTTTTGGAACACGTAAACGGTTGCGATAGACTGTGGTGGTGTGTTCCATATTGGATGCAATAAAACATATCGTTTATTTCTCAATTTTGAATTGATTCCTGGTGTGTATTCGCTGAGCTTAATCTGTGACTGCCACATCTATGGCAGGAGGTGACATTGCTTGCCAAATACCTACGCCTTACGACTGCGCTGTCTCGTGTATCGTAATAGTTCATGTAGAAAGTCAAAACTTCAAAATATTTGGAAACCTATCTCAAAGGAGACTGTACCGCATGCATACCTTTTAGTTATCTTTCTTGCATTCTCTTGCAAAATGTGCGCATGACAAGAGTGCACGATAAAAACGAATAAGAACGAATTCACATTCTGGAAACCACTTTGAAGTCTTTCTAACAGTTACCAAAAGCACTAGACTTTCCACCTGTTAACACCCGTGTGAGCCCATTTTCTCCAAGTTGTTTACTGTACATGGTGGAACTCGACACATTACCGCGCATGGCTTGGAAGTAAGTCAACAGATTACAACGTTTTGTGAAATCGTGTAAAAACGTACTTGAGAAGTTGGTGACCGTAGTCCATTCAAATAATTTTCAATAAAACCGATGAACATTGGACATAGTACAGCGAACCAGAACCTCATCAGCCGTCTAGACTACGAACAAACAGCCCACATCTGCCACATACCACTGCTCATGCAAATATTCGTGTAGCTGTCGTGTGAGATACACAACAAGGACAAGCTGACCACTAACTGCTCGTACCAAGCAGCATGTCCCCAAATCGCTGAAAACTCATTCACAAACGTCGGACGCCTGTTCAGGTGTCAACCGACGGCAAACGGTACCCTCAGTTGCAGAGCACTCAATCTAAACAGGACACAGTCGATGTTCCTGACGTATTCTCGACAATTTTTCGGAGCAACCAGGAACACATGCTCTGTTTGCTGAGACCTTGGCTATCAAATGTCACAGTTCGCCATTATGTGTTCAAAACCAATGTTTGTGCTATGGCTACCCTGGTAGTCTGTATCTCCACAATTTCCATTTGCAACTTTTGTGTCCGTCTATTTAAGGCCTCAATCATGATTTCCATCTCAATTTTGTCTGAAATTAGTCACATGTCCATGTGCGATAAGCAAGTGTGTGCTGTGTTTAGAAAGCTCATTGAAGGAACAAACTGTCTGGAATAACGTTTTATCGAAAATTTGAATGCTGAGTTGCAGATTTACAGACGCATTTAAAAAAGGTGGTTTCTATGTGCCCAGCACGTGAGCAAGCATTCATCTTTTTAAAGCTATTCCAACGATGAATAAACTAGGTTTTTTGAGTTAGCGAACCGAGTTGTATATGTCTAATGTGAACTGGTAGGTTTTTGACCAATTAAGTTCACCACGACTACGCAGTGATCTCAAGGTGATCATCTCGGCTTATGGCGCAGAACGTTAACTGGGAGCGCATACACATCTCACATTTCATTGAACTGGAGACAAGATGAATTCTTTCTGACAGTCAGGAGCCTACAAATTGTTGTTTAGGTTGGCTGATGTTTGCGTTCTTGCGAAGTTAGGCTGTGTTTAACGGCCATCTTATGATACAAAAGTATAAAGATCCGTATAGAATCCACACTTGTTTCACGTACACACTGATATAGAAGCTACACAATTAGGAAACTGATCAGTCACTAGGAAGTGATTATACACATTTCATGCTTATAACTTGACTCATTTTTGAAGGCGACTTGTAAACAACATCAATGAACTCACGATGAACCCTCGGTACCATTGTTTAATTTGTTTCTTGGTGAAATTTGTGTTTCCCCGTAAGAACTCCAAATCTTCCTTGGGCAACTTTTTGTGTGATCCCAAAAAATTTCCCATTCTTTTAAAGGTTCAAGGTATCAGGAGAAATATTTTTGACGTTGTCTGAAGTATCAGGGATGAAGTCCTGCGGTCTTCTTTTGGTTTTGGCGTGAACGTATCTGCATTGAAAACGAGCAACGTGATATATATATATATAACAGTGTGTTTTCCCCAGTCGTATCTAACACAGTCAACTGTCATACATTGTCGATCGAAAGTATCCTGTGAATTGACTCTTTGTCAATCTAACTGTATTAAGTTATTCACTTTCACAATTACAAATAGAATTACGTTAATGTTGTGACAGTGACGGCAAACCGATTAAGTTATGCATGTCCACATACTGGTCTGTGAGTGCTTGTGCTCATCATATAGGGAAGTACAGTTTGTTAAAGAATCAGTATGTCATTTAAAGATTTGACTTTTGTTACCCTGATCATAATAGAAGAAATCATACAGAATGAAAAGTTTTCTATTCAATGTCATACATTGAACCTAAAAGTAGACATCATTTACGAATTTTATACAAACCTAAAATATTAAGAGTAACATTTCCGATTTTCAGTAGGTCAAGCATGATTTACGTCAGTTAGTGGCACCTGACGATGTTTATCCCTATGAAACTTAAAGGATGTTTGTGCCTGACGTAATGTTTGTTCACTGATTTAACGATAAAACTGGTTTTTAATCTCTGATTTCTTTAAAACTCTGATCAAGCAGAGAGAATTTTTCCGCTCAAATAAACTTGGTAACAATCTGACTTGGCTAGTGATTGACAAGTTTGTAGTGAAATGTTGAATATGTTATTCATACATATGTGCCATTTCTTTACAATATCCCGCTTCACTTTGACCGGTTTAGAGGACTTACAAATGGATCAGGAATAGTATAGTAAGAAACAATGCTGGTCTGCTTGCTGCGGAGTAAGTTCACTTACTCGAGACTAAGGCCGCCATAAGCAGCAATTTTAACTGGCAAAATGTGACATTTTGTAGTATCTATGTGGTTATTGTTAACTTCAGGCCTTGAGACTGAGCGGGCTACTGTTTGATGATTGGAAAAGAATTCACTGGGTGTCTTCGAGATGAAAGACGCTGAACGGCCTATAATGTCAAGATTGTGAATGAGATCAATCTAGAATAGAATGAGCAGAAGAGACATTTACCTATGACCTGTCTAACGTAACAGGAGTACTTTTGAGCAAACTAAAATGAACTTTGTAAAACTGTGTGAATCTTCGCTGAAAACAATTTGGCTCATACGCGAAAACTTTTCAAATTAGTTGCTGAGTTGAATAGCTTGTAGGAGCATGAAATAGCTGGTCACAAGACGGAAAACGTCAATGAACCTGTTAATAAAATCAGGTGGAACAGCCCAACTATCTGATGCGCTTTATTCTCTATTACTACTACTACACACTTAAGGGACAGGCTTTCATTTATATCAGTCACTACCAAATTCCGTTAAAGTGCAATGCTTCCATGTTATTGCTTCCAATAAGGAATTTAGCCCGACTGGATTAACAGGGGTGTATCAATTTATGCTAAGTCATGCTAAACGGTGTTTAATAATCGAAAGTCCAGAGATGTGATCGTAAATCTCTGTATGCGGTACCGTCCTGTACTACAGTTTTACTAAACTTACCCTTTTCTGCATCTATTTTGTGGACTACACGCACTTCGTCATCTTCTCCAACACAGCATTTACCCAATTATATAGACCCAAGGTATCAATGGTTCCAGAAAGTCATTTGCATACGACCTTTCCATATGCTTAATATTCTCATCATTAAGCTCATCACGTACAAACTCGTGGTCAACACATGTGACATTGTCTTGCTCGCTGTTACCATCGTCATCATCGTCGCCATTCTTCGCGTGCTTATCACCGTTATCATCATAACCATCATCAAAGCAATCATCTTTACGACCATTGTTTCCCAACGTCTTATTTACGTTCATCCAATCTTCTTCTCTGTTCTCCTTCAGTGCATCATCCTGAATATTATCAACCCACTCAGCGTTACCACTGTTTCTTGCTTTGTTCTTCTGCATAAGCTTATCTGTAGCTTACGCTCGTCATGATTTCTTCAAAGATTTTGCACTTCGACCGCAGTTTTTTCAAGTGGTACGCGACAAAATGTTACGTATCTCCTCTCACCGTTTTAAGTGACCATGTATAATGTATTTTTAGAGCAAAATTAGCTCAACCTATATCACGTGCCTCGGTGACCGGACAATAAGAACAGCTGTCCGTCTACGAGCACTTCAGGTCTATTCGGTCATTGTAATTCAAACTACTCCGTGTCAAGTACAGTGACCGATCGATACTGTATTGATTTTCGTCAGCTGGGTTAACAATTTCGTGTTCACGTCTCAAAATTGCTTGCAAGTAATAGAACATACCTGCCTTACATGAGAATTCCTAACTACATTAGGACAATAATCTTGATGTGGCGTTTGTAATTAAAACTTCTTTATCAGATGCTACGTAGCTGGCATTTACTCGATTCCTTTGTGAGCCTTCCAGACAAACAGGCACACAGACCGGGGAGTAGATCGCGGTTAATGTTGATGAACTATGTGAAGACTGAAACTAGGGTTCCGTGCTTACTTTTAATGTCAACTAACCAAAGGACAGCCGTGACCAATTTTGGACGGGGCTCAGTGTGAATGTAATGCAATGTAATGTAATGTGGTGCCCACATACCCCAAAGTTAATCGTCAATATGAATTTACAGCAGCGGAGGGAGACAGTGGTGAGACTTGTTTGAGCATACCGCACCCGGTCCAACTTTTCCAGCAGTGACGCACTCCACCTGGGTGTTGCCGCAACGTTGCTTGAACATTGTCACGAGATCACCCGCAGATTGATTACTGGATATGTCATGTCCCCAGTCACGGGCAATTTCACCGTATTTTATAATATATAATCCTTTGAGTGTTCAGGTAAGTAAGGCTAGGTGGATCTTGTAAGTCAGTAAGACTAACGTAATCTTGGAATGAAAATAGTGTGCTTTGGTGGTTTCATTCATAGTTACAGCCCACAGGTTACTGAGTGCGTTAAGTGGTTAACCTAATTTCAAGCCCTTATTGGAGTACTGAAATACTTTAATAACATTTAATACTTCGCATCTGCTTTCAGAAACAAAGTTTCAACGTGAAACAGATTTGTAATGAACGTGAGTATATGTCTCAGAAGATAGAACAGCCCATGCGATATTGTATTGGTCAACCTAAGACCGCTTCCTACAATGACATTTTGTAGTGAATAGACGCAGTTACAATTTTTCTTTCTAAGTAAGACGGTGAACGGATTGACAGCACAGAGTTTGTTGCTCCAAGCAGTACCCAATGAATCGGCTGTGTCTTTCATAAAGAATGTTTGACAACCACGTATACACGTGATGAGATTGTATCCGTAGGCTGGACATATAGACATAGCTAACTGGTGGATTCCGAAGAGCGGGTTTAACATCTCTTGAATCATGGCAGCATTTTATGTTCTGTTACAGGAGTGTACACTAGTCCGGGTGATTAATGCTGAAATTGTCTACACATATTAGTCATTTGCGGTTTTGAACCGTTCAAGCCACAAATGCTAGTCAATCTCGTGTTTAATAATAGTAACTACAACCCATTTGCAGCTGACAGGCATTTAATGTCGGTCGCTCGTAAATGAGCACGAACGTCGTACATCACCAGTCTGAAATTTTCTATCTATAAAGTTCAGTTTTCTTTAACCAGGCGTGCTATTCGACAAGTTTTATCGCAACCTTGCTGAAGTGCAAATACTCGCCAGATCGCACGTGGGTTGCGGCTTTTGGCTAAAGTGTATCCCCAGTTTTTGACGCTGGGTCTTGTTAGATGGCTTTGTAGTGGTTGCGCCAGAAGTATTTGGGGCTTAGTTAGATTCCCCTATCAGTATTCGACTCATAATCCACGTAAAACTCCTCTGGAAAGAGACATTTTTACCCAACCAACCTGAAAGCAGCCTGTTCGAAGTTGACATACAATTTCCCCTCTGATGTTTGTATTTATCTCAGTTAATTTGGAAGCTGAAGCACCCATATACAGTTTTTCCTTATCTGGGCTCAAGCATTGCTGACATTTGAATGGTTGTGTAACTTCGAGGTGAGGTATTAAAGAGTTTTTTATATTCAGTGGAAGATGAAGCACACCGATGAGTGAATGCACAAACACAAAAGTGCAGCCTGTCGAAAGCAAGATGTGCGCAATCATTGTTTGGCACTTAAATTGACAACGCATATATTTTCTGGAGAAACTTGCACAGTGTTTGCCAGTAATGATGAATGGTGACGTGAGCTTTAACCCTGTAAGCTGTGATTTTTAAAACCACGGCGTGAACACATAATGGGAATGTGCAACCTGACGGTCAATGACATAATGGGAATGCGCATCCTGACAGTCAATGACTTTGGTGCTGATGTTGAAGCGTGGGCAACCAAACGAGGTGTCTGCAATTAAGTTGCAAACATACCTACAATTATGGAACATGACTGGGCATTTCTAGGTGGTTTCGACGCCTTCCATTGGGTAAATGGCGTTCCGGGTCAGAATTTGCACTAGGTGGGAAAATTCATGGGGGGCACAGTTTTGCCCGAACTTTTTCTAACAAGCGCGTGTGCTGTACCGAGGTTCACTGATTCAGCCATGAGCCTCCACGATAAGCGAAGTCTGAGGCCGGGAAAAGTTTGTGTTTAGCTTCTTGGTTCAAGTCAGGTTAGAATGAAGTTAACCTTCATCGACGCAAATCGTACTGTGCAATTTTTTTGCTGAGTGCCACATGCTTGCACGCACATGAATTTAACTGTCCCATTTAACAAAATATCCGCATTCGCTTTGGCCTTCAAACAGAAATGTTGACGTTTCACTGTCCAGATGTTTCAATTGGAAGTGAAGCCAGACGGTAGAAATTAAGTCGTTCACTTCGACGATGTACGCTGAAACTGCATTCAGCGTGTTAAAGTACAAGCCATTTCAAAATCTCATGAGCAAGCAAAACAACAGGTACAACTGTGTTCACACACTGTTTATCAAAAATAATCACATTTGCCCATGATAGTTCGATTTCATTTCATCTTAATAAATCTACCACTTTTGTATCATCCGTAGATGAAAGTTCAATCGGTTCGGCCGAGCCGAAATCCTCTGAATTAAGTATATGTTACACGAACAGAAAAAGCTGTTGGTAAAGTCAAAACGACCTAATGGGAATCAGAAACCTTTTATTGTATGCTTCAACCGTTCCCACCCGATATATTCTCCGAAAAGCCAGAATTCCTTTGTCTTGTACGGGACGGTACTGGTTTATGGCAGTTAACGCAGTCTGTGTTGAAGAAAAATGTTGGAGCAATTAATTTCGTTACCGTGATGGTAAACCTTGATTGCACACATATGATAATCGTTCAGTCGTCATGCGTCTGACCTACGTAAGATCGGATATCCCATATAATCCACTGCTCAGAATAAACGGAAGGCCTACATCTGACAATGTATGTCTTCTTGCCGTCTTAGTAATCCATGGAGAAAATGCGATGTTACTGGTGCAGTGGTGTTACTCACAGTATCCTGAATTTCAACTTCCCGTGATATCCTGAGTCAGTCAACTCAGTGTTGTCCATGGATATCGAAGTAGTTGTGGGCAGGTTTGAGAGCAGTTGGTATATCGGAGTCAGCAACCGACAACGTAGACACATGAAGTTAAGCACAAGACAAGGAAGCCTGTGTATTCCCTTACACGCCACATCCGAATTACTCAACACAAGTGTGATCAGGCAACAGCGCCTCGTGTCACTACCACGAAGGCGAATATTGGTTCGTTGGAAATATTGTGATTTGAAAGCTCTCACGCATGTCGTTCGTTGAAAAATAGCTACTTTCAGGATAGTGATGGAGAAGTTGCATTTCTGGATTAAGTTACTGTATGTCTTGCTTGTCCGTGTTTATTCATGAACTACATAGCAAGTGCATCCATAAAGGTGCACTTACCCCTTATTTTGCACATATCGTGGAATATTCGATTTTTCCTTTTTCAAATTCAAATCTGTGACAAAAGAAGGCGTCTCCGGTAAACCGTGGTTGTTCCGCTTCTTACTTAGGAGTAGACATGGACAGTTATTGTTCAAAGTATTAATCATTGGTCCTTTACAATAATCACTTTATTTTGACATGGCTACTAATCAGCAAGTGAGCAGGGAGGGATCTTTTCTTGATTATGTCTGTACCAAATGTACTAATGGACAACTGAACCCTCTCAGATTCAAATTAATAAGTTCGTCAATAAATAGCTGAAGTGGGCCACTTATGTGGAAATGAGAAGTATATGTCCGAAATGTAAACCACAAGCCTGTCACAAGGTGAACTCGGTAATGATTCAGGTACACATCAACAAGATTGAATCGCTCAGTTCCATGTTCACTGTTGGCACAGATGAATAACGACAGTCCAGTGCTGAGGAGATCTTTGATACCGTCAGTAAAGATGTTACCATAAAGTATTTCCGACCTAGGGAATAGCGGAGAACCCGAAGAAGCACTATCAAACGTCTGATTTAATTGAGATTCACAGCATTAAACGGGTGTCACCAGGAACAGAATATGCTTGCGTTTATCGTACCGTACAACAGCTCTACGTTTGCCGCAAAATAGGATCAATTTTACAGTCAGCTTGGTCTTCTGTAAAAGCCATAAACGAATCCACATATGTTCTGTGCAAGAAGACAATTCGGCATCCTCGCAACATCAAACATTCAGGGGGTTTTGTGCAGACGATCACCTTTATGGATAAACAGTGTTTTCGTTTGTACAACTGTTAACTGCAAGCGATTTTCCAACAAGTATATAAAAACCCGATAGAACTATCCAATATTTAGCATCGGAATCCCAAGTTAAGTCAACGAATTTTTTGGTTGATCAATGTCCGGACCCAGCTTTCATAGCATTTGTAGTCCCAAAAAGCTCTGCCGCCAATTTAGGAGCTTACCGAAGTTTTAGTCCTTCCATACCAACAAGCTTTACCGAATGACCAAAAGTGGTTCGAAATCATATTCGTCTTCAACCGTCGGTGAAGATAAGAGCCGGCGTCAAAATTTCATGGACGAAACCAAATTAAACTTCATGGTGTATGACACTTAACAGACTGGTTCCCTGTTAACAGTAGCACTTCACAAACACACCTTAGGAACCCGTAGTGTCTGTACAACGTCGCTTTTGAGAGGTTTTCGTATGATGTAGATTCTATTTCAGTCATGGAGAAATACGCTCGACGGGGACCAAAGGATTACCTTATGCAAACGCACCTGTTGAAAATTATATGGTCTTACAAACCTGGAATTTCTAGTCACCTGAAGATTCGTCCACAGGAAGCCTACCTGAATAGGACAGTATAAGCATTTCGAAAGCTCCTGTTCTGTGTAAAGAGGTCTGGTCAAGACTTCTTTCCAGAGAGGACGGATGATTTGCATAGAAGTCAACCCAAATTCAGAGATAACCTTATTGATATTAATTACGTGTCAAGAGGCATGCTTTACAATTTACTGGAAATAACACTAGACCTGTCATCCTAACAGTAGAAATAAGGAGGGTACAGAATAGAACGGTTTAATTGGGCTTTCATTTAACCTTTTCTATGGGACAGCTGATTAACACTGAAGAGAGAGCGTCAAACATTCGCTGTATCTGAGACCCATAACGCGGTAGAACTGTCTATAGTACAGCGAACCAGAATCTCATCAGCCGTCTGGACTACGAACAAACAGCCCACATCTGCCACATACCACTGCTCATGCAAATATTCGTGTAGCTGTCGTGTGAGATACACAACAAGGACAAGCTGACCACTAACTGCTCTTACCATGCAGCATGTCCCCAAATCGCTGAAAACTCATTCACAAACGTCGGACGCCTGTTCAGGTGTCAACCGACGGCAAACGGTACCCTCAGTTGCAGAGCACTCAATCTAAACAGGACACAGTCGATGTTCCTGACGTATTCTCGACAATTTTTCGGAGCAACCAGGAACACATGCTCTGTTTGCTGAGACCTTGGCTATCAAATGTCACAGTTCGCCATTATGTGTTCAAAACCAATGTTTGTGCTATGGCTACCCTGGTAGTCTGTATCTCCACAATTTCCATTTGCAATTTCCGTGTCCGTCTACCTCAAGCCTTAAGCATCAATTTCGCTTGGTGAAATGTTGGCTCGCTTAAACTAGTTAAATGTTCTTATGTGTTCAGAATGTACGAAATGTTGCTCCAGGGAACACTACTTGATTCACATTCTATGGTATCTACACAAGTTCCTCAAGGTAATGAACTGTTTCAAACTAGACA
Source organism: Paragonimus westermani (assembly GCA_008508345.1). Taxonomy (NCBI): domain Eukaryota; kingdom Metazoa; phylum Platyhelminthes; class Trematoda; order Plagiorchiida; family Troglotrematidae; genus Paragonimus; species Paragonimus westermani. Next base: position 97,082 of record QNGE01001036.1, read on the forward strand.
AGGTTATTGTTGTTTTCTTCGTAGGGGGTCAAACTTATCTGTTTGTCGCGATAGCATAACGGTATTGGTCCACATATTCCTTGAGGACACAGCAGGTTTTTTATGTCTCCACAAAATCAAATTTGTGTAAACGGTTGCAAGCAGCCAAAAGCTGTCAAATATCCAGTCCTGACAGAATATTATGGTGTATAATTGAAAATCTGTTACCGCAAAAAGAGAAAAGCAAAATCGTTTCGCGAATTACGCTGCATTATTGCATTGTTCTTCTTAGCGTGATTTTATTATGCACATGGAAAATCGGTGCGCAACAACTTCAATGAGTTCAGTGTGTAATGGATAGAAAGCCTATCATTTATGATGATGTACAAAGTTTTCCATCTTTCTAATCTGCACTGTCTTTTGACCGGAGATTAGTTTGCTTGCTGCGGCTAATCAAATGCGGACACATCGGTTCAAAAATTAAACCTACCTTTATGAATTCCTGAAGTGGCCTGCATTAATTCTTACACATTGTTTTTCTACTGGGATGAAATGATATTGAACGGTTAGCCGGTTAATTTACCCCTGTTTTGAAGGGGTTTAATTTCATCCTGTACAGAAACTCTTTATGTGCGGAGGTGTTCTTACTCTCCACTGACATTAATGAGTTGCTACTATACTGGTGCTGTTTTAAACAATCGGTCGGATACATGTTGTTAAATTCGCACAGTCAAAATGGACTGTTAAGAGCAGCTGAAACAAACTTTGAAATTTATGCTAATGCTCACGTGAACATGGTAGACATTTTTATGTTCACCACCGTATAGCATAATATATGGTCCTCGTGCATTATGTACATCAACCTGGTAAAAAGCAATAACCAGGAAACCTTTATTATACCATTGGTGAATTCTAACGAAGTTACGTTAAAAATGAGGGTTGTTTACTTTCCGAACGGGGAAATTATCTAGGACCGTGAGTTCACACGAGCTGTTGCACATTCACCCGAAACAATCGTTGTTCACCGAGTTTGAGACGAAAGATGAGCACAACTCACAAATCAGTTAATATTTTCTAAAACACGCCAGAAATTTCCATGCAATTTGGTCATTCACAGAGTATGCAAGTTTTAAGAAAGTTCGAAACAGTGAACAGTAACACAAAGATCCTGATGGTCAAATCCGACCCATTAGACGACGAGTGCTGTAGTTTGGCCACAAATTTTAATCAGTCATCTGTCTGGTGAGACGGTCACCCATTTACATCACTGTACACAACCATAAACATTTAACGCAAATAAGAAAAATCACTTGGTTTGCACCATACATTTGTGTTTATTGCCAGTAAGTTGGATATGACCAGAATTGTCGTGTTTGCTCGGATAATGTGAAAGTAGGCAGAAAGAAACGAGAGAAGAAACTGAGAAACCCATAGACTCGTTTAATAAATAGCAAGTGAAATGAAGTGCAAACAATCAACAGAGAACGATCAGGTGGTAAGAAAGGTGGTAGACATATCTAGTTTCAGCTCTAGCTGCAGTAGATTTAAGATAACGAGAGGTCAATGGGAGAAACGTTAATATGAGTACGGATTGGCTGGCTGAAATGTTCACCCATCTTCATCATTTAACAATTAACCAGCTCTACACACCAGTAAACTATGCTGGTCAGACAGACATTTGGTATTCTCTGGACAGAGATTTGAATCAAACTTAATCAAAGAAAACATGTACAGTTGACTGTTTTTGAACCTGATAACTTACGTCAAGAGTAAACCAAATCTATCCTCATGAGTCGGGCACCCTTCTTATTGTATTTGACCTTCACTTCACCTTCTGAAACACACCTGAACTACAGCAAAAGTAGACGGATAATTTGGCCGCAGAACAAAAATGACTTCTTGACGGTTGCGTTACCTGTCCAGAAAGAACAGATGTTCTCGAGCTCCTCTTTTGTTAATCACTGGACCTAGTCAGAATATGCGACAATAGTGGACTATGATCGTAGCGAAACTCCTGAGAACCCGCAAAATAACGAAAGGATCCTCCTAACTGAACATCTTCATTAGTATACCACTTCACTGCTATTAATATTACCATCAAATTGTTACTTCACACTGAAAAAAACAATCAAAATTCTTTCAGAGGGTATCACAATTTACGGTCACATTTAATCAAACAGCCTGTATCATTTGTGTGATCCGTGCTCAGCAGCTTTCATACAAACCGCAATATCCCTTCAATGTGCATGCACCAGTGTCAGCGTGTTGATAGATAACACTACTCAATAGTGGGCCTAGCAATACCCATCTCACAGTTAAGTTCTTCAGTAATCAGTAGCTAGACAGGATCTACCAATTTCATCTTTCCTGCGTAGATAAACCAATGTACACATGGTGAGTAGAACCTACCAGAATTGGATTCCTCATTTACAGCTTGAGTAAGAACAACAGAGCCAAACGACTCTTTTGTTCTACTCAGACTATGTTAACGTTAGTTGCTAATGCCAGAACAAAGCACAGTTCGTCAGGTGCAAAATGGGACGATACGGACCAGAGTCTATCGGACCGTTTACTACATATATTACGGAGAATGTGATTTCCACAGCTGCCATGTTAATGTGGTGCATTGTTTATCGAATAACCTAAGCGGCACACCCTTTCCAGTTGATCTATAAGAAGAACAAAATTGCGTTAGTCAAAACGTGGTCAAAGGGAATAACTTAAAATATTTTGGGAAAACGCACAATACGAAATAGATGCCAATAAAAATCTGTTCGCAATCCGACTTCACATAAAACAGGGTTTATCAACAACTGGTCAGTCTCGGAATTTCAGACTCAAGTGAACTTGTCTGCTTCCTAATAAGGATTATCATATATACCGACATATGTCAAAGCATTGCTGTCACGACGTAAGGCGAGAGATACAAGGTAGACACTTTCAGTCTTTCAGAATATTTGAAAGAACATATTAAGTCACTTTTGGATTTCTGACCGCAGAGTTACTTGTGTTTAATGAGGAAATGGAATTTGATGAGTCAGTGTAATCATATCAGAGTTAAACCACATCGAGAATTGTTTTCATTGGATCCACGTATTTAGAATTCGTCACCGTACCAAAGCCAGGTCACCAAGAGCACATGAGTAAAACAACGGGACAAAATGTCATTGTCGACTAATCCTATTGTGAAGAAGGTGAAATTACACATAGAATGGTCACATGTTTGGTTTCAATGAGTATTCCGTGAAATTCTGACTAACGAGCAATCAGTTTGGTAAATGCACCTAGACCATTCGCTTATCTGAGAGGAACGTTTGAACCTTGATGATATTTTGAAAAATATACGAAAGCCACATTTCTAAGAAAATGGTTCATTTCAGTTTGTATCCAACAGGTCTTGTGTTAAAGTTATCAGTAGCAGCGTTATAGGTGCCAAAAAAACAGTCGAAAAATGTCAGTCTGTGATCGCTGGATCAGTGCGACGAGTGAAAATCTCGTCATATCTGGTCTGTGTTCCCTAGGATCGATTTTCACAATTTATTTGTCGAACGGCCTAGTGACATATATTTTCCAGCATTCTCACTAGACTTTTCTAGGTACTTAACCATTATAAGCATCATATCGTCAGCTATCAGGAAGCGCACCATACGACACACCTGCCATAACCCCACTTAACGGATATATATTATGCAACTTATTATCTGATTTGATTCCCTTGGCCACGCCTTAGCGAACAGTAAACAATTGTTTTGTTGTCGTGAATTGTGTCCCCATTCTGAGGAACATTTTACAGGCATCTTGCTGATGCAAGTCAACCCACGTAAAATTATTGTTTTCAACGAAAACAGTGTGGACCAGTTTTACCACGTGTCTGCTGTCAACTGCAGTTGGCAAAGGCTCTGGTTGCTTTTTCTGACTAAGTAATCTCTTTTTACAAGTATGTGGTGTTGGCCAGACAAGCGCACAAAAACAGCTACGAACTGGATAACTTAGAACGGAACCGGTTTTCTCGTTGATCACAAAACCGTCAAAAAGAACAGGAAAAAGGCTTGAAAAAAATCAGGGTTGGCCCAGTTCAATTCAGCTCGACCAGATTTTGAGCGTTATCAGTGGCGTAAACTATCGCCATGGGACCCCACGATTCAATTTCGTTTAGTTACCCCAAATTTCAACTGGGCACCTATCCCTGAACCACTTGAAATTCGTTCGAGGGTGAAAAACTGTGGGTCAATAATCACTCGTATAATACCAAGCATGTTTACAAACTCGTCTCTACCCACCAATGTCACTCCTCATTCGACTGGTCCAATTGGACCTGAGTGACCTTTTCATTTCATGAACCTGGACGTTTTGACACAATTCGTACTGAATTTGTGACAGGCGATCGATAGATGATTGACAGTGAACCAACAGCAAATAAATGAATTCCACATTATAATGCTACGCAGGAAGAATCGTTTAGCTGTGCGGCGTTTGAACGTCGGACAACTGGAGGTGCAGACAATCCGGTTCAAAAGTGAACAATTTTGGATGTGAAGGCAGAATAGCACACAAGAGAGAGAATGCTACTTCAATTAGGTTGTAAATCTACTGTGGTTACGGTGAAAACAAAATCTACCCGCCCTAGTTCTCCGACATCAAAACACATGTTAATTATCACGGTACTGATGGTGGTGGGTGATCGGAACAAAACTGAGATTAGAAAAATGCCATGTATTTTTTGATGAGGCTAGAGAACAAATTATCAGTCAGATTCTCGGACACTATCTTCTTGATTAACCATCACAGGAGAAACACGAAGCAAAGCTATTCCCAGTGTGCATAGCATGTTCTGCCTATTGGATTGGTTTTTGGCTAATTCACCAAAATGGTTGCGCTGGTTAATTAGGGTGATGCGGAAATAAATCCCTCCTATTTTGTTCACATTCAAGCGTGAACCAACTCACAACTAAAGTTAAACAGTAGACTGCAACAACTGGCTACCCAGTTATTTTATTGAGTGACTGGCAAAACCTAGGGAAAAGATACAAATTATTGAATAGCTGAGCGCCACTGTAGTTAATCTGACCTATAGCTGGGAAAGCGAGTTCGTGTAAAACCTCGAAGAAGAGGAACCCAGTAGTCGTACTTAAGATTCTGCATTTAAAATCCATTGTAGCTGCGTTAGTTTGAACTCTACGACCGACTTGTAAACAATAAAACATAAACTATACCTAATTACGTGATAGTATGCACTATTTCATGGTACAACGTGCATTGTACTGAAGATTGTTTGGAGCAACTGCTTGTGAAGCAGAGCAAAGGCAGACAATGAAGAACATTTTTTAAAGTGTACCTCAACTATATTTTTCAAGTTAGACTCATATGCATCGGATACTCTTGACTGCTCCATCAACAAAGTTTGGTTGAGTTACGGGGTCATAAAAAGAGTGTGGGAATTGCCCAACGTAATTAACACAACTAACAGTCGAGTGCTATACTGATATTTTTCTGTAGCACTCTGTCTGTTCGTGACAATCATTCATTCTAGGCGACGCCGGATAAAAGGTGGAAAAGCCACAGCAAACTTTTGTATGGATAGACTATTATCTTGACAGGACTATAGAAAGTAAAAAACATTACACGGCATTTCTGCTGTAATGGGAAATCTGACCACCACGGATCTAGTAGTACGGTTGTTAGTAGTTCTTGCGATATGGTGGCTGAGGACTCAAGCTAAATCATTCACGTGCATGGAAACGCGAAACAAAAATCACGACTAAATACGTATACAACTCACACTGACAAACCTTTGGGTGACTGAGTGCATAAAATGAAAGTTCCAAGTTGCCGTTGACATCTGATGAAAATCAAGTGGGTTTCAAGATTATTTCTCAATGTTTTTCACGGAAAATTCCGTGAACTACTTATTTCAGACTATGTGATGATTCCGCAACGTACAGGTTGAGCGAATGTACCAGTTCAGTTAGACTGATGTATGCTTCAAATAAACAGGCCTGGTAACAATAGTCATTAAACTCACCCACTTCTGCCTGCTTGCGTAAACAGCTATCACTGAACACGTGAGATGAATGTTCAATGGTTTGAACGGTTTTCTCTCAACAGTTGGAAACTTATTTTCGTTAGCTACAAGCCACTGCGGAAGGCCTTCTCCTTCCTTAATTTACTTTATTGACAGTTAATCATAACTTACACCGAATAGTAAACTGCACTGCTCGATAACCCTTTCGGTTTGTTCACTTATTTCCTGGACTAGAGGTCTTCCTGGTAGAAAATTTCACTACAGCAGTAATCCGCATGTGACAGATATGTTGACCGCCACACCTCATAAACTCACAACACGTGAACCAGATGCGTGTCCATGACAAACTATCGTACCTACTGAAAACACCGTATTGTCTCCAATTTTTACTGTAACGGTCAACGCACGTCAATCAAGTTGTGCGTTGTTCCACTGAACTTAAAGAACGGTATTCGTACTACTAACGAGTAGTTGGATAGCTGGGTTATTAGTTGGGGACAAGTTAGACCTGCTTATGGCATTTGCATCAAATAGTTCTCACAGTTGGGTGTCAAAAACATCAGGCTAGAGCTGATCTTTTGGTGAATACGTTTGGTCGAACACCATTATATTTCCGTTCTCATATTTTTAAGATGAGTTCTTCCAGATAATGTCAAGAGCTAACGAGAATGAAATTCTGGGAATGTTGAAAATTTGATCAAGCATGGTTCAGCTCCATCTGATCCCCGGTCAGCAAACTAGTCTTCTAGCACTATGGCTGGAAATCAGCTCAGTCAGTTCATGAGAGTGAAGACTAATAAACACATGCATGAGCTGACCGTCAACTAAGAAGTTTAATCACAAAATTAGTTAGATGTGGATATCATGTGTATTCTTACCTGAACGACGACAGAAGCACGACATTAACTGTTATGGTGTAAACCTCTAACAAAAAACGTTAGCAAGGTATGCTAGTTCTTCTGTTGATGTTACTAGTCAAAGGCGTTATATTCATGTAAATAGTCTAGTGGACAGGGTAAACGGGCAAACAAGTGAGCGGTTCCAGTGGTATGACTGAGTTCGCCAATTATCACGCAATCGACAAATCTGCTACCAATCATTAGGGGCAAGCCAGTTCACTCTATTTCCTTACAAATGAAAAAACAGCTTACTACAATGATGGTCAGTTTAGGAGAAAAAACTGTAGTTAGATCGCTTTCATGTCGTCGAACTATTCTTCATATGATTTTCTTAGCAAGAACTGGAACTGGCTGACCACCTCGTAAAAGGGTGTCTTATACTCGGAAAAAGATTCAGCGCTTATTGGTCGGCTAGTCATAATGATGATCAAACCGGCTGTGGTATAATAACGTGGACTGGAAGTTGGTTTCTAACCAGGTTCTGCAATGTTGGCGAACCAAATAAAGAATAATTTTGGAATAATTAGGCTGGAATGTATATATGCTTCGGAAGACTGTTGTAAACCGTAAGTGATCACGGACTCTTACATCTCAAGTCATCCGATTCTGATTCATTCTTTGCCATGCATGTTTCACTTCATATAAACAAATATCACGACTGGTTCAGCTCTGTTTTGAGCCTATAAGATAGCCACAAAAGAACGGATAACAATGACATTTTTCGTGTTTTAGGTCACAGTTCCATCGAATCAATCAATCTGTCAACGAATAGAGTTTGTTTCGTTCGTCTGAAACATTCGAGTTCATAAATGTTGATAATGTTACCAGAACTCCGTGCACAACAAGACGGTTATTTCCTGTTTTGATTATTTCCGACTCTGGAAACGAGTTTTTCATGGAACTGTTGTTATTAACAAAGGCAGGTGTTGTTAGTGTTACAGCTGCAGGCAAAACCTAATTTTTCCTCTATCATCTCACACATTGTCTGTGGACACTGGGGTGCATTGTCCAAGTTTTGTAGTGACGTGTGAAAACCAGGACAGATTATGCATCATGTGATCACTACCAGCAAACTGCCATAAACGAGCCAACAGTGAGTAATACATTGGTCACAGAGAATGTTCTTTTGATCGAATTTTGATGGTGATCGGCCTATTAATGAGGAATACAAGAAAATTAGATTGTAACCTGCGTAATTAAATTGTTAATTCACCAATCACTAACGTTCCTGTGGAATTAAGAAGTTTCTGGTCAATTGCTTTTTAATTGTCAGCAGTGATTTTGAAACGTATTATACTCATACTATCTACGTACTACCATATATAGCACATTACCACTGTATTATCTAATGAACTGCTATCTCACAGGAACACTGTTGATTAGGTATAGGAGAAATACCTCACTGTAGTTCATCTTCGCCGGTCATCCTGAGTGTTCTCGTGCTCAATGTACTTACCGAACTTGTAGCTCACAGCTCCCAGTTTGTAGTGACTGATTTTTCTCATTCACAGAGACGCTCTGCCCCTTCATACGCAATAGGTTGAGTGTCAGACAACCGAATTCATTTCACAGACACACTAGTGCGAATGATTTTGAGGACATAACAGACTAAAAGCTAAGTTCACTTGACTTCGTTGCCAGACAATTACACAATTGAACAACCTAGTCACAACGAGATCAATAACTGTGTCTGGCCATCCCGTGCACAAAACTGCCCGAACTACGGGCTTCTCTACTTTCAATATAACCTGGACTTTGATGTAACCTAATCAGTCACACAACGGAAAACCGTCAAATTTATGCAAGATGGTGGTAACTAGACTACCGAACTGCATATAAGGCGAAAAGCAATTGTAGCTGAATGAATAAGAGTTTGGAAGAATTGTCGAATGTGAAACATGATTGTTCTGTGTCTAAATGGTTTCCGCCATATAGTCAGTAAACACCGATGTGAGTAACGCGTAGCCAATTCTTGAGAATAAATAAAATGGACGCATTCCAATTAGATTCTCACAAGCCAAACGTTTGTTTAGGTCAACCAACCTCAGACTGCCGTGATAACAGGGCTAGTGGAGAGAACAAGATTAAGAAAACGTTAACTGACAATCCAAGAGTTATACTATCTTGTTCGGTTGACAAACTTCATATAACGCCACGAGTTGTTCGATACGTATGGGAAGCGTAAACAAATATTAACTGTTCGTACCAGCTTTCAAAACTGGTCAAACCTCATTTATCTTAATTGAACCAGTGCCACACAAAGGAGTTCCAGTGCACCTTGTATGATCTAGTATAGGAAATTTGCAGGTGACATCTCAAATTAGGCTGGTTGTCTTCCTTTGAACAACTTTGATTACGAACCGGAATCACGTTTACCTTTGTGAATTTGTTACACCTTGGCTGACAGCTGGACCTATTTACACAAGAGGCACTGATCTGTAAGGGTGGTTGCATGTTATAACTTTTTGCATTCGCGTTATTTAATTCATCAACTGGTTAATACATTTTTCTTAAGGCGCCACCAAATCAGCAATTGGAATCCTTGTTTGAATTAATCCGGTTGTTTCTCACAGTGGGCTTGCTAGACGACATTGGTCGACGAAAGGTTCAGACGTGGATTGTTGAAAATAATGAACCTGATACCAACTTCCTGAGATCGTCCCAAAATACTGCCTTCAACTGTCTGCCCACTTGTAACAACTGGACAGTTATACACATTCCAATCGTCAGATAATGGTCAGAGGGAACGCGGTCAAATATTTTATACAATAAGAGTTGAGTAAATTGATGTTGGAGTTTGTTCAAAAATTACGCAGACTAATAAAGAAAGTTAGAGACGGGATTTTGAAGAAAATCGGATATACAAAACATGTTCTCTTCTCTTTGATGTACACTTTTTTTGCGAAGCTGATTGGTAGTGTGCAATTCAACATCCTTGTTGAATACAACTTATTGTTTTATCTGGTTTTGTTGACAATTCCCGTTTGTTCTTACTGACTGGTCACTACTGTTCCCACCGTCTCCTAAACACCACTGTCCGCTAGAAAGTGTTGGTCCAGCGTACACTGGTTACACAGTAAGAGTTTGCTTCTTTCTGGCTGGACTTCATCCCCACCCACGACACTTGAGTAAATATCAGAACAAGAGATCTCGGGCAACGAAGTGACTTGACAATAAGGTACATTGATATCACCACAAAAGTGCTCTTTTTCAAAGAGCTAGATTGGGTCGGTCGTCTGTTTTAACAAACTGTGTCCGAACAGTTCAAAGGTTCGTCTCACCTTGCTTGCATGATGCTGACAAAAGCCCGTTAGGTTTCATCATCTGCCAATTGTTTCACTGGCCAGTAGATTAAGAAAAATCTCTCAAAACTTCGCCAGGGCAGGGGTTCACGTTTAGTAATCGGAAGACCAACAAATTATGGCTGAGTAACTTCAGCTTATGAGAAAAGAGTGCTCACCAGCTAGCTGAAATAATCGTTCGCTGGACCAGTAGCCAACTGTGAAAGGTATTCCGTTTCATCAATACCAGTAAGACGCGTGTTCGGATCGTCGGCCTACCGTTTCTAACAGACAAGTCCAACCACAAATGAAGCCGATTATAGATAATTAAGCCGCTTACTTCAGGATCGTCTGCTTTTATCAAACGTATTAGGTAGTCGACCACTCGGAGCATTTGGTGGGTTCAGTATGAGACCGTGGGACAGTTGGGTAATAGAAAGCAAGCGTGAAATTTATGAACCCCCGGCTCCCTTCATATCACAGCTGGTAGAGTGCTTGCCGCGTTTGGGCACGTTTTTTCTGTTGCCGGTTCGAAACCAACCGAAGTCCTAACTTTTCACAGTTGAGTCTTGTCCAAATCTCTCTCTGCCTTACGGCCACAGCAACTTGCTACTGCACAGTTTTTGCGGCTGTAACCTTGAAGTGCAATATTAGCACCAAACTCTACTCATTCGGTCAGCCATAAGAATACAATTTAGTGACTCGTTGATGATTAAGAATTATACGCCAGTGGATGGCAGTCTATGGATCGTCAAGGATATAAAACGGGGCAAAGTACTGAATGAGACAAACCAAATCTTTTCAAATCCAACCTACGAAATAGTTGATGTTTTTGTTTAATTCAATTGGGCATCGCTTGTCTCTAATTACAAATCTGCATTCACATATGGATTCCAGTCATTCCTTTTGGGAAACTAGCACTAGGTCATGGAATCGATTTTCCCACGCCTTTACCCAACTAATCTTCTACTGTGGTGAGTAGCTTTATAACAGATCAACTGAACGTTGAGTGTCGTCGCAGGAGCTCTGAACAGTTTTGTATCAATTTCTTATTCCTCAACGAAAATGTGGATGTTATCTCATTTTCACCAGAGACTTTCTGAGTTTCGCACACAGTTCGAGTCACAGCTTACTTATCGAATACTGTCACTCTTCGGCGATTTATTCCAGTTACGAGGTTATGAGGGTTTTAAAAATTTTGTTATATGAAACCCATCTGTTGTTAGGCGAATAGCAAAAAATTGCTCTCGTTTCTTCGATGAATTGCATTCCCAAGTGCCTCTTAATATTGCTTTATTGCTTTTGATGTAAATTGCCTTCCGTAGGAGAAACAAGAAGGATCAGACCTGCAACGGAAACAGATCTGGTAACAGAGACTTCGAGGTTATTACATATGGCTGATAAGTATTACGAGATATTGCCTGGTATTAACTGAAATATACATACAGTCAGTTGCAGCTTTTGTATTTCTGTTCACTTTCATACCAACCACTTCCGTAGGCTGTCAATGTAATGAAGACCTGTGACTGCTAGAGCTCGTCATTCGTGAGGTTTCGTCGCCGTCGGCAGCAAATTTCCCACAACGCTTTTATAATGTAATCCTTTTGACCGATATGACGTTTAATTCACATTAGACAATATCAGCTCATCATACGCAAACCCTCAGCCACATTTATCCGTGAGTACTGTTCACTATGCCCTAGCGTTTGGAGAGATGACGGGTTAAGTGACAAGTTAACCACAAACAACTACCTCGCACTTGACATTCATCAAAAACTTAACATTAGAGAAACCTATCTTGACCGACGTCTGGTCGTTGTCAAGCATTTCAGGAGTTCAATGGATGCAGATTGTAAACTGCCCAGAAAGGATTTTTACTACCAGACCTCAGTGGACGATTTCGTTCTCCTTTTTCACAAGATTTGGCTGAGTTATCTAAAGGACTGAGAACGCTGTGATCAAATGAGAGTAATTTTCATTTTACAAGCCTGTTTATAACGAGTGTGCAACGGTGAAGAATTGTCTGGTCTGTCTACAGATAAGTTTTCTAGCACGAAAAGTTTTCTGATTGATTTGACTTCTAAGTGTTGTGCAAACATAAATTGTCAGGGATTAATACACAAATAATCAGTGGTTAGACTAGATAAGAAATAACTCGTGCTTCTCAAAAAAGCTCCATAAACAGTCGTGCATTAAACTGTGTAAACTGTGTAAACAGACCATACAACCCAACAGTTATTCCAACATTTCCAAGCATGGTGAAGGTCAACACAATAAGTATGTCGGTGTTTTTTTAGATGCATCCCAAAAGCCCTAAGGTGATTCTGAGTTCTCACATTGACTTAAGCTTTTGAGCGATTGCCGTAGCACATATAACACGAAACGCACTACTCGATATACTGAGACAGGATTTGTTCATGATGCATTTTCATGGTGCACTTATGTCATATTTTCATATTATATTCACAGGCTTCAGCTCCAATAATACGGATTTTCAGTCCATTAAAAGTACGAGAGCATGAGACTTCTGAACAGAGGAATGTGAGTGCAGCTAACCATGTACACGGTTTTATACTTAAAAACCACAAACTGACTTTTACTGATAAATTAATCACATACATTACCATCAGTTGTCGGACTGTTCTGTAGGGCGTAAGTGAATTCTGCTGATAAGGTTTAATCACGTAGAAGCTAACGAAAGCTAATAATTGACTCCGCAGAATATCCAAATGTATAAAACTTCTTTTTCCTCTGGATGTCTTCTTTTCTATTTTAGGGAATGTTATAAAAAGCGAACCGGGCTGAAGGCTACAGTTTGTACAACTGATAGGCACTAACGTTAATCTAACATTTTCCGTAAAATTCACTGTTTGTTGTGGAACGCAAACGGACCACTCAGAATCTGCACATCTGACTGAGTTATACCATAAAACTTCCACCACATAAACGACTGCAACCAGAAAATGAATTTCAGATAATGTTCAAGAAGCCGTGGAAAGTAGTCAAAAACGAAACGTTTATGAATTTCAGAATTTATTGATGAATACTCACGATAATTGAATATATATTCACAAATATTATCAGAGTTTACACTGCGGTTAAACAGAGCATAACGGAACAACTGATGTACTAGAATGGAATAAAACGGCGAAAAAAATGTGCAGCGATAGATGGCTGTCAGGTAGTAACATCTTGTGACTGGACAAAATATTAGTCTTTCGTTTGCAAACTGTGGTATAGTTATATTATTAATAAGTAGTGTGGCAGGTTTGTGATGTTAGATGAGACCCAACTGTGAAAAGTCAGGGCTTCTGCTGGATTCGAACCAGCGACAGCATGCTTCAACGCGGCAAGCGCTCTACCAGCTCAGCTGTATAATTATGACAACGTTAACGATGCCTCTTGTTTATGAGCCTAATGACTTTTGGAAATGGAGAATTCAATCGTATGTTTGAGTTATCATCACCACAATAGTTTTTGTTTGCGGTTTTATGCGCTTGTCAGCGTTGAGTCTTGTAATTTTGCTTTATCAGCGCTTCAATATTCACATTAAACAGTTTATTCCGGAACTCGGTGCCCATATTTCAGGTAGCGAGTTCGCGCTTTGTTTATTTATAGAAGAAGTTATATCAACTGTGATATCTTGAGAACATATCGATCAGTGTGCCAACTTTTTTACTCTAGTGTTGGAAACCGTTACACCTGTAACACTCAACGTCTAAAAGTGAAGAGTGATCCTCGAAATAAGAATTTCCTTTTTGCTTCATCCACAGTGTTCCACAGCAACTTACCACAACACGCCATCTGCAGTATTATGTATTCTTTATCAGATAGCAGTTGCTGAGTACTCAATTTTAACCTGTGTCACTGTGTCTGCAATTTCGTAAAACAAATCAGATTACTGAAATGTTCTGTAAATTACTCTGGAGTGAAAAAGCCAACTTTGTTCACAATCACCGTAGTCTTACAGTACGATTCAGGAAATACAGACTATTTGGTTTTCTAAAGAAATTAGACCATGTCAGAAATATCAATGAATAGGATCCATCTTTCGAGATTGTTCTGTCCGACTGCTTTCCGACAGAAAATGTGCTGAATGGAAACGTAGTTAGGTGAAACCAGAATAAACAATCATCATCCACCCAACGAAAAAACTTGTATGCACCTTTTTATGTTCAAAGCCAGTGTATATAGCCTATCAGACAAAGTATGTTACGAATGTAAGCGAACGCTACGAGCTTTTGTGCATAGCGTCGAGACGTCAGTTATTGTTCATGACCAATTCCACCGTCCAGGACACCGCTTGGTTTTATTTATTGAGTACAAAAACGCCATTCCCAAATGATCTATGCGAGATAGATTATCGGATGGCGAGCATTTGGCTCTACAGTTTTGCTGGACTTTTTGTAACCCGTTTACGATGGTAACCAATTTACGAGGTCAATCTAGTTTCCTTGCATGCGAACAGGGAATTTCACGTGTGCTTCTCCGTCTGCCCTCCCATGACTATTTGGTTTGTGTTATCAACCTGTAGGAAGCGTTAATTCTGGTCGTCTTTAATGTTCGTCAGGTAGTGAACACTGTTCATCCTTTGGCGTCTTGTGACACCTAAAAACATTCGGTCACACATTTACTGCGAATGGCTGGAACACTGACTTTAATATCGTTACACTGCTTTTGAAATTCCAAAATTTTTGATTAGCATAGTGGCTACTTTAACACCAGACTTTCAAAATTGTTTCCGTGCCACAAAATTGTTGTTTTATGAAAAATTTCATGCATTGTTCACAAAAGTGATTTGAGTCCATAAGTTGGTCAATGGTATTTCAAAATAAGCACACATACTCAATGGATATGGACACGATTACATGAGTAACTTCACATATTAATGCACATTAAAATTAAGCTTTGTTCTGTGACCGCTGATTTATCTGAGGTGATACCGCCGGTTTTCTTTCAGATGAGTTCCAAAGTTTTCAGAACGGGGCTGACCCCAAATTGGAAACCTTACTTACTAGTTATTACCACCCGGTACAAAAGTGGTAACGCTAGATTTCAACGTTAAATGTTTGAGATCGTATACTAGAATATTCTTTCTCCGGACCAATTGGTGGATCAAGTATGACATCAAATTACGCATGCATCTAAGTCCTCATTAAAATTTATGAGACGCCGCACAGATTTTGTTAGTCACTAGGCACCGATCCTGGAAATTACGAAAGTATGGCTCCTGTTAATCAATCGAATTGAGCAATGACCCGTAATGTGCACACCTCGGTGTTTTCTGGTTTCCGTAAACGGCTTTCGTCTAAGTATCATTGATTCAATTTGTGAACGAAATGTCAGAGAAATTGTTGATGTAGGTCTTTTCAATAACTTTCGAGGAGGCAGAATGTACTTCCTGATGTGTTTCCAATGAATACGCACCACGTACTTATACCATGACATGTTACTGTGAAATTTCTTAAAAGACTATAACGATACAAGCTTTAAGCAAAAGTCCCAAGGTGAGTACACGCCTATCTCTTTATTTTCTGTCGTCCACTAGTTACGTCAAAAAAGGTCATCTTGCGAATGAGCATACACGTCAAAAACTACAGAAACTGCTCAATTTTCTTAGTAGAGTTCATAAATATCATCTAACTTTGAATGACACGTTTAAACAGCACATGCCATTTTTATTTGGTCCACCAAACGTTCCGGCGGACACTCAACAGCATATAAACTTTCAACTTGTGAATAAGTTAATACCACGATGTGTAATATTTCTTCTTTTGTGAGATATCTTGCAAAAAGAATATGTTTGTTGACTTGGCTGGGTTGTCTTTTCCTTGCAGAGTGAGAGAAGATTGACGTCTCCTAGAACACACCGCATCAGACAGCGGCATAGTGTGTAAGAGAATATGGGTTTAGTACACGTTCGTAAACAGAGGATGGGTTCCCGGTGAAAACTCTGTTCCTAAATATAAGTGATATAGCTTCTCTGACTATTGTTCGCAGTTTCATCTAACCAGTACAAGACCCTCATATGATGATGGATTGCACGTTGTCATAAACATTAGTCACATATGAGAACTTTTGGAGTAAAAATATGGGACAAAAATGGCAACACTCTTGAAGCGAGAGCTGTGTGAGTTGTGGTTGAGGAAATTTAGCTCTCACTACGCAACCATTTCAGCTAAAGCCATGCGAGTGCTAGCTTGCCGGTTGCACGCCACACAAACCTACCAAAACTGTATGCCCAGTATGCACAAGTTTGACTTAAACCACTTTAACGCTGTCCCTTACAGTCTGTTAGCAAAACATTTAAATTCCAAAGTACAACGGTGTAGTAATGCTTCAGTTCCGGGTTATTCAAACGTGGTGCGGACTACCTAAAATACCACTTTTGGATGAAGTTTTTCTCGGACGTTAATCAATTCTATAATGTTTTTTCATCGAATAATTTGGAGAAGAATGTATCCGCATTATCCACGGACCAGGTTAATAATTATTTAACAATAGAGTTCAAAATCTGTGCGTATAGAGCAAACAGTTGTGCCAGAGGGTATTTGCGGAAATGGATAACGTTTGTCAGTTCATCTGCGAATGAATCTTTCACTGAACCTTTCTATTTTGTGAAAGGTCAGATACTATTTTTCAGACTGGTCACCAGCAGCTGCTAAATCAAGACAACCTTTGAAAACACGATGCTGGTCAATGTATATATATATATATATTACTGTGAATTATGTCATAAGACTTTCATTATCATGGATAATCTCTTTTATGCAGTCTGAAAAATGGGACGTCCGCATTTCAAACTGGATTATATCTGTGAAATGCTTCACAAGGGTCCGTAAAATACAGTCTACAGCCGACAAACAGATACGTTGCTTATGCACTGTGCAATCATTTATTAAGTTGAAATGGTTGTCCAGAAAACTTCTCGTGGACGACCGTGGCAAACAACTGATGCAAAATCAAAGTTCCGTGTGATAAATCAAGAGACCAAGTTGGTATTTCAGTAAAATGAACGTTATTCTGGCAGTCAAACAGATATCCTTACATATTAAGATTTTGTTTACAAGTCTTTCCAGATATGAGGCTCTCGTTTCCTTTGCGTGAAACCATGAGGATATCTTATATCTGAAATATTTGCACACGTAGATGCTGTAGACCAGAGGCATTCAACCTCACGCCCTATGATTTTTGAACTATATACCTACGTACACAATATAATAAACGAAAATTCGGGCATTTGGACGAAATGTTTGGTTATGCATCGCTGGAAATCATTTACCCTTTACTTGTGTGTTGTCGTGAATTAGGCTGCCGGACTAAAATATTTGGCTGGTGAGTTTTTTACCAGCTGAGTGTAACTGTACACCTTTTTCTACTGGTTCATTTGTTATACACTTCCGGAACTTGTCACAGTGAAGTTTGCTTGAAAATTATTGATGGTCACTTCGAGGGTAATGAAAATAGATCACAGAAACAAATGTAGATGCAATTGTGTGAACTCAGTTTACCTGATAAGCTATTGATTCTCAGCCAATTTTCCTGTGATTTTGCGTCTGTTGCCAGTATACGGCACCAGTATAAACTTTTGCATTCGGAACTAAGTATATTATGCCAAACTTTCAAAGAAATACGCTCGATGAACATAATAGTTATACTTTACTAACCGTCCTCTCGGACTTCAATCCTTTTGTTAACTCAGTGCATGCGCCCGGAAATCATAATTTTTGACATGGACTTTGTTGGTTCACCAACAAAAACTATAGCATCTTATTTCATTCTGCTTTTTAATGTTTGTCCCACTCGGTTCTTGCTGGAAACCAGGGAAAACTGAAATCTAAACTGCATTCTTTTCTGCTCACGTTTGGGCATTTAAACTGATGTCGTGCCCTGCAGTTAGTCATACCTCGATGATTAATCTATTGAAACATTTGTTTTAGTTCAACGCTTTACTCACTGCGCAACATCTTCTACATCTAATGAAATCTCTGTGCTTGGTTCTGGCAAGAATACACATTGGCTTACCAATCGATATAACTATTGCTTTGATATGACTAGTGGAAGTGAACGGAAAGTGTTATGTCTTCGGTGCTAAAATATTTGAAGGCCCTTGGACGGCAGCGATGAATGCATTTTCTCAGTATCTGAACTCATTATTGCTTGGAAATGTTTAGCCGCACATATAGTCTAAGTGCTTCAGGCTCAGTTATATCGATGTTAACTAAAAAACTACCGGGAAGTTATGGTGTGCGTGATATATGTGTACTGTTTGGTGTAGTTTGCTAAAAAATGTGTCAAGAAAACCATACGTAACAAAGTGAGCGGATGACCAGCAGTGGTTGGAATTTAATGGCGAATCTCTTATGGTGGTATACGATACCCGAATGCTGAGTAGGGCTGATAGGTTTGTGTCTAGTGTTGTGCCACAAACTGGTTACTTTTCAAGACAGAAAGAAGAAGGGATTTTCAAAATTGGTCTACAAATTGAAAACTGTTAACCCGCTGTTGTAATGAGGAAAGTGTCAGTAAACCCCGCCAATAAGAGATGACCTTTTTTGTACTTCACATGGTTGAGTCTCAATTGGTTCACAAATATAAACTACATTCGTACCATTGTTTTCAGGAGAATTGATTAACTGGGGCACTGCAAAACAATTGCTACTCTTTAAAGAGACAAGTCATATTCCTCCAATTGAGCGACGATGAAGTGAGTAGTGTGTGCTGTTCAGCAGACCATATAATAGACAGTTAGTTCAGAAAGACCAAATTGGATAGATCACATGTGTTGGTGTACAGTTGAGTTGAACTCAAAGTGGGTAATATATTAGTTAACAGACATTCTGAGGACAGTGGCTGGAAAATGACCCGGAGTGCATGTTCTATAAGTGGGTACAGTGAATTTGTAATGTCTGGAGAGGTTTCATTTTCAAGTAAGGACAAGTACTAAGGGATTTCTGTGGACATAAGACGAATATCTCTCACAAGTGATCAAAGACGTCGCATTCTGGTAGACTTATCAGCCAATGTCTTCCAAGAAAAACGACTGCCCTTCAAGTTAACTTTTGTTAAGGCTCGTCAATATCAGTGGGACTGTTGGGCAAAGTTAACAGATCACCCACCGGGTGTCAGCTTGAAACTCTCGAGCACTTCGGGCACATTTCACAGTAGAACGTGACTGAGCGTATGCAGATAATAGCCCAGCTTTGCTTCATGAGATGTCGCTGGTGCACTGGTCAACATAGCCGCTTCACAAAGCGTGTACGCAATTCAACTTCTGGTCTTGGCACAGATGAGTAACAGCTAATTTTGAGCCATTTCGTGGTTGTTTGTTAGAAGCGCTGGCTGAAGATTTCATGGGAAGGCAAGAGCTATGATCAATTGTGAGTGATAATAGACTTACAGTCTCACACCAGCAATTGGCATTTGCATGCACTTCTGTGACCTTTCTTTGATTACAACGAAAATCCCAATAATAATTATCTCCCACTCAACGGCAACCAGCAAAATCCATAGAATTCAACTTTATAAGACGGCGTACCTATTGCGGAAACCACTTGCACTTACGATTGTGAAATCGGCAGGTACGCAAGTGTATCAGTGCAAGCATGTAATTTAATCATCTCAACAAAACTTCTTATGCGTAAAATTGTATCTGTAAACACTGTGGTATGCGTTAGTTGTTGAGCCAGACTGCCCTCAGTACCATTGATGGATGACGATATGAAAACAGAACAATCGTTATTGTTGTCGTAGTCCTTCCATCGCTTGTAATCTTCACTGTCGTATTTAGACCGTCAACTAACCTAAGACACACGAGCGACCAAGTTGGATTGCTTCGCCACACCACTGACATGCAGAAATGTCGGTGGATTTGTCTTACCGTATGCCGCAGTGCTCAAATAGATATTCTGAAAATTCCTTCGGACAAAAGTTATGTAACTGTTGATATAATAATATTATTAATATGATAAACTAGTTTCCACGGATCTCATGGTCAGGAATCTGGTTTTCATAGACACTAGTCCCAGACGGTTAACACAGGGTACATGTGCCGCCTGTTTGAAAATCTTGCTGCAACCACTGGTCTCAAAACAATAACAAATAACTGGCGGAGTGGTTGAACAGACTTCGATAGAATAGGGCATTTTTCGTTAACCAAGATATCAGCAAGACGAACTGGCTGACTTCTTTAAATTTGTTGAATTCAGTCTGGTTAAATGTTTGAATTATGCCGGGATTGGTACATAGATTTCTGTGTCACCAACTTCCACCGACAAAGCGGTTAAGTATACAACCTTTGCAACAGGCAGACATTTTTAACTGCGTTTATTCTGACTCTACTAATTCCAATTCGTTGAACAGGTTCGGCATCCGTCTGGCGATGAGAATGTGCATTTGTAAATCCGAATTTATAAATCCAAAATGTTTAAGAAACATTTTCTTCTCTTCACAGACTCTACAAACACTTAATGGTATTTCACCCTTCATTATATAATTCCTATTGTATTTCAAACTTTCTTAGTGCTTTCATAACACCCATACATTTCGTTTACTTTTGTGAATGTGATATGAGCTGACTGATTGCATTCTGTTCAAATCACAACCGTTGGTCGATTAATATGCGCACAATATGTGAATCACTAATACATATGCCTCAATCTGCACTCATCCATTCAATGACATTACCAGTTTTGTCTCTCAAATATTTGGGAATGTCACAGACGCCTTTGGAATCGGGCCTTACTCTCACTTGCAGCTCGGTTGTGTTGTTTGCAAGGTGTAGGCACCTTGATGCTGAATGTTCGAATATGGACGTAGTCATTTTCAGTAGTTAGGTCCCTTCCCGTCCCCTTCTTTTTCCTTCTCTCTTTCTATATATAGGCTGAAAACTGGACTTATTTGTGGAGTTAACCTCGGAGATGTTTATGACGTTCACTGTGCCGTATAGTAAACGGACGGTCGTGGTAATGTTCCACGGGTCTTAAGAATCTTAACTTCGGACACCTATCCCTTTTGATTCGTGTTATGTGAAAAAATTACCCATGTTTTACACGAGCTCATCGTTGTTCGATAAACACTCACCTGGTAGATTATACGGTTACCAACCTAGTTTGTTTATGCACGTCCTTTTCTGCCAGCTATCGGCATTGACAGTTCCAAACATCTTACTCCACATCTACCGACCAAGTACGGTATAGATGGTTTGCCAGAAGTGATCATGGAACCGGGCACACAACTGCAAAATGCCACCGATGCTTCTAAGTATCAGAAAAGTTTGTTGGAGCTCCAACCAGAAGGCGTCGTACCTGGCCACCGTTCACTGTCTCACCTGCCCACAGTCTCATGGTTAAACGAGACTGACACGCATGCGTTTCCTTCAGTCAGTGTGTCCGGAACACCTAACAATACCGACTCTCCACGACGACGCAATAAACGTCATAATGACGTGCCGTTCTATACCGTTGGACCGGGCACCGTTTTCGTTGAGGATGCTTTCATGGAGGTATGCTCATTGCACTGTATGATTGCCTATGCATGACTACTGAAATGAACAAGGGCTTTTGCTAACGCTGTGGGGCTTTGAACTCAAAACCCTTAGCCTGATTTTAGCTTACGGTGAATACTTCTATCGGATTAATAAAAACAGCATTTTTGTGGTAACCAGTGTTAGTGGTGCTGTAGCCACACGCAAACTTTTACATGAATGACAATGTTAAAAATCAGGTTATTCTTCTTGAGATGTTTATTGAAATGTTATTTTTGGGTGCTTTATACGTTTTATGTTTTTCGCTTGATGAATTAGGCTTCAGATTAGTTCCATCCAGCAGGGAATTGTTAGCATCACCTTGAGAATACTATTCATTAAGCATCTGTGGAACATCTTTTAGCATTCAAACCCCTATTATTAAACCAACAACAATAATCTCTCGCCACAGTCAAAAAAATCATATCAAAAAATGAACAGTTGAATTTTATTTGGATAAATCTTTTTTTTAAAAAAAATTGGTGGAATGCGCAGTAGTGATCAAGGTAATTGCCATTCACACTATTTTTTTACCGTCAAGCTGAGACTCTGTTTGAAGCTGTCTCGCTGATGACGCCTTACTGTCACTTGCAGCTCGGTTGTGTTGTTTGCAAGGTGTGGGCACCTTGATGCTGAATGTTTGAATATGGACGTAGTCATTTTCAGTAGTTAGGTCCTTTCCCGTCCCCTTCTTTTTCCTTCTCGGTCTTTCTATATAGGGTTTGCTTTTTCTTCATGTTTGTGTGGCAGTTAAGCATTGGTGTGAGCCACTGATGTATTGCTGTCTATGATGATGATGATGATGGCGGTTACCAGCTGGAAAAACTGTATTGTTTTGTCGGTGCGCATGTATTCTTCCACTTATTCGAGTATGTTTTCGTGTATGTAACTGATGATAACGAGCAAACTGTTGTTCGAGCACGCATTTTACAAGACAATTTTGGTCTAATTTAAATCAAATAAAAGCCACTTTGTGGGTAAAAAGACACATTTTTAAGTAAACTTTTGTAATTCCACAACATGGGATCTGAATGTGGGCAACAACTGTAATTTCTGACAGCATTGCAACGTGTGCTGTGGAAGAGGTAAGGAGCAAACATTTGAACAATCTATTTTGTGTTAACAAACTAATGTCCAGTTTGCAAATAAAGTGGTCTTGGTGTCTTGTAGCAAACTTAGAGACAAATTGCGGCTTTCCAGCTAAGTTCGTTTGTGCACTGTCTAGACTGATGTGCTTCGTTATTAATTGTAAGTTCCAGAAAACTTTTGTCAAAAGTTAATTATACCCGTTTTAATCAACTTTCAGTTGAACTCCACAAGGAAAATTTATGCGCATTATGTATTTTGACAAATAAATCTGTTCATTTTGATTCAAAGCTTCCGTATTTATTAACATCTTGAACTGGCCACATTACTTGTCTTGTGACTATCATTCGTAAAGTACATTCATGCGGTGATTGTTGTAGCTAATTTGTTGAAAATGTGTCAAAACGGCTGAATAAAACTATTCATCCTTCTAGTTCTGTCAAATGCCGGTGGAAGAACTGAACACCCTTTTCCTCGATTTTCGTCAAGTAATGGCTCACATTTGTAATGGATTGTCAGGTCGGAGGCGCGAGTTTTCGAACGCTCGGCCGAATACCTCAACGCGGTGGGAGGTACGGTCAAAAGCCTGCTGCGATCGGATCAAGAAAAACGTGCGCGACCGGATGAGTCATCGCTCGACTGGATCGGACCAACGGGCGAGGCAGGGCAGGCTATATACGGCAGATGGCCAGATCGGAGGCGTGGTTTTTCCAAAATTTAGAGGAATATCTCGACACGATGTTGGAATACGGTGAAGGCCAATATTGGGTGGATGGCGGATAGCACGAGCAGCCGGACGAGCCATCGCGCAACGAAATCGGACAAACAGACGAGGAATGGCAAGCGGAAAAGCCCCGATAGAAGGCGCCTATCACACACGTAAACCGGTTAGAAGTGCACACGACGTGTGAACGCAAATCGGGGGGTTTTGTGGGTTGAAATTATGACTCATAAACGCGAGAGCGCGCGTTGCATGTGACTGGCGATTTGGACAATAGAGATTATGCCTTATTGGACGCCTTCTTGCTACAATTGCTTTTATTGTGGAAACATAACCACTTTTGATTTTCTCCGTAAACTTTACTTTGAATGTTTGTAAAACTACGGATTTTCGCTTCCATCAAAGCATCTCAACTTCTTTTCAAATTCATTTCGTTCATCTTTCGGCTAATGCCCTCTCTTCATATACGTGCGCTTTACTCGTAAGCTATCGCGACTTCCAAACAGACGAAATTCCAGGTTCATTGACCCAACATCATCTTATCACTTCGTTTGCTTGTTAATTGCGTTTGTATCTCCCCAGCCGTAGGTTTGTCGTTAAAGTCCGGTTGAAAAGTTACAAATCCAGTATTTCGTCCAACCAAAATTAACAGTAGTCGCGTTATATATATATATATATATATATATATATATATATATAATCCCTCCGTATTTCTTTAACGAAAACCCATTCGAATGTCTTTCTCAAATCAAACCTCTCAACATCGTCACGTTGACATCTGCAAGCTAAAACTTACCGCGCGAAATTCAAATTATCGTTTTTCTTATCGTAGAAGGGCACAATGGGCCACCATCGTGGTCAGCAGCGGGATGATGATTTCGACCTATTCACCCTTTCTTATAATGCTTTTGAAATTTCGGTTGAGAAATCCATCAAAATCTTTACGAATTCGGTCTAAAGTTGGATGTTAACAACGGCGCAATTATAGTTTGCATACAACTTGATTTTAACTGTCTTATTAAGTGATATACTGACAAACCATTTTGTGAAGGAAACTTCGTTCACACTAAGTGTTTTCACGCTTCACATTCTAATTTAAAAAGCTGCATCATTCATTCCGATTGTCTGAAAACGTTTACTAACTGAGATTTAATGCATATCAAACGGTTATGTTTAAACGGTCTGACTGCAAGACACGTACAAACACCCAGTAGACAAACATGGCCACTTTCAGGCAACTATCTATTGTACCAGACGAACTCTTGCGCAACAAGTTTTCCTCATTCAACGCCAAAGATCTAAACGGTGAATTCAATGCTACTCCATTGTTTAGACTTCATTCGGTCGTTTTTGTTTAACCCCGTTCTTGGTATTCAGTGAATGATTGTACACTAATATTTCAATCTGTGAAGTAGGTTGTCTGCCAGTTACTTACAAAATATTCGTTAAAACCTTACCACATATTCCGGTTAATCTCACTAACGGCTCTTTTCCACAGAATTGCAAAATTCTGAAGTAGGTGGTTAGCTTTCTCATTGACAACGCACATGCAATGCAATTGCTTCAAATGATGCAAATTAAAGGAGTCTAGTGATATCAACTTGAGTGTGACCATACATAATCTGAAGATCTTTTGAGCATTAGCCTACAATTCAAGTTATCGTACTCCCGTAATACACGTCATTGCCACCGCCAAAACTCAAATTCCTGTCTGACTTATGAATCAAACATTTTTACCAACATGAATTGCACCAAGCTTGATCGGAGGATCACGTGCGGACGTTCAGCCACATCCATTTTTGATTGAAGTTGAGGTTTTTCAGCAATCTCTGATTGGGATGAACTGTCGTATTATTCCCAGTTGATGAGCTCACAACTGAGACTCATCATCAGGTTGTTCAGTGATGTTTTCACTGTTGATAACTGCTCATGAATTCACATGAAATAAATGAACTGTTCTATTAGGCTTTTTCCGGAAAACGTAGTCTCAAAACAGTCAGACGGGTTGGGCATTCCTCATACGCGAATAATGTGGGGTGTTAAGTTAGTATACCCCGATCCTACTTGTTAATAAATAATATCACACAGCTAATTTTCATTGCAGCAGCCATTCGTATGATGCGATTTAGATGAAAGCAATTGGTCCGACACTTGATTTGTTGAAAATTGTGAGCTCATGAGTACGCCCTGTAGAACTAACGCTTTACCCGCCGTTATAAACCAACTCCTTTTTCCATCTTGCGTCTTCTCATCGTATGTCAGTGGAAATAATCTTCTGGTCTAAGATGTCACCAACAGTTACACGGCAACAGTACTCGTTAACGAAATGCCGCACACACTTCTCTTAATAAATACACATATAGCCAGACACCATCATAATTATACGGAAATTATTTATTGAGATGCGTTGAGAAACTAGCAATTAATATCATGTCCAGTGGGAATTTGAGGCCTGATACTGCAGCAGACAAGCAGTTCATCTGGTAATGCCACCTGAAAAAACATTCGTAGAATGTTAATGCGTACAATAATGTTGTGCAGTTTGCGTCGCCACAATTAATGTGGGAGCGCTGTACTGTGCTTAGCTTGCATATTTGCACAGATGTGCATATACGCACGTATAGATAAACACGATGCTGCATGTATGAATTGGCTGTTGTTCTACCAATCTTCGGCCTCCAATTCGATGCTTGCAAATGTCAGGTGTGAACACACACACACAAGTAAACACTCCCACCTATGCAAGTATACACGCAGTTCTGTGTGCAAATTTTACGGACGTATTGATCGCCCTCGTTCGATATTTGGAGGTATGTTTGTTGTTCTTGTCTGTTGGGCAGTATCCATTTTAGGCTTAATTAATCGATAGTGACGGCAGATAAATGAAACAGTTTGTGTTAGGCTGATAGTGCATCATAAAACTACCGTACCTTCCATACGGTCGTTTAATCCTTACCTAGAATTCGTCTTGGGTTAGATAAAACGTTTGACACTTATTCAGACGGGTCCGCTTCACTGTTTCGTCAAAGTTGATAGATTAACTACGAACAACTGTCCATGTCTACACTGCCTGATTATCTGAATAATCCTAGCTAAAACTCGTTTATAATCAACATTTGGAATATGCTGATGTTTTGGACGATCGGCTTGCGTGATACTTAATGAAACTCACCGGATTGTCTCCAAAATAGGTGTAACATTTGGGATTCATTGTCGAAATGAATTTCATTTAATCAACAAAACTTTAGAGACCATTTTTAATGAGACACTTTCAAATAGACGTTCGCACGTAACTGAAACAGTTATACTTTAAAAGGACCGTAAACTCGTCAAGCACTATATATATAGACCTATATAGTTTCTGAAGGATGTGATATCTAAACGCCCATGTTACTTCACTGACGTTTCTAATATCAGTGTTTGTCTGACGTTTTGACTTACTCTGGATTTCCTTTAATTACATTGTTTAAATTTTCTAGCCTGAGACTAAAACCGGAATTTAAGCCCAGTTTATGAGTTCTGTAGCCAAAATTGCTTCTCTGGTAGATTTTTCCAGTGCGTTGTGTTCGGTTAGACGCCCTTCAAACTGACTAACGCAAAACAACCTTCCCGCTTTCCACAGGCGAGCTAAAATAGCGTTCCGTTGCTTTAAACTGGAGATGGCCTGGCAGATTTTTGTCAACATGATTACGGACAGGTAAAGGAATGCCTACTGATGCACGCCTAATTTTGTTGAACAGCAACCCCCATTCGGATTACATTTTCTTATTCTGAGTGGTCTTTGAGATAGTAGCTCAATTGTTAGCATTCTTTTCATATAGACAGATTGCGTCAACCAACATTCGAACCATTTGGTACATTCCTGATCAACTTTCACAAGTAGCGCATACACTTCCATTCTGTTTGCTAACTCCACTGTTCTGATTACTGTCACAAACAAACGAGTGGTGCTAACAATTAACCCCAGTTTTGAAGATGCCTGAGTTCATCATAATTGTTCACGTAAACCAGAGTAAGGTGTTTCATTTACTGTCTACATTTTCTGTCAGAAAACCTGTTAGTCCTTAAGTCACTGACTCCGCATTTCGGATCACTAAATAAGAGCTTACGTGAACAATCAGTCGTCATCATTCTGAATAGTACTCCAGCTGCCCGGACACTTGTGGAAGAGGAATTTTTAAACTGACAAACCACAATTACTGCCAATCGATATGTGTGTTGTTCGGTTAAACTGTTCTAATAGCCTACTTTCAAAAGAGGTAGTGAACTGGAGTTGCGTTTCTGTTCGATATCATCATCCCTATTGATAAAAGTGCATTAAACGTTAATGCCTATAGCCAGCTGCCACATACGTAAGGGGCGACAAAAAAGTCAGTACGAAGTAACAGAGGTTGACTTCACAAAGTCAAAAGAAAACTGCCTCAGGTCCTAGGATAAACACTGTAGACAAACAACACAGCCGCATTTAAGCATAAGACAGAGTCTGAAAGCTAGCTTCCCTCTTCTGGATTAACTTTTAGACTAATGGTATCTATCGGGTTAATAACTCCTACCAATCACTATAGACCCGATGTTTGGAGCATAAAAATATATCGAACCCTATTCTGACTCAAAAGATGCTTGTGCTTGAAAATCTCAAATTCGATACAGTAGTTCCTCTTACTCGGGACAAACCATGGAACTTCTATTAACGATTTCTTGCTCTCAAGCTATAGGATATAATCTACTGGGTTCAAGCATTCCTCTTTGAGATGTCATACGTCTCACGTTTATTTTTGAGCGGTCTGCAAGTTTTCAGCTGAAATATAGCGTATTGACCAGTATGTTGGTGTTCTTTATATGTAGCCTGAGTGAGAAAACAGCGTCATAAAACAATTAACTCGATTACTTTCATCCCCACGATGAAAACTACGGTTCCCAAGCTCATGGCTGCCTCCCGGCTGGTATCATCGAATGAGCGAGACTAAACACATGAACGATTTCCAAATTTGGATGCACCAGGTGTTTCAAACTTTTACACAATTTTGTTTCTCTAAAATAGAGAAAACCTATCAACTACAGTACCATCGTTGAGACTTTCTGTACGAAATGTAAATAACTACCTATTTCGATTTCTGTTTCAACGCACTGACCATCCATCGTTCTTGTGTAAACTCACCAACCATCACTGCTTAATTTCGTAATATTATTAAAGTCATTTTGAAGCGTTTCCGCATTGAATCTGCAAAATACACTTCAAAATGTAGGCTAAACAGGAAATTTGTTCTAAAGAAATTTTTATTCTGCAATTCGATAAAAACCACATCAGCCACAGAGAAAAAAGCCAATGTATGCAGACTGTTCGCAACGCCAACACTTCAGTTTTATTCTGTCCGTGATGAACGTTTTAAAGAACAAAAATTGAGAGACCGTTCTAAGCCTTTCCATGCCTGAATCATGAAGTTAGACCTTGTCCACTTGTTAATAATAGAATTGTGTCAGCAAGTTCTCACTTGCTTCTGGACTAGTTGTGCTATAACCGCCACTCCTATAAGTCCAAAACAAGAACCACTGAGTTTATCAGCACTAGTGAGAAAGAACTTAGCAAATCTTGTTTCAGACTGGTTGCAATGTGAATAGTTCTCGTGCACAGGTAGGGCAATCTCGTAGTTTTTGTAACGCGTTACGTGAAAACACTAATGTTTGTGGTTTACACTACCTTTTTATGGATTCCTTGGTTCAGTTTTCTAAATACTCTGTATATGCAATGCCCGGAATTTCACTTTCAAACCAAAGTTACGGAAAGCTACTGCATTAGTATACGACTTTCCGAGAAAGGTTTCGTGTTCTGCCTGTTTACTTTCTATCAAAAATGAAGACGGCTAATGACGGCACACGATACAGCTCCATGTACGTCGTAAGTATTCAGTGAATTGCTAGCAATTGATCGGCCGCAACTCGAAACTACACCAAATTTTCAAAGGACATTGATATCTTGGAATGATAGTTTTTAGGGGGAAGTTCACCATATATTCTACAAGCTCCATTTGGTGAGAAACACTTAAAACTGCAGGTTTTGCAGTAAGAACTAGTTAGCTGTTGGATATGGTTGAGTTCAAGTTAACCAGCACATATTTTTGCATGCAGTCTCCGCTTTGCGATAAGCCAGTCAACCGAACTTTCTCGTATGCAAATGCTTAATGTAATTTCCGCTCTTCCTAAGGTACGTTAGTACTGCTTATCCATTTCACAGCCGATATCAAAACCGTGGGTGAATTTTCACTACGCAATGGTGTTAATCACTACGTCACACTTCGTATTAACCACTACCGAATTAACTTGCGTGAACGCTCTATCAATTCCAAATGGAACAACCGAACGAAGAGAACAAGTATTAAATTTTCGTACCTGAAGCTGTTACGTATCTGAAAATAGACTAATAAGTTTACAAAGGTCGACGTACTTCCGTTACCAAACAGTACACTGCAATCCATACAACGATCGCTGCAAAATCTGGCGTCCATGGTGAGGCGTTCGTTTGTTCAAATGAACATTTTTCAGAATAATACGGAAGATCAGACTACACTTTGAAAACTTGAAAATATTTCAAATCGGTTTGAGTATTTTCTAAACCCATAGATCACACCTTTCTGCCTAGTTGCTGTCAACAATAAAACAGATTTGAAACACATGAAAATCCCGAGTTTAACTCTTTATCCTAATGCAACAAGGTGTTTCTGCAATGGTTTGATTCTCTAGCTTAGAATTTTGACTTTGATTAAATTCCTAAACCCAGTTTTTACGTGTCTGATCTCTTCCCAACTGAGCAGCGCGGCTACAAACAATATCAGGGCTATTAAAATAGTTCCGCAACATTACGCGAAAACTGGAACCACTTCGTTCAGTTTTACTTACGGGTGAAAAGTCAACTTAGGCCGCTATAATTAAAAGCCTGCTCCACAAACACCATACTATTACATACTTTTAATATTTTATCAGCATCAATCATAAGTTGTAATGACATGTTCAACTGAAATCATGGTTGGATCAACTGCGAATTCTGACTAAGTCTGTTTCTATTTGTGAGCACTGTTAAAACAACGACAGTAGGAAGTTCACAAGAAGGAAAGACCATTCTTTTTTATGACAAAATGTAATCACGCTAAAAGCAAGCAGAAGTGGTTGTTTTAATCTAGATGAATCCACTTCCGCCAAGTGTGTTTTTACTTAAAAATTCACACAAGAATTGTCCTGTTTACTATTTCACACATTGTTGGTATCAAACGGACATTTATTTTTCTGTGTATCGCAACTTTTTGTTGATTGCTTCAAATTGTAGGTCACTCAAAATTGTCCCAAACTGCAAGGTTTTGCATTCATTGCGGTCAAGAGACGGCCTCACAGGTCTGTCCACATTGTGAGGTTGCCAAAAACTTTGCACCCACTTTGCTCAATAAATATGTTAGACAATTCCTCGGACTATTTGGTATACCATTTGCAACGTTAGTCTTCGATTCTACTTTCAAATGTAATCCCTGCCTGTAACAAAACTCGTGAATGTTTCAAATTTCTTCCATATTCACAGAAAGCTTGATGTTTTCTCGTCAAATTCATTGTCATTCATGCAACCATTCCTTTGACCATATTTGTGTATAGTGCATTCTTATGTGTACCACGTTTACAAATTGCAGCACTTAGTCTTGTGATTAGTCTCGAATGTGATTGTAGTTTTTACAACGTACTACCGTAGTTGAATTGCGTGGGCAGCTGCATAAAGTGATAACATCCATAGCAAGATCGCAACCATTATTGCCAGTTTTGTCCATTAGTCTGCGGAATCAATATTCACCATCTCAAAAAACCAACAGTGAAAATATCATTCACTCTGCTGCTGAAACAAATGATGGCTGTCTCCGACGAAGTAAACTCGGTTCAAACTGCCATCATTAATATAGCGTGTAAGGTAGGAAATACACTGCCTAACATTCGTAACAAAAAATTTATTTGTCGTCCTCCTGAAGACAAACTACATGAAATTAATTATAACGCGTTGACAAATCCAGGTTCTAGATTCATCAGTAGGGCACCTACATTTACGAATAAAATCCCACTAAAAACCTAAATATTCAAAGAAGAGAAGAGCAATGCATGTATCAAAGCTCAATTAATTGTTAGATGATTGAATACGGATGATCTGTTCCAAACTTCCCCTACAAATTTGTGGAAGCTGTGATCTTTTCCGAAATGCCAATGCTGTAGGAATGTCAACGTACAAAAAGCCTCGGACTGGCTGACCGTTTCGGGCTAATAACTTTGATATCATTTCGGTAATTTTGGTTCCGAAAGCTAGAGAATTAGCCAGAAGGTAAACTTTGTGTGACCAAATATAATCACCTCTCTCCATCCGACCTAAAGACCTACGTTGAACACTGCATACATTTTGTGGTTGGAACAGGTACATTTGACCCAATCACTCTATTCTTTTAATAGGGAAAATTTTGAATAGTCCTCTGTAGAGCGCCGAGACATAGATCCGGACTGATAAGGGCCCCAGTAAGGATCATTGCGGAGGTCAGTGGTAATCGATTCCTTGAACCTGACATCTGTTGTCAGCAGAACTTTGGGCGAACACCTCACCTCTGGGCCTACTATTAACCGAAGTCAATATATACGATGGCTGCGTGACCGTTAACACACGTTCTCGACAAGTTATGTTGTAAGCTGCTCTTAATTACTTTGATTACCCTTGTAATAACGTCACTTCTGTTAGGTTGCCACTACGTGGGTACTTTTGATCCACCTGAAATATGCACACATTCTAACTGATGGGGGAAATCGATGGACTGTTAGAAAATAAGTTAATTCCGTAGTTATTTGCACTCATTCGCTCTTCCCGTCCGCGAAACTGCGAGTGCGATCAACGTACTTGTATTCCGCGAACATTTTATTTAGCACAACAAAGTTCATCTGGGAATGAATTTATCACAGATATGTATTTTATCTCCAGTGTGCAGCTTGCATATTTGTCAACCTACATGCGGTTCCGGAAATACACAAAAAATTCCCAGAGACTGTTCGCAAGATAATGGTTATTCGGTGCGACTCACCGTTAGACCTAGACGATCACGGGTACCAGTAGGCGAATCTTATCCGGAAGTCATCTGTTAAGGCATTCTGGTTACCTAGCTCATATGTAACACCATCAATGACTTGACATTTGCACGCAGCTCAGGTGCTATCGATGTGCAATCAGTGCACTGTGGTCAAAGTGGTTGCATCGTGATAGTTTGAAACGGAGTCCAAAACACTTTTATGGTAAGGCAATACACCAATAAGAAGTTTTGAATAAGAGCAAAACTCGAGTTCAGTCAAGTCGATCGAGAAGGGCGGTGTTACACTCACATCAACTACTTCCCAGGATACATACGTTATATATATTCACCACAAATTGGTGGCTCGGATGATTTGACACGTGTTCTTTGTATACATGAGTGGGTACAAATATCGATAATTAAGAGATCGCACTTTTCTCAGTGTGGTGCTTAGTATTCAGCTGAGCAATCTACAATAATAATGCGCACAAGCAAATATAACAACTTTGACATCTACCTTAGACATCCTATTTATCAAGCTGACATATTAGTCGCTTTTGTTCTAATCAAACTTCGTTCCAGACGAGTAAGTGACTTCGGAAGAAAACTTGAATGTTGTCAATAATAGCCTGCTTATCCGTATCACTCAATCTGTAAGCCCCGCCTCATGCATATCGTCGTAGTGATTTACATAACCAAAAACACCACAAGAGGACGAAATGCGTTGGATTAGTCTTCACGCATTAACAGTGAGATTAAAACAAACATATCTGTGAACCACGTGAACGCCTGCTGTTTGTTCCGTACGCACCTGATAAATATGTCCAAATAATGAGCCGATTGACGTAGTTGTCTGAAGAACTATTCTATGGGGACGTACTACGGAAGGATTCAGCTGTTATGTAGCTCTCTTGATAATTTTTGAAATACATTTGGTAAACAATAACATACACACACTTCTGTCGTACTGAGAATGATACGTAGATCAGTAACACAATTCGATCGAGCGTTTTAATGGTAAATAACATTTTCAAATGGAGGGCCAATAATTATTTTGAGCACTAAATAATGCTAAACTGAACCGTACCTGATTTACTTAAAAAAAGGTTGTGATGCTGAAGTAAACCCATAAAAGTAGTTGGTGAATGCCTGAAATCTTTTCCGTTTTAGTGCTGTCACCAATCACCGTCGAGGTAGAAATGTTCCACCAGCCATCTATCGTGTTCCCGAGCTAAACGGTTAAGTTACGAAGCGGACAGGGACAGTCTAAGGCATGTACTAATCTAGTACCGTACAGTGCACAACGTCTGGCTCACAACAGCGTCAGATTAAATCACTCATAATCTACGGGATGTCACATTCAGACGTACATGCAGTAAGAAGTTTTGTGTGCCCCCACTTGGTTGATGAGCCTGAACGGATAAACCATCGTTCTGGTTTCAGACAAATAGTACGTCAAATGTAGTCAATAGTACTTGAGTCTTAGCAGGTGCATGCATGTAATTACAAGCAACTAGACCTGGTGCTATGATAATTTGCTAAAACAATCTGAGGGTGGCTCAAGCCGCTCAATCGAAGAAACCCATTTCTGTGGCCGACAGGCAGCAGGTTTATATCACACAAGTAAGCGTGGGGCGTAACAAAAAAGTTTATTTGGCAGTAAAAATAAGTTTCTGAAAGACGTCTTGACAAAGCCAATAGAAAGCATTTGTAAAATCCGTCCCCGACAAAACATTTTGAACAGGGAGAAAGTTATTTTTTCCCATAACTAAATTAGCTTACTCTGTGTTTTGCAGTCTGATGGCAATCTCCGTGATATTTTGTATCATTCCGCTATGGTGAGACTCCTTATGCCACGCAGTCCAAATGCTGGGGGTTGTTGTAACAATAATGACTCTTGTAAGCTAGTAATGTGTTTTGGTTTAAATTCTAATATCAAATGATTAGCGATGGTTTCGGATACACCCGCCCATTCGGGACTGAACTGACCATAGCGGAGGTGATGCAAATTTCTGTTTGCACATCAGTCTATTTAGTTTATTAAGCTATTTGTTTTTACACTTCTGAAACGATTTCACGTATGACAGCTCCGTGAGACGTAAGGTGATTCACGAAACACAACCTCATATTTTACTTTATTCATGTTGGCTGGTCTATGATCTCATAAGAAAACATGGTGTTCATTTATTTGGCAGATATAAAAATGAAGATATCCGAGTGAGTTAAAATCTGCGCCCGGACTAGGGGAGCATAAGTTGGATCTAAACTGGGTCGATTTCTTTATTAAAATCGTGTTGAATAGTTTTATTGCGGCCCAAACGGTACAGCCTACCTACTAACCATATTTAATTGAAGATGATGCAGGTTATGTGAATGTTTTTACAACCGGTATTTTTCAGTGCCGCCGCAAAACCTTTTGATAGTACAAAACTTCCTTTTTACTTACGGTGTTCTAATGCATAGCAGGCACTAATGCTATGTTTGAACAGGCGAGTGCTTTGAGTTCCAAAATTATCATTGCAATCCGGATGAGACAAAATTTGTTACACGGGGTCTCTTAGTTTTCTACTGTACATTTTCCAACAATGATTTTGCAACATTGTTTCCTCTACGAATATCTAGACAAACTTATGGCCATCTGACTTCCTCCCCTCATCCACATGATCTTAAAAACAAACTGAAAATGTTAGATAAGAAGTCTAAGGTGAATCAATATCGTCTAATCGAAGCGGATCCGGCATAAAACTTAAACGACCCTTGTTCTCCACGTAGGCGAGTTTGTTTCCAGATGTTTTCCGTTTAGTTAGGCATTGTTAGATACGGGTGGTTCGTCGGGTTTTCTGGTCACCAAATAAAACACGACTTCTTTTGACCAGGGACGAAGTCCGGAATGTCATACAAGGCTGAATTACGCATTCCGGGAAATAACTTCTAGTGTAAAGCTGTGCTCGATTCTTCTGAATGGTCAAAGAATTTGCCTCTTGGCCTACTGAATTAATGACATTTTGTCTGCTGTAGTGAATGGTGAATTTCGAACTTAACGTCACATGAACAATCTTGCTCTTCAATGCACGACAGGCGCCTGATAGAGCATTTAGATTTAACTCAAAACGATTAATCTTCCAGCAGTTGAAATCTTTATTTTAACCAGGAGCCAGCGAATATT
Source organism: Paragonimus westermani (assembly GCA_008508345.1). Classification (NCBI taxonomy): domain Eukaryota; kingdom Metazoa; phylum Platyhelminthes; class Trematoda; order Plagiorchiida; family Troglotrematidae; genus Paragonimus; species Paragonimus westermani. The sequence continues at coordinate 132,831 of QNGE01001036.1, forward strand.
GGTTCATTCTTATAAGCTGGCGTACGAAATGTGGAGGTTACTGTATAGACAATACCATCCTCATTTGGGTCAGCGCAATATGACAGTTACGAATTAGCTGTGTGATCACAGCTGACTCCCTTGTTATGTCCAAACATTTGTTTGGCTGGTTCATAACGGATGGTCATCTGCGGATATCGTTTCCTTCGCAGCTTCCCGCCGTGTTCCTATAACTTGCCAGAAATTCATATATGTCGGTACTAGTTTCCGTCTGCTAACAAGTTTTCCGTGACATTAGTGTCATTTCAATATGACGACATTCTGATCGTCATTGTCCCTATTTTCAATCAGACTCATCCCTCTACGATTTCGTTTCACGTAGATCCATGTACGTGTACATATCTGACGAAAACCTTCAGACACTAAATCTATCATGCCCTCTAGGCTTATAAAAATTCGTAACCGATGATTAAGTGGATCGTAGTGAGTGAACACTAAACACGCATTCAGTGTTGACTGGCAAACATAGGTTTAGTGAAATGTAGAGTGATCAGCCTCCAGTTTGGTTAGACAATAAGGAGACATGTGTGCTTTTTTGTTGGGGCCGAGTGAAATTCAGCTATCAAACCGCATTGATTAATTCTGGGTGCTTGTGTTAAGATATTCTGAATATTTGGGTACTCCCTAGGTGAGTATCCATATTCATAGTTAACGTATAAAACATTGCTAATCAAAACAGCAACAAGGCATTCACTTTGGAGTGTTAAAGTTCCGACCTCATTTTAACGACTTCTCTCTAAATGAGGACAGATGCCGTATGGTGTGCAGTGCTCATGGTAGGATGTTTACACGTGAGAAAATATGACATCCGGTAACAAAAACCCAGCATGCTGGAAGGTACATTTTCGGTTGGTTTTAAAGCACAGAAAATGCACCACGACCTTCGACCTCGTTTTCTGTTTCGTTCGGGCTCTGCAACTGATGAGGTTGGGTGAAATGTGTTGGTTTGTAACCTTTCCATGCACTCGGAAATGCAGTCTCAATTTTTATGTATTCAAGGCAACTTACGCTGAAGTTGCGGTTGCCCCAGTGGACACTCTTCTTGTAATGCGGTAAGTCTTCCGATTGCTGCACTATATCTAATTTCATGTATGTTCGTAAGGTAGATCGTCCTCCGGAGTTTCTCCGGACTCTAGTTTACAAACGGGATGTGCTTCCACGTAAATTTGTAGGAACTCCTATTGTAGGTCATTACAATAGGTCCGATGTCATATACTTTTCGAGAAGGTTTTAAAAAGACAATCTCAAGAGCGGTCCTTCCTCATACTTTTGCCTCATGGAATTCTGTCTAGATTTCTTCCCTGTTCACGGTTGAATGAGTGCTGGATTGCTGTTCCAAGGACTGCTCACGATGAAAAGTGTTGAAGGGCTGAACTGCGCTGAACTATTTGCTAAAGTGACATCCCCGGGATATGTTTTAACGGAACTAGCTTAAACAAAACCAAAATGCATTACTGACACAAGTTTCGAATGCACGTTATATTGGTCACACAATGGTTTCATTCATGAGAAGATGATGATTTTCGTCATGTTGATAAGCTTCACTATTAAAGCAGTTGTGAGCTGGGTTTCACTCGCGTATTCTCCACGGAGGCAGGGTTATTAATTCTTGGTGAATGAAATAAAAATAACCTTATATACGTAAATATTATATCGCTTACGACTAAAATAATGCTAAATAGCAGAAAATATGAAAGTTTGTTGACGTTTGATATTCACCGGCACACTTCAGTAGTTGGTTTTTTGTTCTTGTCCTCAGGTAAAAAGCTAGTCTGAAAAGGTTCCGTGTCAATGTCCTCAATTTAGCAAAATAGTCTTTCAGCACGGAATCACGAATTCCACGAGAGTTGCCAGAGGTAGGGTAAGTGAGTTCATCGGTATGAATTGGAATCACACAAACAAAAAAGTCATTCACACAGAAATGCGTGTAATCATTTCAATGATGGTTAGAAAAAGAACAATTGTTTCAGCCAAAATAATTTTGTCAGCCAGCCAGTAGAAGTACCCAACTTAGAATGAAACACTCTCCGATTGAAACAAAAAGCGTTGTAATTAGTTAATTCAAGCGAGATCAATGAATGTCTGGCCGATGTCTCGTTCTCCCAAACGATAGGGCAATTCAGACAGAAAATCGAACCTAGACTATCATACAGCTTACTTCGCTTTCTTTGTAACATACCAAAAGCCTGATTCCTAATACTACCCTGTTAGAACAGGTTTGATATCATTTAGGACAAAATGCTTATAGTCTACACTGGGAACGTGATTATTCTTAACTATTGGTCACAGCAGTCAGAGATGAAATAGTCCTTGAAGTGAAAGTTGAAGGACATTAATAAAAAAATAGTCAACACAACACTAACTATTTGGTCTGTTCTTTTCATTTGCAAGGACGTGGTGGTCCGAAAGTGTATGACCGTTTTTCTGTGTTAGGGTTGATAACCACAACTGCTCCCGATGTAATCTGATTAGCGGAAAATTGATGGTGTTTACACTGGGTCTTCTCATCTAGTTCAAGCTTAAAATATGCAACTTTTTTAAGTGTTCGTGAACTTTTCCGCTAAATGTGAGGTGTTTATGTTAATTTCACATTCATCCCATTGCCACACAGTGCACATTATCCAGTTCAGTTTGACTCACTTCTCTATGAAAAACGAATGTGTACACGCGCAAACAAACTGGGTTTGGGCATTTCGACCCACCAGTTTAAAATGAACTTAAAAACACGCTGTGTATTTTGAACTTAGGCTGGACACAGATCAATACAGCCAGAAATAGGAACTCCAGGAATCGAGCAGAAACTCTATGTATCTCAGATAATCTTGACTTTATGGTAGCTTCACTGTTCCATGTTCATTTGACCGATAGACAAATTCTATTTTTGTTGACATAACTAGAATGACGCTTTTTATCTAACCGCGATTCAGACATCCTGGGTTTAGATGTGGGGGTTCAGTAGACATTAAACACCTGTGGTTTGTGCATATCCGAAAAATTAATCAATCCACATAGGTTTTCATGATGTTGGTGCCTGTATTGTAACCTACCAGGCGGTGCGTGAAATTAAAATATAAATCAACTCTGATCTCAGTGTACCTGTAACAGCAGCCTGAAATCTGGGTAGGTGTACAGTCTTATGAAGCTACAATGTTGAATAAAAATTATTTCCCTCATTTCGGCACATCTGAATGGAACTCATCGCATACGTGCAGTATGAATACGATCTCAACTGTTCACGTTTCTCCGATCCGTAGATCGAGAGAAAGCCCAACACTGAAACATATCATGAGCCTTGGGTCCGCATCCGGACAGTATGATCATACTTCTTGTTTGCACATACTGATATGAAGAGGGCACAGAATTTGCTTATCTTTAGGTTCTTTTAGAGGAGTTTGCTCTTAGTGAAAATTTATCGACACTCCATTTGAAGAGGACTGTTTTGTTACATCCGCTTTATTCCTTAAAGCTTTAGACGGACTTTTTCAAACATAGCGTTAGCTTGTTATTCCAGTTTCTAACTGCGCATAATGTATGCCAATGAAATGTCTTGGATACGACGATTAAAACGGACCAGCCCATTTGCAATCAATATGCAGGTTGTAACTTCGAAGAAACCCATTTGTCTAACACGTTGAATCCTGTAATTTAACGTGTGAGACTAACGCCTTTGAAGAAACCCCTTTGGCTCCTGAAATATGTAGGTATTTGCCAGTTTCCACAGTTTCATGTCATAGCCGATAATAGGCCGTTTAACTTCATCGTTACATCTACGGATAAGTTTATGCGATCGTTTCTCGAAGTGTTCAAAATATTAAACAAAATCCCTGATTATTTCTATGTCATCTGGCCCAAACCTGCAAATTACGATTTACTTGACTTAAGAGTAGCTCCGTTTTTGACAAACCACAAAACAAGCCACTCGACCCCCAAGAAGCAAAAATCGGATTAAACTCATAAGTTGGCGTTCGACAAAAAACTCACTTATATGGATTCAGCTATCGTCCGTTTCGTTTGCAGAAAATCCAATTTGGTGTTTACAATCGCCTCAGCATCACCGATTTGTGTATAGAAGAAAATGTTGTATAAGTAAAGATCTCCATTTGGGTGTTGTTTCACTCGGGTGTTTACCCGTTTACGCGCGTGTGGTGTATCGTTAAAAATGCAACAATGTTCACACTGAACCACTGGTAAACACTTGTCTCTTGTAAACTAGCTCAATTCGTTGTATGGTGTATAAAAAGTTGCACTCCAGTGTAATTTATGAGTATCTTCTGTAGAGTTGATAGAGTACGGAGGATGTGGTGACCGTAGCAAAAGTTACACCAACATTAACAAAAATGGTGGTTTGATAAAATTATATCAGCTAGCTATCTCACATGTTTTGCGGAGTGTTGGTATTGCTGTGGCAAGGGATAAACGCACATTCGTGTACAACGTACTGGTATTGTCCAATCGCGTGGCCGATCGAGTTGGACGCTTTGCTTAATTGTGCGACTGCGTCCATAGCCTCGTTTTCCTGTGTCTGTGTGTGTGGCCGTGCACCCATGAAAGCACGCGTAGAAAGGCTGGTGAAACAGCGAGCAAGAGTGCGTTCGTGCGTGTGTTCTGATAGTTATGCGTAAATGGCCCGGATGTACAGGTTTGCTTCCGTGCACATGTGGGGCCGGCCCATCAAAATTTCTGTTTGTTGACCCGGTTTATCTCGATAGGGACAAAACGACGCCAGCCAAACACACTTTGTGGCCAAGCCACTTACGGCGAAAGAACAACGATCGAGAAGCGTGCCAGAAAGCACTGAATTTGGGTTTGACTAGCTTCCTCTCAACCTTATGCACTACGGTATTTCATACTATGGTCAGCGAAAACCAATCCTTGGGTCAATGACGAAGAGATCGGCTGATCGATAGTACAACTGCATGTGTGGTTGGGCAAGGTAATCGTAGTCAGCATACGGTAGGAAAAAATCACACAAATGGTATGTTAAGACTCCTGATCTGTCGTATGTATACACGTGCGCGTTGGTGGAAACTTACTGACCGGATTGTTTAAAACCAGTGTGTTTCATTCTGCCACCATCTACAACTATTTCGTCTTTTCCTAAAGTACGCCATTGGACCAAATGTACAAACAATGATATTTGGCTTAAGTTAGTTGTGAGAGTGCACAGCTCCCGCTCTCGACTTGCTGTGCTAACCAGGTCCAATGATTGAATGTCCACTCTCTCTGAATGAAAAAAGGAGTGTTTTGCCCGTTCTTTCTCAGTTTCTACCGTTTACGGAAAGTTTGCTGTTCCTCGTTTGTTCACCAGTCCATCCTTTTCAGCAACTAAGGTCCTTCCCATCCCAATCGATATTGTGGCTGTCAAATACTAAACTTTGGCGAACGATTGAAATGTGGAGGGTGGTCGGACACTTCACCATGATATGGCAAGTGAGAGACCATACATGTATTCATTCCTGAGATGAACTGCTGAGCGACTGCCTGGGTACTCCCATAATACAAAACAATAGTGGTTCTTCCCATGTGTAAACTTTCATTTAATTGGCTGGAAAGGAAAGAATACTCCCTCGTGGGTGATGGTTTTAATTAAATGTGCTATATCAACTTACTATGAGATCAACTGTTGACAGCACCACCTGTTTAGGTGTACTAGTTATCTCGAGAAATCAGCACTAATAGCCGGTGATGGTGCTGTTTAATGCAGTTGAGACAGTCGTACAGATAGAACCGTCCTCATTAAGTCAAAGGCACACTGAATGAGTTGCTGGTTTTTACAGAACACGTTATCTTATTCCAGATAGAACGTCCGGTCACGTGAAGCAGTGACATGGTTATGTGAACCTCGAGTAGTCGACCGTTGAACACTAATGGGCGATTTTGAGCAGACATTACCAGATGGTGTTCGTTTCTTTCGCAGCATTCGCACCAATCCTCATTTGACAGCAGATAGGCATTGGCTAACTGTCTGTTGCTGCTGACAGTATATCCTGATCTATGTCGACTGTGTTTTGGAAACCGCTTTATACTCTACCTCCCCCTTCATAGGTGAATGTAAGTTAATTCAATTGCATGTTTATTAAGGAAGGCAGCAAATGCCGAAAGTTTGTGTACCGTAAAAGAGGCACCAAATCTGGGAAATTATGAGAATTGTGTGACCAAGAACCGGCATAAGCACACTCTCAGTGAGCATCTTGTTCTAATATCAAACAAGTGGCACACCTTCTGATTAATAATTCTAGACAGTAGGCGTACACATGCTCTTTATTATCCAAATGCAAACGAGCGAGCAACTGGAAGCCCATAAACAAAAATAAATACTGAAAATGGTGCAAAAAATGTAAATACAATTGTTGTAACGGTTGGATTTACAAAGGTAAAGCGTTTGAAGCAGATCATTTCACCTGAATTAAGCCGACGCTTCAAGTTACTCATAATGTTGTGTATGGTGTCTGAAGGGAAACAACCGCTCTTTAGAAATACCTTCATCACCTTGATTAAACTAATTATTTCTTTCAGTGGTAGACAATAAGATACATTTTGAAACCGTCAGAAAATGTTTTCAAGAATTGTCGTTTTTAGTGCTGAGGAAATCCAGGCAACTTTACCACTACTATACAATGGAGAAAACCATGTTAGTAACGGAACACAAATGAGCACATGAATATTTCGATAAATTGCAAATGTCCGATTCAGTTATGAGAAAAAACACATTACCAACACGCTCGTTCCTATTGTTTCAACATCAGATTAAACACAACACGTTTATAGGGGTCTGATGGGTGTAAAGATAACATAATACGGGAGACAGATGTCAGCCTTTCGTGTCTATCCGGTTTGAGTTACATCACACTGAACATGTGATTCGTACGGAACTTGAAGGGGAAGCGTTACATGTACGCAACCCTTGTATTCTGGGTTTGTGTGCACGGTCATGGAGGGTTTAATGTTTTGACAATAACCGCTGGTTTGTCCGCCTCACTAACTAATTTGTTTTTAGACCAAAAAGTAATCATTTTACCTACATATTCATCTTCATCAGATATGACTACTCCAGAACGTTTGTCATGAATGGATGTTAATACGCTTCCGTTCTGTATCAGAGTCTTCAGTGAACGCAATAGCCAAGAACCCGAAGCACCCGCAGTTAAGGCGTTTCTGGACATGCTCATGCCTCGTCACCAGGATGTCTGGACACAACGGCAGGTGTATCGTAAGACACTCTAGACCGGCAAGTATACAGTCGACAACGGTTCATACTACTGGGGCGAAAGAGGAATCTAATCACACGCCTGATCCGTAAAGCTGCGAACATGTGCTCTGGCAACGCCATTGAGGAGGTGAGACAATCTGTCCCTGATCTTTTCATTGAAAATGGGTATTCGGAACAGCTTAATCATACGAATATGCTGGTGAACACTAGGCTAGACATATTACAAACTAATAGCAAAAAGCCTGTTCATTCTTCTTTGTTTTTTTAAAGACGATAACATCACTTAAGGCACAATTCGTTGTCTTGATACGGTAATTTTTGAAACACATTTCGCAGCACAGCTACGTGTTGAGAGTATTGCTGTATGTATGTTACGCACGCAGTTGTAAGACATATTGCCTGCTCATGCCACCATCTTTTTATGTCTGCCGTTTTGTCTGTTCTTGTGGAACATAGGCTGCATAAGGCATACACCACGGCGATTATCCTGCGGCATTTGGCGGCACCAACCTATGTGGCTGACGCGAGGATCGACAAAGTATTGTTCCTCTGCAGTTGGTGCGCAGCTGATCGATTCAAACTACCTGATTAGTTCAACCGATTCGTTCAAGCCGATTTAATGAGTATGTGGGGTGCAATCGAAGCAAGTCAGAGGTCGTGTATTGGCAATCACAGAGGCCTGTGAAATTTGCCTGCAATCACCACCACTGTGCGCTCAAAACGGAGAATCATAACACTGAACTCTCCATGACCAGGCACACAAACCCAGAATACAAGGGTTGCGTACATGTAACGCTTCCCCTTCAAGTTTCGTACGAATCACATGTTCAGTGTGATGTAACTAAGTCTTAAAACTCAAACCGGATACACACTAAAGACTGACATCTGTTTCACGTAGTAAGTTATCTTTACACCCATCAGACCCCTATAAACGTGTTGTGTTTAATCTGATGTTGAAACAACGGGGAAGAGCTTGTTCGCTGTATGTTCCTTTTTTCGACCCAAATAACTAGTGATTGGGTGCTGATTCATTTGGATGTAAACGATAAAACTTACAGTCTTTAGACTTGAAACACTTTTTAATTAGCGGTCTAGTGAACGGTTTTGACATAGGTAAACTTGTTCAATTTTCTATAGCCGTCGACTGCGATCCGGAACATGATTGTGAGGAAATTTCGTTTATTTGCACAAACACGATGAGAATATTTTGTGAAAAAAGAAACCCTCATGAACCATACCATAGCTTTTTGTAAGTGAACAGAGCCGGAAATAACGTCATCTTAGAGACTTGAGCATTAGATTTGGCTTGTCGAAACAGACTCTCTCCATAACACCCAAACACTATTCTCACTAAACCTTCAGTGTTTCAGACGGTCCACTTTTACCCAGTACATAGTTAAACTCATTCTATTTTCTATGGTTCGACCGTGTTGATAACAGGAACGCTTGCAAGAACAACTGATTTGATCCAGGTGAGCTGAAATTCTAACACCTGTACCAGTTGCAAACTTGCGTTTGTCAGTGAAATAAGTGGTCCGTAAATCTTTAAATTGCTGCACTGCCGCTCTTGGTATCAGTTGTTCCTTTTTGGACACATGGGAAGAATAAAACTCAATCCTAATTTTTACAGTTTCTGATCTCATGTTCACTGACGGTACAGATAATCTCAGATAAAAAGATCATGCATAAAGTCTGACACCTCAGTTAGAACTAGGTGTTAGTGCTTGCAATTCCTAACTGAAAGCCTTGATTGCTTCAGTTTACTTGTAACCACTCGCTTCTATACCATCGTGCACGATTACCAGCTACATAATTTTAGACATTGCAAAAATATGTAGATGCCTGAAAACATTCCGGCGTGGTCAGTTCCATAACTAGCCCGAAACAGAACCAGCTGTATTGGAACGTTTCAACAGTGTAACTGGAAAAGTCAGAAAACCTTGTAAGAAGGCAGGATTATATCACACGTTTCACGAAGGTTTTGACAAGGTATTCAGTATTTTGAAAAGACGCAAACTTTACTTCTACTAGACGCTCTTCCTTACGGCGTCCCTACCTTGCCGTTAATGTTCCGCCTCTGAAACGATCGCGCTTTCCACTCTCTCGTAACGTTAAAAGTATCGTCTTTTGTTGGCAAGCAATAGGTTGTGTAGGAGAGTACCAACGTTTCAAACAAATATCTTGATTAATTATTTCAAACTTTGACCGATTCTGCAAGACCCACGAATTACGATACAGCAAGACAAGAAAGCAGAAAGGATGAACGTAGCGGTTTTCTAATAACCCATGTATTCGCCCACTTTTCGAGCTGATAGAAATAACCGAACTGCCATCACGTTTGTACAAGACTGTGGCCTTGAGTGTCACACAGGGGTGACAATCTTTATTCAAATGAACAAAACATCCCTGTCTTATGAGTGACACAAGACACGTCAAATGTTACTTGAGGCCCGTGTTCTCATGGCTAGGTTTACCCTACCTCTAACATATGCATTTATATTTAGAGTTGACACTTTAAAACAAAATGCACGGGGTGAATAAATTACAAGTAGAATGATGCGTTGGATATTCGAAATATAATACACTTGCATCCGAGGGGTAGAAATTGTTGGGTTCATCTCTAATGACCTGAAGACAGCTACCGAATTTTAGTCTCGTGTTGATTTTAATGGAAATCTTTTCTGACTCATCAAACGATCTTCGTTAGATTTTCAATTAGTTGTCACTTTGATCCTTTTTGTTGATCCTATCTCCAAACCATCTAACTCAAAGATCTTAAATCATCACAGTCTCTGTGAGTAACTTTATACTCTGTTTACTTTAACTTGTGTGGATATACCTATACAATTATGGGCACATACTTAAGATAGGGTATGTGTGGTCTATTAATGAATAGTATGTGTCTTCAGACGCCCGCTGTTTCATTCTATCGCTAAGCTAAGAAACTCTCAGTGGAAGTAATGTTGGCGAAAGTGCTCTTATCGTTTTTACATTAAATAGTCTGGATTTTCGGAAGAACTGGCGGTCAGGTGTGTATTCTTGAAGTCGTTACGACTGTGTTGACTACCGTTTACCCTTATTTAGTACCCGGAACATCTACTTTACAGTGATACATTGTTGTGGGCCGAGCTTCCTAAACAAAGTATGATGCTCGCGCTGCAGGCTGACCGATGACTAGAGTTTTAAGCCTCTTTTTTTGAAAGGACCTAGTAAGTACTGATTATTCGAATCAATCCCAAACCGATTAAAACGCACATTGATTTTCACCGTTAAAAGTTTCTTCTTTTGGGCAACTCACGGTCATGTGTGCACTTTTTCTTGAAGCATACGCTGACCATAAAAATTCCAGATTTTCCGTTGATCGTACGGTTAACAATCATTTGACGTACCACAGTTAAGTTGAACAATATTAAGAGCATTTCATAAATTTCTTATTGAGGTGAACTTTTTAACAAAGATCTTTTCAAGAAAAGAAGCAAGCTGGAGTCTCGTTACCGAATGAGCCAATTCTTGACAAGATAAACATGCGAACTACGCAGACGAACTCAAACACACCTTCTGTATGTAGGTGAACTGGAACTGGGAACCCTCTGTAGGACAGAAAAGTGCTTTTGTCATAAAGCTCTCAAGCACGCCAAGCAATAAGGATATAGAAGAAGAGGCGTTGAGTCGACGAGTATATGTAATGAAGAACGAGGGCAGTCGGTTTCTGGGTTCTCCTCTTGCACCATATGGGGGTGGAACATGTAACGAGCCGTCTAACAACTTCCCACACAACTGTCACACCAAATCCTACTGGGCTAATCTTTGGCTTCACTCAGCCGCTTTGACAGGAGTGATAAAAGTTGAACATTACTTGCAGTTGATCGCAGGGGTTGAATCCCCATAGACTTTCCGATCAGCTTCTTTCGACTTATATCAATAGAATAGAATTTGAACGGTTTGTTGTGTTAAAAACTTGACGAGTCAGAAAGCCTGCATAAGCTGTTTCAGGCAACGCTGTGGTCAATCGACAACGTTGAGTTGAAATAGTGGTCACCTGCATTGCCTTCTCAAGTGGCGTTGCTCACAAAACATTTCATGAACGCGTTTCAGACAAAGGGACAGATTAAAACAAGGTAAGCTTGTCGACCAGCAGCAAACAGTAGTTCGATTATTTGTACATTGTAAAACGGTGTGGACTTTTAATGGGTTTTATAGTAGACTGAATAAAGTCGGAGATGTAAACATGTCTGGGAAGTTTCAATCGATGGACTATTTGTTGGAAGCAACAGACCAAATGACCTGACCACTGCTCACAAATGTCTGACAGGTTCAAATGTGATAGGCCAGACGTGCTTTACGTTAGTTCAACGGCACGGCGGTCTACACGGTTGTTTCTTTAAAGCGTGAGCGGATTTCTCATGCCGTTTTTGACAACGATAAGAACTACTGAGACTCTCTTACAACAACAAAGCTAAATGGCAGTAACCACCAGAGGAACAGTGGACAGATGTTTCGACCTAGTTGAGCCTCACCAGCGCCAAGCATGCTGGCAGATGGAACCCATGAACGTTGAAGTAAACGACAGTTTGTGGTCCAAGCAGTTATCCTTTCTACTATCGTTGGTGAGGTTGTAGGAAGTTATGTGAATTAATGTCCTAAGGACTTGCGCTTCCTTGTGTACATGGACCGAACTCGACCAGCCGTTCCAGCTTATCAGTAAGAGGGAGTACAACAGCTAACTGCAGTAAGACCAAAACTATGGTCCAGTTCTTTTTAATCGGGTCGACTGGAAAGTCTATCTAAACGTGGAGAAGGCGGTCTAGTGTGCGTGATGCTCAACCGCGGATTGAGATTGGTTATTGCCACAGGAACCCACATTGCTCTGAAATTGTTTATGCTCACTACACGAATATGTTGTACCTACTTGTTTGAGTTCCATATAGGTTGATTCGGTACCATCGGTAAACACGCAATAAAGGTACTCAGTCTATAAGAATGTGTGTGGAAGACATGGAAGGGGATATTAGCAGTGGCAGCAAGAAACACGTGAAGATTTATTACAGACATAATGAAAGAGGAGCGCACTCTTTCGGCCAGCCGTCCTCAATTGACAGGAAATCTCGGTAGAGCCAGACAATGCGGATAACTTTAGCGTGCATTCAAACGTTCTCTTATTTGAAATGCCACTCAAAACTTCTCTCCGCGCTTGAATGGCCTCATAAGATTTTAACCCAATGTTGGAAACAATTTGCCCCTCACCGTGTGTGGTGAATCTATGGACAACGTGTTTTAATGTAGACCTGTTTTTCAGATTGTATTATTGACGTATAATTAACGGTTAGTTTCCGTCACGACGGAACGGCCTTGTAGCTCACTGATTGTGACACACGGACTGTACCAAAACCTACTTACAGAGATGTTCAGCATTTAAAATTGCAGTCAATGATAAACAACGGTACGTAAACTTTTTGCCATATGCTGTCTTCTGATTTTATACAGTTTCTTTCAAATATGTGGTTCCGTTAATTGATTCTAATTGTTATCGTTTTTTGTGTTCACACAGTTTAGCTTCTGAAACTATGTTGGAATTGTGTGAAACTCTCATATCTTTTAAAGCTTGTTCTGTATTGAAAGAAAACGGAATTGTCATGCGGATTTACTTGTAGGTCAATGTAAACCGTTGGAATTTTTCCTGCTCTCAGACATAAACAATGGATGGTAGTCAGTGGTAAACCGTGTCATCCAGTTGATAAGTGTAGTGTTGAAAGAAAACGATAACATGATAAATGAATTTTTGCCAGCCTGATAAGTAACAGTCCTCGTTCAATGTCAAGTTGATGGAAAACAGTGATGAAACTGTGTTAATAATTGGTGTGGTGCTAATCTTTGAATCAAGATTTCAGTCACTAAATGGTTCCTGTCCGCTTTAGAATAAACGTGAAATCACGCAAAAATTCAACCGGTTCAACCAGATCTGATCTATTAGGAGACAAAATAGTGACTCTTAGTTCGGTTTGAACTCACTTGCTAACGGTGCATTTGTGACTTCAGTGAAAATGAAACAGTATATCTTTAATGGCAGGCTTTATCAAGTTCGCAACAACACAATACGCCGGTCCACTCGTCAGGCACAGGTTACTTCGTGAAACTGTTCGCGACAATGAAGTCCAAGAGGTCTTACTAAGAAAATGGAGTAAACTGGATCTAGCGAATAATTCTACCGTGGTAGCATTATTACAGACATCTCTGTGGACAAGGTTTCAGTGATGCCGACTGACACGTTGAAATGCATTTACATTTACTAATAACTTGTGTATTGCTCTCAAATATCACTTGGTTGACAATCCATGTTGCAGAGAAGAGGTAGATCCCGTTTTGTATAGCTTAAAGTGCATGAAATTTTCATGAAAAGAAGTGCGATTAGCGTCACAGCTGAAGACAATAGGCCAACGGTTCCGCTTGAAGCATCAGTTAAACTTTGCTGAGTGATACACAGAAACCATTGACTGCAATGAAAATAAGTTATCAGCGGCAAAATGTGTTGCTAGTATCATTGTACTACCAATAAACAGCCAAGGGTTCGTTTAATCTAAATAGGCTCCTCATCCAAATCAATTTTTCACACGGCTGTCCGGAGAAGCAAAAAACAAACTTGTCTTGCACATGTTAGAAATCGCCACTGGCTATTGTATTTTCATAACCGGGATTTTGGCTTTTATCCACACGCTCGAGAAGCAACTTGCTTGCTCACTTCATCATTAGGTTTGTATTAACCGCAACCGAAGTGTTACATATGAACGCATAACAAAATTTACCTGTGTGTAACAAATAGGATACTGAACTGTCCAAATGGCTATAACAATTTTCCTGACAATATCAAGCTGTGATCTCAGGCGGAGAATCTTCTAAGCAATTTGTATTCAGGTTAGTCAAGGAAATTGCCGAATAATGTGCTAATTTCCTGGAAGTACATAATTTTTGTGTTAACCTGCCGAATAAACGTACGATGACTCCCCACTGTAGAGTCTAACGTAAACCACAATTCATTGTGGTGGAAGATTTGGAGAAATCGATTCACTTATCGTCACACCACCGTGGTTGTCAACAAATCAAATTTCACATATTTTGACTCTGCTGCTATTAGGCTACCCTGTGGTTTTAACTGATTGTTTTTGATCTCACTGCTCAACTTTTATGTTAACATCTGACCAACACAGCGCCATTTATGCTCAGTTATCATGCATTTCGATAGTTCAATGTTAGATATTGGCGAATAACCGTGTTTAAGATACTGTCAACCCACCAGATTTGGACTAATCCGTGAAGGGTCAACGGTCAAACTGTGCAAGTCTGTTCATACTGTCGAGAACAAGGGACGATTCCAGTCTACACAGTGAAATGGGTAGCGTAGTGATGTTGTGCATTTGTTAACAATTTCATCTAGATAAAGACGGCAAAATCATGCAAGTCATTCTCACTAATATTTTATGAATAATACCACAAAGTGAGGAGCTGGTGATACCCAAGCGAATAAAATTGTTCAGAGAGAGGTGCCTGTAGCCAGGCGGTTGAAAGTGAGAACTTTTCAGTCTTGAGGCGTCAGTTTATACTCTGACAGTGTGACACGCATTTCATAAAAACCAGCCCAAACACTGACTTTGCTTCATATCGTTTACACACATCCGATGATGAGCACAGATTAGCTGACATCGACCGTATATACAGAGAATGTTGTGCATGATACACATTTAAGAAAGGATACAAATGTGACGCATTCGTTGAAAATTACTGGAAGTGTTGACACAGTTGAAGAATGGTTATGTGGAGTTTCTATACAAAACACGCCACTCCATAGAAATTGCAATTGCGAATTCACAGCAGGCAGTACTCCGGTCTGAAGGTAGCACGATATATTATCACATTAGTAAGTATCCTTTCCCCCAAACCCGTCAAAAGATAAAGTGTGTTCATTTGTCAACAGCGATGTCGAACTCCTGCTTGTTCCTTGAGAATATGACCGTCCCTAAGTTTGATGGGCTGAGGCACTACTGAACCGGTGATTAATTCGAACGCGATGTGGACGAGAATTATGTTAGTGTGATTTGTCGCCTGTTTTAACGTGAATAACTATTGCTGAGACGGGATCACAAGGTACCGTTTCATTTCCGATACCAGACTATACTTACTACAACAAAATGTCTGCACCTATAACCTTAAAACGTTGCAAGAACGTAATCTCTTGTGATGCTAAAACTTTGTAATATCAAAACCACGCTAATTGACTGGTTATGTGCGGCCATCGAGTTATTCCAGTTGACACCGTTGTTGTTGTACACTCAAAAGTGCTTGTAACAAAAGCTCTGGGACAACAATCACAAGTCCTCATGTCTGCCATCTTCTTCAATTGGAAAACTAGGAAAATTGACAAAATTACTGTTTTATTTCCAGTCAGACACAACTAGTTTGTCTTCTGTACATCTTTGGGTGACTTTTACATAACGTCTATTAAAGGGCAGTTGATTCCGAATACAGGAACACTGAGTATGCAATTAAGTAACTAAGACAAATCAGCCCTATGGTTATTATCTGTTCTGGTAATTGTGACTTTAGGGGTTCCATTTTTATTTCCATATAGATTAAAGAGTGTTGATAAAGCGGCATAACCAGAGGTGGAACGAGCTGGTCATACAGCCAGACAGGTTAAATCTAGTGACAGCATGTGTCGACCTCGTTCAACTGTCGCCATAAATAGGTGCGTTAGTCACAGACTAACCGATTCAGCAATGTCAGTTTTATAAATCCGTCCGTAACAAAACTCATATCATCCTTTGAACAGTCTTTGGTGGTGAGTCTTTCCTGAATGTCTGAAAGCGTTCTGAATTGTCAGCATGCTGACAGCCTACCACGTGCTTACCGTTGAATGCACTGTGGTCCAAACGTGTTCGTTTATTGAATTAGGCTCATCGGACCAAAAACTGTACGTCATACTGTGTTACTGTAAAGCTTTCGACGGTCTTCAATGTAGCTTTCTGCTAAGCACAATCCTAGAAACTTAGGCGAAACACCATAATATTATGTTCATATACCATCTGTGAAGATTAGGCATGCGAAATCTATCATGAAAACTAAATGAGGCATTTTGCCGGGCACAGGCTTTAGTCTATACTCCTTTTATTTTCAGATTGTTTGCTCTTAACCAAAACGATTGCATTGTTTTTCGACGCCTACTTGATATCAAAAACTACACCTAACTTTTTCAGAATAACCTTATTGGTATGATTAGCCGATCGGTTTATCACTTTCTCAAACATGAAAGTTTCATATATCAGTTTACTTCATTTTCAATCCTGAAAATAACTGACTGGTTAACTACAATTTAGTGACTTTTATCAGGAAAGCTGTTCACAAGCCGCTTCTTGATATATGGACGTTATTTTGCCTCACAACCCTACCTTATCATTTTCTGAACCAACCGCTTCTAGAAAACGGAATACGTCTTTTTTTCTTGTCAATTTTTCATTTCCTAACTATTTCTGGTATTCTACTTGCACTAGTGATCTGTTACAATTGTGTCAGCAGTTGCAATAAGACTGACTCATACCTAACGAAATCATTCAGGTATATTTCAGACTGCGACAGTATCTTAGTGTAGCCCAGTCAGACCGACTGCACGCAAGAAAAGTTCTTGAATTTCGTCGAACCTCTCCTTCCTGAATTCTTTCAATCCGCTTATGTTTATACACATTTTGACAATTAAATTGTCCGTCACATACACTATTTCTGACAGTACTTAGCTGGCATGCTTGCCGGTGAAACAGTGTCTACTATTCTACAATTTACCTGTGACCAATTGATTTCCGTTCTAACTATTCTGTTACCCATTAAGTATACTTGGACACTTAGATTGTTTGCTGTGATTAAACAGATTTCTTGTTTGTGAATAACAGGTTTCCTGCAGTTGTATTTTAGTTCAGACATTTCTAGGGCAGTTGGCCGCTGGATTCAGATAATCAACACTTGCATTACAACGTAATTGATGTAGTTCGTGGCTACTTCGCTTTGTTTCTAGCTGACAAACCAACTTACATTTCCGCAGAAAAATTGCCCAATATACAACTTTGGTTTGATAAGCTATGACTTTTAGTCAGTGTTCGGATAGAACTGCTGTGGACGGACATCACACATGCTATGGCGTTTAATGTACCTTGTTCCGTACTCCGTTCCTGAAATCTGAATGAGACGCAGTGGATTTCTTTGCAGTCACTGGACTCTCGGAATACCAAACACACGTATATGCACACAGACCGGTCAGTGGATATCGTGGTAGTATACAGTTCTCTATTGTTTCCGTATGTCATTAAGCTGTGCGGGCTATTATCAAAGGTTTACGCCGGTGGATAACACTTTGTCAAGAATAGTTTCAAAAAGTCGAAACGAGATGGACCAGATAAATTATCTCACGACTTGTCACAGTTATTCATTGCATGCAATCTGTGGTGTATAAAACATGCTAACTAGTTGCTTATTATGAATGGAGCGTGATCGGTTACAACCCCAAAACTTGACAGCCTCCGTATTACTCAATACAATAACTTTTGTTTTTCACACATTAAAAAGCCTTCAGTCGATGTGGTCAAATTATTTTCACCAATCAAGCTACCGACGTAGCGGTGTAACTACTAGTTGAAGGAATCAATTTTCACGGGAAAAGAACTTCGATAATGAACAGTAAATTCACTGGTTTTGTGGTCTGCAAAAACAGATGCCCGTATGTGAACACCTGCAGCGCAAAACAGATTTCCAGTTTCCAGCCCACCCAGAATTTTGTTTTCAATCTATGAAGCGGTTTTTCTTTTCAACTAACTCACACGCAGAGCACCACGTTTGCCTGGAATCACCTTCTTTTCATGCACATTATTACAGTTTCATCCAGAGAAAACTATGACCGTAACAACAAGCAACTGACGACATTACAGAAGCTCTGACTCGTTAACAAGTATTTTAGGGTTCAACTGGTATGCTTTGGAGATAACTATCTCAAGAAATCTACTCAAAATTAAAATTTTTATTGAATATCCCAATATTTTACCCAATTTCTTGGCAAAAAATAGGAAGTTGTCAACTAAATGATTCATGCAAACCGAACAATGCAGAGAAAGAAATGACTGAAAAACAAATGCAATCCATCGCACACTAATGATGCTATCAGTTTCATGATGGTGAATCATTTGATTCGTAAGTAATCTCCTACTTGAAATCCACATGTTTGATCGGATATACTCTACCCAAGTCTGACGTAGTAGAGTTCGCAAAATTAAACGCACACTGCATGAACACATTAAAAAAACCGCCAACACTTCGGCTATCCTGGTCATTGAGAGTTTTTTGAGGACGTTGTGTTGTTTCCCCCTTACACCTTCGTCTTTAGTTATTTGTGTTATAGGTTACACGGTAAGAGGTGGCTGTACTATGCCCGGTAGAATGTGACAGTTTCTGTTCTCACTTCAAACTACTTCCTTCCTATTTCGTATTTTCGCAATTGCTCACCTGCTCTGGCCTCTCTGTCTCGAACACTACTCCAAACCTACCCTATCCATAAATATACAACATAGATTCATATGTACATAAATGTTTTTGCATCGCTGATCTCTACATATCTAGAGATAGTGAATTCAATGAACATGACCGGTGGTGATTGATAAAAGACACCCTTTTGGCTATCCATGTGCTGCACGATAAACGGACGAAAATGACGTCACTCCCGTCACTAGCACACGCATAACTGCTCGGATAATATCTCTCCAATTAACAACACCCGTAAGTAATTTCCCAAATGGTGCAGTTGCAATATTAAATAATAACCCTTCCTTTGAAAAATCGGTATAAGGGAAACAAACTTCATGCATTTTGGGGGCTTTTGGAACTAGTGTTGTGAACCCAGAAGACGCATGACACAGAGGTTGTTTGACTATCTGACCATTGATTCGAACACCATATTCTGCCAGAACATCAACTTTCAGAGTAAACCCACCGACCATTCGAACTACCATCGCACACGGCCGCACAATCTTTCCTGGTCTTGGCCCAATCAGTGAAATCGCGGCCCCAATGTCGATCAAACAGTACTCCAAGCTACCATTGACTCCTAACCTAGCCTGAACCGCTGTCATATCAACCGACCCTATTACCGTATCCCCCTTCCCAAATAAAGAACAATCGACGAAACGTTTATTTATGTACGACCTTTACTTGCCGAGTGGGCAAAATCTTCACCAGTGTCCACGCCTTCCGCATTCGTAACGAATGTTGCCACGGCCGTCCTCCTTTTTCACCTTCAACGCCGCCACTTCCTCAGTCAAATTTTCCACCGCGCTTCAAAGGTCATTTGGGTCAGTCGGTTCGCTTGCCCCCACCTCGTTGACTGTCGCGGCATTTTCTGCTAGCAATTGTCGAACTGCATCGGCCAACTGTTCCAGCGTCATGGGTTGTCTGATGAGAGCAACTCTGAGCTGATCCCGGACCGTTGGTGGCACTTCGTCCAAGAACTGTGCCGTCAGCAGGCGTTGTTCTGAGTCTTGGTCCAAATGTGGGAGGGCTGTTGACAACGCTGCCCGCAGGGACATGGCGTAGACCAAAGCGTCACCTGCTGGTCCAAGCCGGGCGCCCTTGAACCACCTCATTGCCTCCTGGCAGTCGGCGGGGCTGTCAAACCCGGCGATCAGCGCCTCCTTCGCAGCGGCCCACTCCAGCTTCGTAGGACCCCTTCGCGCCGCATTTAGCACCATCTTCGCCCTGCCCTTGAGCAGCATCCGCAGGGCCACCAGCTTTGCCCGGTCCGCTTTCACTCCGGCCGCCTCCGTCACGTCCTCGAAGTCCTTCAGGAAACTCCGAACATCCCGATCCGCAAACGGCTATGGCCATGGGATCTTTATCCTCGTGTCCTGGTCACGGCACCAATTGTTGTGAATCCAGAAGGCGGATGACACAGAACTTGTTTGACTACCTGACCATCGATTCGAACACCATACTAGTAATGACCGGAGTGGCTCCTTGCAAGAAGTACTCTTTCCATTATCATCACATCACTTGCCCTGAACCCAGATGAAAATAACGGTTATTAAGCTAGTTGGTTGCTAAAGTGATTCCTGATTTGCTACAGCGGCATATGGTTTTTGTTTACGCGTGTGTCGCCTGATAATAAACCAGCTCAAATTCAACAATATTAGTAGATTACAACACGTGCTTGACGATAAAACTCTGAGTAAAACTCTACTGCATCGTTTACTGTTAACATCACCTAGATCAGAATTTACTACCTGGGAGTATTCCCGCTCGTTTTTCAGGGTGACCAGATAATCAGCGGGACAGTGTATAAACCAATGATCCCTCGATAGCACGCTTGGATTTGAAAGATCTGGCACACTTTACTACGCCAAGAACAGTTTGATCGAGATTCTAGTAGCAACCATCTAGAGGCCTCTGGCAAGCGAACATTGTCATAATCAGTGTTCAAACGGTCTGCCGGATTTCCACAGAAGTCATGTTCTGGTTCAGAGGAAGATACACCTCCATTTATGGAACATCTTTTATCTCTTAACCCAGAGGCTGGATGGAGTGTTATATTTAACTCTTCTATGCTACGTTTATAGGCAGTCTGATTTGAGAGATGAAAACAGAGTTCGGACAGCCAATCTGAATCATAAGTGAGTAAGCATTCGTCATATGTGTAAAACGAATGCAAGTCAGAATTAGCTGATATAAGAACATTTTCTCAAACCGAACAGGGAAACTTAACGTTGTCATCTGTTAGATATATTATTTAATTAACGGACATTTTGAGATTGCGTGCACTTGTCCAACTTGCCAAGGTGGTGTTCAATTCTGTCTCTACAGGCAATGCTTACAGCCGCTCGTTTAATCAAATTCGTACAGAGCGATGTCGACAAATTCAGTCTGACTTCAGATTCATTTGCTGTTAATGGTAGAATTCGTTTTTAATCAGCGTATTCCAAGAATCGAATTCCACCGCACTATATAGAAAATTTACCAGTAACCTAACATTCCCGTTTGGATTGCGTTATTGTCTTTTCTCTTAACGGATATGGTTTGCGGTCTACCGTCAGCCAACTAAGTAACTTGTTGCCCCAATTACGGGCAAAGCGATAGCTAATGCACTGAAACCCATAATCTATAGTGACACCTGGCCAACTAATGAATAAGACAAAACGAAAAGGACGAGTTTTATAAGTGACAGCTTGAACACACCTCAATATTGGAATCTTCATGAACTGACCAGTTGACTGGTTGTAAAAGCTATGCTAATGACCTACTAGTATTCAAGTGTTTTTCCTCTGGAAGGATTATTACGTAGCCTCTTAGTTCAAAATATTGCTGCCTTCATGCTGTATACTTCAAGGAACCGGCGATGAAGCTTGGGTTTAGAAGGCCACTGTTTAGCTACCTAACTGATGCTAGGCGACAGACAATGTGAACTATTTCAATGTATCCGGTCATGTCTGAGTATGCATGTTGCCAATCACATCAAACGCTCCGCGTCGTCGTTGTATGACACCGTGCACAGCCGATAACAAGCGTCAGTTCACCAGGCCCATAAAAGAGTGGATGGATTATTGTTTTTGTTTGAAGACAGTCACGATACAGGGCAAATAAACCGTTTTCTGAATTGCTTATGATTATAGGTATATGAGTATTTGAGCGGATGTGGTGGTGCCTATAAGTTTCTTGCGAATTTGTGGCACTGTTGTTAACATGTGTTGATATTCAGCTACCGACTATCTTCTGAACAATCTGAATTGCATTTTGCGTTATTAGCCGATGCATTGCGAATGAAACAGTTTCACTTCACGAAGTCACATCATATCAGGAAGTCACGTGTAACTGGTCAGCCAAACATATTCTGTTTTACGTTGTCAACTCTAAACGAACAACCCAGCCAACGTATTTTGTGCGGGCAAGAGTGATGTTGTATCTCCGTAGTGGCCATAATAACAGTCGAACGGCCTTCGGCTTTTTCTCTTGTCTTAATTCGTTCCACTATATGAATGACCGAACCGTCTGCAGCAATCACCAGTACAGGTTAGGCGCAATCTGATTGAGAGCAAATCATTAAAAGTGGTTCAGACAAATCCTGTTTTCTATGTTATAACAAAACACACTAATCGTTTGTGAGTTGTGTCAACCGTTAATTCTAGTTTCTATCTAAATTAATCTGGGATTGGAACTTCTTCGTTATTGAAAGATATATCGATTTTTAAGGATTTCACGCAATGTCCACTTTTTTCTACAATGGAGAGTCTATAAAAGCAATATTGGAAAAACATCCAGATGTCAGGTGCTCAATAGTCAGGTAAATGAAGACGTTGGCGTTAGGTTATCTGATTGGTTCTATATCAACAACCGCGTTCCAGAACGACCTATTCTGGGCTCCCTGCTGTTCACCATTGTACGCAGCAGTACACCAGTATTTCTCACTGATACTTAACTGTCACGCAACTATGACAAAAACAAGCTACCTACAGAAAGACAGGAAAGAGAAGGAGAGGGTAAGGGGTCCAACTATTAAAAGTATCTCCATATGTAACCAGACATTCAGCATTGTGGTGTCAACATCTTCCAGACAACAAGGATTCATCATTTGCACAACCTTCCTGTGGCTTTCACTACCCTACGTCACTAAATGCATTCACTTCATAGGTAAGTCTGTCAAACACTGACATGATTCACGCCACTGAGCTCGATTAACCCTCATCTAACGCCTCCAACAACCCACTTTGTGAGTCGCGACGGCCTCAGCCTGGGGCAAGATCCCAACCGCCATTGACCAACTTCTTCGTGAACCACATCACTTTTTTACGCCAGGTCATCTGTCTACCTCATACCTAACGTCAATCGGCAGCAACGTCGGCGAAGAGTACTTGATGTCACAGACGAATAGCTAGTATCGTTAGTACATGCTCTAATCGAATATGTTTGTGCAAATCAAAGGACTGGACAAAATAATTCTCCTCATAATCCCTACTAGAGACCTGCTTGTCAACCTCCTCTTTGCTCATCAGTTGGCGTCAACTGGTACAAGCGATCGAACGCAGACATTGATGTTCAGGTATCAGAGGACGGATCACGTATTTTATCCTGATCGACCACATTTCGTTGTCATAAAGTAGAACATCCCTAATTGTCGCCTCACGTACGCGGCCCTTAAAACCTCACAGACAGAGAGTTCTGTCACCAGAAGTGAATACCGCCCTACATTTCCGCTGATGCAACCACCTAATTAAGCATTATTCATATTCGCCTTACAAGACGCCGTAACAAGTCTTAATTACAAATCGTGTTCGTTTCAAAGTGTCCGTAAAGTCCGAACACTTGGCAGAACTATTTGAACCTTAATATTGTGCTGACCCCACATGAGAATTCACTGCTTAACCTAAAACAATCAGAAGGCCTGCATGCTAACCAGCAAAATTTAGTGATTGGCAGCCTGAACACATCAAATTAACTCTCACCGTGTGTGAAATCTACGTGTCAGCTGACGGCAGAAAATGAACTACAGAATGTGCAGGTATACGGAAAGACCCAAACAGCGTGCGGACGGATCCAGTTCCAGAAATTTTACAATCACACTGCGAGATAGACATTTATGACTAAAGCCTGCATCTAAAAGATGTGGTTCTTGCCGGGAGCAACCAACAATAGACCACTAGGAAAACCATGGGATATACTACGCTGTATTCTTTATGGGCAGTACAAGAATTGCCCAGCCTTCAATAGACTGAAGAAAACTGAGAAATTACTTCAGAATAAAGCATGAGGTATATGAAAATACTACTGGAAATCTTTCCAATAACCAGGAACTAGAGATCGATCTGTTATCCTGTGACATGTTAGTTCCAACCTGGCAGACTACTACACGGACAGAATATGTCAGTCGCGGCTTACCTAATGACAGGTACTGTCTGATTCTTTGGCTATGAGCGCATTGGTTCAGGTGCTCGAAATCTTTTTCTATCAACCTATACGATCAGCCAGGGTGACACCTCTCTAAGCCATATCCTCGCGACACTCCCACAAGTCTCCGCTTGTGTTGCGTCTTTCCACCTGTATAGATTTTAGCCGTATAAATGAGCTATTCCAGTATGTTTAAATATTTAAAGTTGACGTATGGTTTCCACCGTACTTCAGTTTAATTTCAATCATGTGCATTTAGTCATTGTGCACGTGAAGGGGGTCAGAAGGTTTGCTCTTCTGTCAATTTTCTAATACTAATGTACAGAACGTCCGTCTCTTTAGCAGACAAATTGAAAGACCCCAGAGGTACCTCTTTGGATACTTGTTTGAATACGTACCATTACAGTGATTTTCATAGTGCTTCCTTCCAAATGCTAAATTAATATATCTAGCAATCATAGCAGCACTGTATCACAGTGCTTTTGTGCAATCGGTACTCGGTCGGATGGTTTAGAACAACGAACTGGTGAACAACTGAATCTGTTAAGTGAAACCGAAACAAAAAATCAGTAACCACTAACAAATGATGGCAAAAATTTGTAGTATTTTGATGGAATAGTCGTATGACAGAAAAAAATACAGCAAACATTTACTAGCTGGTAGGCTACAAAACAACTGAGCTCTGGTTGGTTCCACCCCGATTACTCTAATGGCCGGCTTATCTGATGCAGTGGTGTTCTCTTATTGTGGGCTATTTATCCACCGGTGCAAATGAATTTGTGAGGCGATGGTGACGACAAAACACATCGGGACGTAAAATGAGTGCTATCTGAAAGTCAGATAGATCGTTTGATGATGTTACTACAATGACTTAGTCTAAGTAATTAATGAGTTTATTACGGAAAGTGCTGCTGGCGGAAGAAAACCTATTTATGTGTCAGAAGTGTTGTCGCGGGTTGAACGGTTCGTCCACGGAAGCAGTAGAAGGCATGCTTTCACTAGCGTTTTTCCAACTGTTGACATTTCCGTGAAAGCCACTGGTATAACACGGTGTCACAAGAAGCAAATGCACACTCTAGACAGGATCGTAACTCTGGTACCTAACGTTACAAGATGCCCATAATTGTCATTACGTTCTTGCCACCATGGATCAATGTGTGCATTGTGATTAAAAAGTGATAAACATGTTGAACAGAACCTCAGATGAATGCCGCTTTCTCTAATAACTCCCACTCGATACTTGATTCTCCGCCTATCTAGTGCATTCTGATCTGCCATTGCTTAGCAGAAAAATACGGTCCGCCCGCATATAGTTCTTAGACTACGACTGTGTTTTCCGGAGCACTGTCCGAAAGAACTCGTCTTAATTCTCATATAATCTAACATTCCTATTTCAACCGTGAAACCTCTAAACGATTGCCTCATGAAGTTAAGTCACATTATTCCATTCGATAATCACATCATATCGCCATTCGGCACTGTTGTTGTATATGATAGAAATCTTTCCCGGTTTCTAATTTCACTTCTAATATGATCCATCCCATTTAATGAAAGTATCTTTGTAATCCGCTGTGTATAAGATGTGGTACTGAGCACCAACTACGCAGATTACTTTTATCCCATTCTGTTAGACGGTTTGTCCAAACAAACAAGCTGATGAACACCATGCAGTTTGTCTCTTGAAAAAATCAAATCTGTCAACTTTTTTTGCTTATCGAAGGGATTCATCATACGAAACTTTCATGACATACCTTTCCTATTAGGCAAGTAATGAGCAACGACATTGACTTCTTTTCTTTAAATATTTGATTATTACCTTGAGTGACAAAGAGACCAGCTCACTTCATGTAGTTAGTGTCTAAGCAAACTTCAGTAAACTCTCGTTTTTTTGTCAGGCAATTGAATTATCCACCTTTTACATTACTTCACCAGTCGATTAAAATCGGACTTGCATGTTTCTCCATTGGATTTAGTATTCACCAGTTCCCCGTGTTCTGCTATCAAAAGGTTTGTGCTGTTTCCCAGATTCCTGAAATATTTGGCCCGTCGTACTCTCAGTCCCCATGAAAATTTGGGTTCTTCATCATTATACAAGGTGTGGACACTTCTCAGCAAAATTCGTATCCGACAAAATACACCTGTTGAATTCAGAATTCTTCAACCAGGTTTCTAATCTTTTGCTAAATCCAGGCGCAGACATTTATCCTAACTCCTCTGGGCTTACCGTTTGGCCGCTGTTGTTCAGTTAGTTTAATCTCTACAAAGTACGACCATAATATTTATAAATTAGCAGTACGATTGAATCAGTAGATCTTTTGTGGACTGTAATCATCACCGAATTCTCAATGAGATTCATGTTTATCGTTATGCTTTTCATACAACTGAAACACATCTAGTCAAATGTCTTTCGTTTTTCTGGGTGGGAGAGTATATAGATATTTCAAAATTCACTTCTCTAAATGCATAAAGTACATTTTTGAACTGAGGCAACCGACTTCGCCTCGTTGCCCTAACGAAATTTGAAAGCTACTATGAAAAACAGCATTCCCAATAAGGAACTCTGTGGCAGCCCTGTAAGTGCAGTCGATTTTTCCCTCCAGCGCTGACAGTGAAGCTGCTTACTTCCACATTACTCAGAATAGTCACTGTTACATTTAAGCGCTTCAATATGAACAGTTCAACCGTTTGCTCATGCAAATGCCCCACAAAGTTCCAGGAATCGACAGCAAATAACTGACCTTCATTAACCCGGTTGGCCTTTTTCTTAATTCTCATCTTGCCGCACTAAACCGAGCTGTGCCGTTTTCCAAATTTTGTCAAATATCTCTCCACTTGGTGACCCCAGTCCCCCTTTCAGACACACCGGAGATGCCAAAGAAGTCATAGGCAGAAAGAAAATGTGTCAAACACTGAGACTGCTTTGCCTGAGAGACACAAACCCTTAATCGTCTTTTTTGAGGATGGATTGGCAGGCAGCTCTTGCACGTATTTCGGGGATGCTTGCTTGTCTTGGTGAAACACGGCTTCAGAATTTTAGCTCAATGCTTCATCTCCAGTCTCCATCAGCCGTTTTACCATTCGGATACAATGTGAGCTTATCTGGAGATCCTGCGACTCAAGCCACTAGCCAAGAGAGTTTTGGAAATGCCTCGAGCATATACGCAGGTGCCATTTGACAGGTAACTGTCAAAAGCCGCCTTAGTATTGTCAAGTCGAAGATGCGATTAGAGTACCGATCGGCAATCTTCACAAGCGCTATCTGTTGTTGTTGTATATGCTCCAACAGACTGTGGTTCAGATGCAGTCAGCACACTAACCTGTACACAGTGCGGCTTACGGAAATCGTAGTAGCAGCTGAGGACATGAAAGCTCAACTAGACAGATAAGGTGATGAAGAGCGTGATTCAGGTGGCCTGCATTCTTGAGACACGGTGAATGTTTGTTGGAGCTCTGTGCTTATACCGGTCTGTTTCTGGCAAGTACTAATTTTATGCATTCTAGGCGTCAATGCGCCACCTGCAGACTCCAATGCTGATTAGGGCATGGATGCAGACTAACCACATGGTCGTCAGCTATCGGTGGTGTGATCTTTTCCAAGATTGTACGTAAATCTGGAGCACCCTCGTGGATTCCGATAGTGCAATGTTGGATGCCAATTTCTCCCTGTGTTTTAATGGGAAGTCACTTTTCTGTCAAGCACAAAGTGACGTGTCTAAATTATCAAGGCTACAGGCGTCTTACGCTCACCTTTTGCTTGCTCTTAATCTAGGTCTCACTCACCGGACAACAATAAAGCAAATTAAGCACACCTACAGCATGTATGCGACACTGCATCGTGCGGTACAGTTACCTTCCCAAGTGCCAATCGATGGGTCACTATGCGGTCATTGGGACTCCTCGACGATCGCGGAAATATTCCATCCAACTGTTAATACGAGTCGACATGTAGGGTTACTCGCCTGAAGCTTCGGGAACAACTGCGATGAGAACACGAAGCCTGGTGGACACAACGCTTTATCGAGGTTGGGTAACCAGCTGCTACCGCAAATTTTCCACCTCATCCGAACAAGTGGTAGCTGAAATTTAGGAGTGAGCAACGTAATCTGTGAAGTCAATGATAAGCTTATTCGTAACCTGTCACTAGGCTTAGGACGCTGGGCTGCACACTCCCACCAACAGTTCAACAGGCCACCTGAGTCTCTAGTTTTTCCTCAGGGTACGCCTGTGCTCATTTGTCTATTGACGTTTCTCCGCCGTCGAAAACAGAATTCACCTCCGGAGCCAAGTTGCTAAATAGTCAAAAGGCACTCAGTCCAAACGAATCCCTTCCTGTCCATTAGTAGATGGCAATCCAGGCATAGTTAAACAGTTGACGGCTCTGCTCCAGAAAAATTGGATCGTCGAAGTTTTCCCAAATGAAGGGTTTGGTTGACGTCGCTCCCGTTTTCAAAAAGGAATCACGTACTGCACATACAAACCACCAGTAAATTAGCCTGATTCTACTTGCATCTCACAGATTAGGCGAAATGCGCGAGCGACATATTCGTGAGGAGCAATTTGGGGTTCTTCCTGGAAGCACTTTCATTTTTCCCATCCCCACTCTTCGTCAGATATTTCAGCTCCGCCAATCATATAGAAGGCTAATAGTTCTTGTTTTCTTAGACATCAGATGGGACTCTGACTGGGTTAAAAGAGCTGCACTGTGGGACAGTTCATCGAGGAAAGGCGTACGCGAAAACTGTATGAACATCCAGAAAGCAATTTACTGTCGGACTTCGAAAATGGTTAGGGCTTATGACGGAGTGTTGTCGGATTTTGGCATCTCAGGCTAGATGCGACGAGGTTTTCCAGCCTGGCCTCTTCAATCCAACCTTGTACTAGAACAGGTCCCAGTGTATGCGCTGACATGTTATAAATATGACCGTGAGTAACTGCCCTCAAGCATTCGTCTTCGAAGCTTGCAGCATGCAGACGATATCACCCTAATCTGTAAGGGCTCACAGGGAGCCTAGGATATTTTAGACAGATTAAGGGTTTCAGTTCATCAGTTTGATATGGTCTCTTCACCTACCAATCGCAAGGTGTTGCTGTGAGAGTGGAAAGAATCCGCGCCTGCTCTCATTCGTGGTGGTGAGTATCTGAGATCCACCGAGTAAGCTGTATAGTCCATGGATTGTATCACAAATCGCACAGAAAAGGCTCGGATGGCGCTCGCCAAGTTGCGCCATCTGTGGCGTCAGCACGACTTCGGTTTTTTGGTGAAAGGTTGAATATACAGTACCGCTGTAAGAGCAGTGAAGAATATTCGTAGAGTACCCATTTTCGAACATCGGCGCCTCCGAAGCATTAACGGGTTGTGATGGGAACACCGTCTCAGCTCGGAACAATTTCGCCGACGTGTCCTCAGAATGGATAAACTTCATCAACCATTAAGCAAACTGATCTCGTCTCACAGGCTTGTTTGACTTGGTCAGATTTTACGAATGCCAGCTTACCACGTGCCATGTCATACATTGTTTGCAAGCGGTGGATTAGATTGGAAACGGCAGTCTGTTAGTCAGTGCACGACTTTTGTTCAGGATATGAAACTACGCATTGCGAGGCTTCCTTCAGTAGTCCGCTCTCACTTTCCTGGCTAATGTTCGAAGTAGAACGGTCATCCTTGTTTGGAGACGCAATCACATGATAAAAAAGGACTCAGTGGCGCTCGTGCTGAAAGTCTCTTTGTGTATTGTTTTAGATTTTCCTTCCTCAAACCCTCTATGATTTTTTCTTCTTCACAGTATATAATGATTTATTCTCCTATTGTAACACTCGCTGCAGGTTTATATATAGGATATTTATACATACGAGTTACTTATGTGGTGATTAACTCATGGTAATCTATTGAAGAGTTACACTGTGTTTAAGCCGCTTGTATCGGCTACACCCAGGAAGTACGATGGTCGGATGTGAGGAAGAACATTGCGGCACATTTCTGGTCCTGACAGAAGGATACCCATGTAGACGGTCAACCAGTTGCGGCTGCTGATAAATGTACAATGGTTGGCTGGGTAGTTGACTCCATCGTGGCCATAAAAAGAATGACGGCTTGAGACCCGCAAATGGGAACACATCCAGAAAACAAAATTAACCTTTCAAAGTAGACACATAATCGTCCAGAGTTGTGTAGGCGGCTCACACTGCCTTGAGGTGTTTGGGTCATGGTTGATTCCTACCTTCACATACCGTTGAGTCCTTATTCTATATTCCGCGTAATAACACGTGCTTACTTTTGGGCCTTTCTCTTCTCAAGTCTGTAGTTTATGCATTCTCTTGCCATGCATTCTTAATTGCTGGTCGCCTGGTAGACAGAAGCTTCAGCTCGCAAGAAGGAAGTTTGCCGGTATGATCCTCTATCAGACAATCCACACGAGGAAGAAACAGTGTACAAAATAAGTTTGGTAATGAGCAACCAGAAGTACTTTGCGCATTTTTTAACCGATTGTGACTGCAGTCAATACAGAGTGGTAACCCAATTAGGGTTGCGTTTGAACGAAACCAGTATAGACGTAAACAAGGTGTAACTGAACTGTTAACGTTATTGCTATTCAAACCAGATCCTACCGTACGTGTCAATCATCTACGTGGAGTTTTGCCTTAATTTTAGTCTATATTGCGGTTGGTCAGACGTAACGGGCTACGCTGCGAATATTTTCACTCGCGCATTTTCCAGTTTTATACTTCTCGAGTTACACAGGGTAGAGTGTCTGCATGTGGAACTGTGCATGTACCAATGGAAAATAGTTACCTTTGCCAATCCCTCAACTCCCAATGTGTAATCCGCTTATCAATCTACTTGATCAGTAATTTAGTTATATACTTCAGTTATGTTTTAGTTCAACCAGACTTTATATAGTCCCATTGATTAGGATGCGCTTTCACCTGTAGTATATTTAGCCACGGTACAAATATCAAAACCGGCTAATGATTGAAGATACGCTAATGTGGCTCAATTTTTTTCGAACACTTATCAGAGCGAATGGTATTTACAATCACACTACACATTCCTAGCCCCCCAGTCATCTAAAATTTGAACTGTACTGAAAATCCATCATCTTTTCGGTGCTTGAGGATATTTTAAATGTACACTGAACTGTTTGTGACAGAACGATCAACCATCTGATATTGAGTGTGTACACCGAATAGACGAACAAAATTCATAATCGTGATTCGGTATTCATACAATGTAGCTGTTTTGTGGTCTTTCTTTTCAAATGTTTTAGATACACAAATAAGTGAAGTATAAAACGATGTTCCTTGTATGTATTGCTCATGGAGAAAGCTGCCAAATAACACATAATATTGGCATTCTTCGCATCAGCGTCCCTCCATCCTGTCCAATTTCTCTGGAGACCAACGTGGGAAACAAGTAGAACCAGTGAAAATTTGTCAGCTCAAATTAGTGCTTAGCATTGTGAAGCTTTCTCGGCTTAAGTGTCCTTGATTCAATTGACCTAAATTAATTTTCCTTTGCTTCCACCATTGTTACTTACAATGGTTCCCTGAGTTATGTTTACACGTGTAAATTTGGCCTTGAACAAATGTAGTTTTATATTTGTTGATAACATTGCGATTATGGGTCTACGTTTTGCTGTGACGTTCAGTGCCTATAACCAGTAGGAATAAACCTTCGGTAGAGCACGATACTGTTCTCTTCTTCCGCAAGTTTGAAGACAAAATAGAGCGGTCATCAAACTCT
This sequence comes from Paragonimus westermani, assembly GCA_008508345.1. Taxonomy (NCBI): domain Eukaryota; kingdom Metazoa; phylum Platyhelminthes; class Trematoda; order Plagiorchiida; family Troglotrematidae; genus Paragonimus; species Paragonimus westermani. The sequence goes on from QNGE01001036.1 coordinate 164,774, forward strand.
ATTAGAAGTCGGTGGCAATTTCAAGAAAATGTACACCCAATAAGTGTTTGAGGAGTGTGGTTTCTTATAAACATCATTCTTACTGTTCAGTCAGGAATTCCGAAAGTGACTGCTACTTTTGAGTTAGAATTAATATCTCTTAGTTTGCTACACCCCGAGATGACTGAACATTAATAAATAATCGCATGTTTAAGGTTTGCGCATGCAGTTTTATCACTCTCTCTCTGTGCTCATTTTTCACAGTGAGTGTGGTAGCTTTGTGCAACCTTGGGTCAAACTCACTCCCACCAACACACTCAACTGAGTGTTTTACTCGCAACCATGAACCGTATGCCTGGACTGCACTACAGCCCACAGCAGAGTAGTCTACACAAGTGCCCCGGATGTAAGCCTACAGCCTTGTTCGTAAGAATAGATCGCAAGTAAACTTCGACCCGATTCTCATCGGTTTACAGGTCTGCCTGGTCTGGGTGTAGGAGTACCGAGGTAACGGACTTATGGACGTTTAGTAACGTGTTGGTATATTGATGAAAATCCTAACTTATTGGAATTCTTAATAACCTTGTGGAATCACCCTGAGACAGCAGAACTCAACTCAGTGGCAGAATCCGACGGATTCGACAGTAGTTTTATGAAGCTAAAACCAACTGGTTGACGAATGGGTTGCTTCTTGCATGTTTTCAGTAAAAAGCGGAGTTGTTGTGTAGCATAATTATTCTATTTATTGTCATTGTTCACATGTAGGCTATTCTTGGTGTGTGGTTCGCTTGTGAATACATTTGAGATTTCTTTGATAACAGCCATAATAAACTGCACTAGTGACCAGATACAACATGTGCTAAACTCAAATGCAATGTTTCTTTCTAAGACAGACTCACCGGATAGTCTATAAAAATGCACAGCTGTGATCTGTTGGAAATGATGTTCAAATTATAATAATCTGTTTGCCAAGCGATAATGGTTACGATTTAGACCATTCAACCTCGTTGTGCTCTCTGCAAAACAAACATTGAATAAAAGTTTACGGGTCATATGAAGCGTGATCCCAATAGTTCAACTGTAAGCTGTGGTATACGTACAGCACAGGTGATGACTGACGTAAAAAAACGTGCTCCAAAATAAACTTCCAAAATACTGGAAGTCCGTGATGTTCTACCATGGAATCTGGCAACAGTATGACAATATTTCCCAAGTTCATGGTGTTAGTTTTTTCGGAACGGCAGATACATCCGCAAGACTCAAGAATTTCTCTTCTGAAACTGTTTCACGTCTAATGCAGTCAAATTGTCTTCGACCGTGTTCCATCGACAATTTGTCCATGGGCTAGTTTAAGTGACTGCCAAATGTTTTCGCCTGGAATAGATTTTTTTGGAATCTCAGATTTACTGGTTTTAAAAATTCTCTCTCTTGGTCATTGGTTACCTCAATCGGATAGCAGTAGTTTTGTAGAGATATGTATCAGGTAAACCTTACTTTGTTATCGTCTAGTAAAGTCTAATTTGCGTAGGCATCCGTCATCTACTTCATCCAAATCTGATATACAGCCGTTGGGATTATACAGGTACCTACTAGGAGGCTAGTTGCCAAAGTTTTCAATCAGGTCACCTCTTTCATATATCTCCGGACAGTTGGTTGATTTTTCAAACTATAATTCGTTAATTTACACATAATTGTGCATCTAGCCTATCACTGTAACTAGGTTTTGTCGAGCAGAAAAACTAATTAAAAACTCGCAATTAATCACCATATTCAATCAAATTCTCTCGCACTGGAGACAGCGTGGCGAATTTCTGTGCTAGACAGGAAACGATCTGTCGTAATTCTCACTTTTCCTCTCACCTGAGTTGATAGGCCTAGTGAATTGGAGGCAAAGAATGAACTATTTTGTATTGAACTATCGCTGGATTGGCAAACTATTTTAACTCACTGAACTCACCATAGGTGTCGGCTAGAAGCTTGCTCGTGTATGCCAGGCTGATTATCATTATTATCATCAATGAGTGACAATTGCAGCTGAAAGATGAGATGGGGAGGTTTGGTATTGCCTAACTTGGGTCGAGCACCACGAATAGCACGAAAAACTACTCAAACGTATACTGGTTGAGGTAATGAATTTTACTAGCTGTTATCGGTTCGTAAAGCCCGAAGTCTTGAGGTTTTTATCCAGAAGGTGGAAAGCCATAGTGATCAAGTTGATGTAATTTCTGTTGTTTCTTCTGCGTCGTTCGATTTCCAGTTAATTTCCATTAGACAGGTAGTAGCCTAAGAATGATCACGAGATGCTGATCAATACAATTTGAATGCTGGAAAATTCCTGCGCATTTTCACCTCCTTAGGTGAACTCTGTGGTCGATGTGATGTCATCCAAATTCGGGTACACTGAACGTACTTTATAAGTCTACATAGAAGTTCAGAATATATCCCCTCAGGTTCACCCCTAGAAGGAAAACTCTGTTAAGAATCACAAATGCCCTGGAGCCGAGATCCTCGTACTTGTAGATCAACTCACTTGAAGCATCCAGTCTACATCTACGATGACAGATTGGAACTTGTTTCACTCACGTGAACAATCTCACTGCACTTAGCAGCTGTTTATGTGTAGGGCATAAATGTTTACCTCACTCTTTTATCCCCGTGCTTCACCGATGTTTCATTTAGGAGGCGCAAGACACAAGTCCGCTTGGACACATGTATTTCTGATACAGATTTTTTACCAGTAGAGCATCCGTGATGAAAGATAAACTGTAAATTTCTACCATCCCACCCAGCGTTGAGTCAGTAATTCAGTACACCGTTCGAGGATGTAAGATACCAAATGCACAAAGACCTATTGTTGATAAGTGCGATGAGTTGAATCTCTTAAATGGCGTGAACGGTCTTGTCTTTTATGACGAGGATGTCAGTCGTGTGATGCTTTCCGTTTCACCGATTTCAGCCCACAAGCTTGGTTGGTTTAACTACCCCAGTTTAACTCCATTTTATGTTTTCTGATCGGTTCAGCCGCCCTTGCAGCGTATTTTGAAATTCAAAGTATTAATGGTTGATCATACGTGCCAGACTCAATTACATTAGCCAAGTTTGGATTCTGTCGTCCGTGAGGTTAGTTTTTGTGCCGTTATCCATCCTATCCACTGACGACTGTACTTCAGGTAACAGAAACAGAACGGTCAATGAAATAAATGTTACCACGCGACTTTGATTGAACATTTCCAAAATTGGTGTATTTCGGCCCGATTGCAGCTATCACGATACCGCACAGACCAAAACAGGATCACTTCTTGCAATCTGGACGCTCGCTGATCTTACTCAGGTCACTGAGACATACATTGTTGTGGAGTTTATTCACATCACATTGACAACATCTGTCACACAACTTTCCTCGCCATTTCTTAAGCTTTATTTTGAACGACCATTTCATTAGCAAGGTAATTCAGTTGCGTAAGGTGAGACGTTGGTTTGTCACAGTTGAAGGAAATTTGAACTTTCCTTCCTTCTAGATGCCGCTAAATTTTTATTCTGTTAGTACACCTTTTGCATCGGACAGAAAGTTCTTATCTCTTTCCAACCTTCACAGGTGAAATTCGGACAACTGTGTTAACTAACTTTTTTGATAACTCAATCGGCTATTCCAAATACTTCATTCTATGCGATCAAATGTGTACTTTGTCCAGTCTTATCAAATGCCAATCCTTGAAGTACGACGTGGCTTTTGTGTTTTGTTGCGGATTGTATGTGGTTGCATGTTTACGAAAGGATACAATATACTGGTATCAATATTGCATTATGAACGTGCATTGACTTGCCTACTTGGCTGTTTGCAGATAACTACACCAACTAATTTGTTCATACAGTTGTTCATCTAAATTGAGATTGAAACCGAATTAGCCGGTCAGTTCAATACCCACATAAGTGGTAAACTGATTAACCGACGGATCTTTTAATCCTACGTTTACCGAGATCCTAAAGTGGAACTGACTTAGACGAATACTGATTAGTTTCAATATGTCTGATGGTGTTGGTTATAGAAATGAATTCATATAAATTTATTTTATGGGAGATATTTTTTCAGCCCGGTTCATTCCATCTGTCCTAGTCACGCGTGTTTGTTTATAATCTTTTCCGCAACTGTTAACAGTCTGAAGACAACATATTTATTGTTGTTACGCAGCATGGGGTTTGAGAGTATTTTGACTATGCAGAAAACATTTAACTAATCATCAACTAGCTTCCGTGTTGTGTGGATTATTTATCTTCTACGAAAACGACAATGATGCACAGTAGTGTGAAGCATTTACCAAGGAATGGTGCCATTTTCAGATAGTTACCAGTGCAAGTTTGTAAATTACAGAATCCACGTTCTTCCTTACAGTGCTTTTGACGTGCTACGGAAGAATTCATTGGAATGTGCGAGCGCGAGCAGGCACCAGTCGATTACTGTAATTGTCGGTAACTATCATTTACCTGTCCACATAAAGAATGATTGCGATAAACATCGGAATATTCTCTACTTTTTCCCTTAGTGTATACAGTTGTAGCGAATAGGCCGATCATAATAAACGTAACCGCCCTTCAGATGGGTTGTTGAGTGTACTGAACTTGGAATGTGGATTTCACAATCTCTATGAACCATATAATCTTTATTGAGAGCATTACGAACACGGATTCTCAAAGGCAGCAACATCTGGCTCATTTTTATGATCTGCTGAGAGCTGAGTGAAATCCAAACGTACTCAAACATTCGCAATACCCATCAAAGGCGTCAGCTTAGTAGAGCTTCGACGGCAATTCCCCCGAACGAGGATTTCAATGGGGTCGCCAATAGTGCAGTCTTTTTACTTAACTAAGATATGATCTGATATCTGTTGACTGAAGCTCTGGGCTTGTGTGTAAAATAGTGACGAAACGCAAATTACCAGATAAATACAGTTCGTACACTCAGAGTAGAGAAAAGTTGGGCAGAAAGTGAATGCAAAATCAAGTTTCGGTTAGCAGAACTCACAGATCGCTTAAATCGTAGGTTATTTTGATAAATACATCCGCAGTCAGTTGCTTCGACTGCATAAGAGCACCTGTTTGCGACTAGTACATGAGAATTTGCAGTTTCAAAACTTTCAGGATAATAATGCTCAGAGTTCGTAATTATTTTGAGTGTGGACAGATAGTGCTTCATCTATGCTGCCTGTCCAATTCCTGACTTTTGAGCCAATTAGTACTATAGCAACTATTAAATGTTTTGAGAAAACTTTCTGTCCTGCCAGCAAATACACTGTGACATATCTAAGAAACTTTGAAGATAAAATGAACGTCCGAAAACATAGCAGTTCCGTTTTTGTCGAGTTCAGAGGCGCTCAGAGTTTGAAAGGGTAGAACTGCTGGGGTATTCTCACAAGTAAATGTGACCCTGATCATCATGCATCTGCCTTCAATTCAAACATTACCTTGAGAAGAAGGCTGATACAGGCATCATTCTTTACTACATTTACAGAAGGAATTCCGGTGAAGTTAATTTGAACCATCTTCAGAATCTGCGACTACTCATCAGCAATCATTTTCAGAAGATTGGTTACAGTGAAGATGCAAGCATAATAGTATTTCCTCTATCAGTAGTCTGTTTCAGAAGAGTACTGTAGAAAGCCTAAGGAATAGCATACGCACAGTTGGCAGTTTATGTACGGCATGAGCAAAACTTATAAACTGAACTTATTGTCCAGTCGTTGTTGGATTGCAACATTGTTTACCACCAAGAAGATTGCGGACAAAGTGTCAATACTGAGGTGTGTGTGCTTTCAATAAACAGCTCTCAGAAACCGGTTTCACTAACTGACAACCATTGGGGGCCTGGCTAGAATTATGGTCACCGATCTAGGCCTAACTGCGATTAATTTTATTTCAAGGTTTGTGATTGTTTCAAATAGATGGTCACGTGATTAATTTCGATGAGACTGTATAGAATGAATAAATGATTGAGTAGACTGATCTATATCCTCTGGTTACTCGCATGCAAATGATTCAGAGAGAGTAACAACTTTCAGTAAGCGAACTGGGTTAAAAATGACAAGAACAGTTTAGTCAAATGTGAACAACTGTTTGACTGGATAAGGCTGAGTTTTTGAAAATACACCTAGAACGATTCAAAGTGCAAACAGTAGATGAATCGAGTAAGAAATTGATATTCAAAGCTGATCAAAATTCGAAGAAGACCCAGGCATAGTGAAACTAAAGATATCAGTGGGCCAGTCGCATTCAACCTGATAGCTGCACTAGCGCACACAATTCTTGAAAACCGGAATCGAGAAGACAATACAGGAAAAGCGAGAGATTTCATAAGCATGATTAAATATACTCTCGTATGATGACACATAAGAATTACTGTTGTTTTTGAATCTATCTAGTAACTGTTTACATCAATTCAACATGCTACAACAGCGTTGATGAAACTCTTAGCAGCATGACAAATGGCGGTAATCGTAGATGAAATAAGCAGTAACATTTTTCAGTATACTCCACACATGCGTCATTGTACTTTGTTACTGCCATTTCCAAATATCATTGAATAGGCCCTTCCCGAAAACAGATGTCTGCCAAGTTAACCGATTTCGACGCATAGCTGTTCTCATTGTTCCTCCTTGTGGTTTTCTTTTCACATTTGAAACTGGGAAAATCACTGCGTCAAATCCGAAGGAAAACGTTACACAGTCAGTGAGTGAAATTCTGAGAAACTATGAAAGTATGGGTAGGTGTGTTGCTATTCATCAGAAGGACATTTGTTGACAACCTACACAACAACCTTCCATTAAAACAAGTCGCTTGCCAACCAATACATTCTCAGTCGCCATGTGATCGACTTGTAAAATTCCAGCGAAGTGCCAGAAACTGGTTGTCATGTCGACCGTTACAGGTATTGTTTTCACTGGTGAGATTTGCAGTCCTTTCGCCCCAACGACATTTGTTTCGTTTTGCGGTTAGGCTGATGGAGTTGGGCCAAACACCTCTTTCAAGTAGTGATTAATGTTTGCCATTGTTTTCTCTGTAGATTCCAACTGGCTTGGTATTCTGATCTCATTCAATTGCGTTCCGTGCTGATTTAAGCCTGCTTTTTGTCCCTGTCAGCATACACCTCTGGACTGCACAATCTATCATCCGACCTCGCTGTGACGCTACACGGTGCCCTGGGTTGCGCGTAAAGGAGCATATCCGTAAGCAGCCAACGTTCCACCATGCTACTTTCAGACATCTTTGTTTGTGCACGCTGACCGCCGCTTCGGTTATCATTGAACAACCGACGGACCGACCGAACATCGGGAATTCCCTTTTCACCGTAAATTATGGGAGACTCTGATTCCAAAATTTGTTCACATTTATAAACATCCTTTGGCAGAAGTACCTTATTCCGTCCAACAATTTAGTAACAAAATGATGCTGGGAAAATTGAGTGTCATATCTCGCGTCAACCCTAGCAAACAACTCGAGCTAAGCTTGCAAACGTTTGACAGGTTTCATCTAGTTTCCACTACTGAAAATATCATGTGAACCCATTAACCACAAACACATCTGCTGCATTCTTGCTGTTCCATTGTATTTAAATTTAACGTGTGACCAATAAAAGTCCAAACAAAGTTCAAACAAACCATCATCGTCTGATCAGCTGAAGACCAGCATTTATGAGTTCTCCATTCCCCGTATTGTGAGTGTGCGTTCGAGGCAGGCAGGAAGGTTAATGCCACCCACAAATTAAAAGTACAAAATTTTGGAATACTTTACGCAATCTTCTTAAGAAAAGGCATACACGTATATTGTTTACCATATTTAGAATTAGGGTTTAACTATTCACAAGGAGTGTTTACTTAAACCGATGGAACCATAATGCGTGATTTTGTAGCTTACATCTGGATGCGATATGGCTGTTGGTCATTGTTTTTAGCTTGGGCCGATCACCTTCTGACCCATAGCCGAAGATTCTGTCATCAACAGTTTCCGGAACAATGTGGACATGAACACTGTAAGAAGTGCATCATTTATAACAGAGTGGTTTTTAAGATTCGCTTTGAAACTGACCTTATACTTTTTGGTTATTTCCCGTTCACATGGAGATGGTACACTATATCATGAAAAGACGACAACCTCGGTCGGAAATGACATTACTGTAGAACACGCACATCTAGAGAACGAAGACATTTGGAAATGGATCGAGTAGCAGTGGCCCTTGAAAACAGTTACCAGGGCATTGAAATGATACTTTGCATGCAGCCCTGCAACTTGTATCTTTAAGTTCAGTTGGCACACAAACAAAGAAAGCTTGGGTGAATTACATTAACAGGATAGTTGGAATTTACGGGTGTAACAAGAGTACCACATTCGACTTTCTCCGAAAATCTTACTGACTTGTTTCTGCTGCCATAAGCATGCTGAACTGAAGATAGACTAACTGATTTCGTCTGCTTCGTGTACTTCGTCAGATTCGAGAACATCATTATCATTGAAATTCGTTGTGAATACCTGTCCGTTACCGAGCTTTAACCATAGGACCGAGTTAGCTGATCTTTCTTCAGTTATGCAATTAAATCATGATAGATTGGCTTTCCTTCTGTACCCAGTCAACTCGAGGTAACGTACAGATGTCAAGTGTTTTCGACCAGATAAAGTCCACACAACCTAGGCTGACTGTCACTGGTCTGCCCAACATATGAATAAAGAAGCGGAAGTAGACTGAGTAATACGGAGCTGATACGGGTGGAGCAAAGAAATTCGGCAGACAACACGAATAACCCTCAAAAGGAAAGAATAATTTGATAGTAACAGTATGATAGGAGGAAATGAGACAGAGTTTGCACTGAGATTAAGGAAACGCAGATAACTACAGATAGGAAACAGCAAACAATCTCACTCGCTTGTAGCCAGTTTTAGCACCATCTACTCCCATAGCGAGTTCCAGAATGCTCTGGCACACCTGCGTAGATGTTTCAGTAGTATGAGTGTGGTCAGACCGTAACTCGTTCAGTATTGATAGCGTGCCTACAAACAACCGGAAAGCGTGCGGTTTAGAGTTGGTAAAATGAAACCGAACTTTTTCCCAGGTACGATTTTATGGTACAGAACCCAATCATTCAGGTCTTTAACATTAAGGGGGAAGCATGAAAGGGGTGTCTAATCTAATGTGATAGAAACATTGTTCTGTCGTGCGCGTGAACAGTAACAGTGAGTGGAGTTTGGTTAATGATGTTTAGAGTCTGATAAACCCATTTACTGTGAGTTCAGCAAACGCCCCTAACCGTCCACAGTAACCTAAAACAGTAAGTGAGTGCTGACCTACACATCACCTGAAACGACAAACTTAAATTGAGCTGCTGAGACTAGGGGACGGGTCCGTACCACCCATCGTAGGCGCCCTTTGTTTGCCAGGTATTCAAAGCCCCCAAAACCGAATAAGACACAAAAGAACACGCCTGGTTTCAGCCAGTTGATGCTCATTATCATACGCACCAAAAATGGGTTTGGCTTTGTGACGTACAGTGTGTGATCTGTGCTTGTCCAATGGATTTCAAAGATAACGCGCAAAAGTGGTTAACAGATAACGCTTGAACCCCTTCGGCGTAAGTGTACTGTTCCCGCGTTCTAGTCCATCCGACTGGGTTAAGTAAGTGCTCCGAATCGGAAATATCAGGTTACTCGTATGTGAACGGGGGTGCCCTGTACTGGAGTACCACTGATACTTTAGATGATGTCAGGAGCTCTGGAACCGCTTTCTTTGTCTAATCTTGGGTAAACCGATGGCTGTATATAATGTTGACGTTCACAAATTAACGTTGACTGAAAAATCCATCAGTACTTTCGGCTTCTGTTCACAGCTCTCAGATTTACAGTCAGTGGTCCCTTCCAGGTTAATACTATCTTTCAATAATTTCACAATATATATATGACACTAGAAAACTCTTGGATCACTGGAAGATTTACCTAGCCATCATTTTACTGCGTGAGCTGGGTTCATATTGAGTTCCGGGGACAAACATATCAAACATCGCAATAAGTTCAATGATGTGTGTGCATGGTGTAGCACTCCATCGTCGTCATCACTTTAGCTCGAAATCGTACTTGTGGTTACAATGGTGTGGCGCCGCTGGTTTTGACAATGGTCCACAAAGTTGCAAAGTTGTAAGTGACAGCGGACTTATAGCGAAGAAACCGGGGGGGGGGAAGAAGATAACAAAAACCACTAGAGTTTCATGAAAAAAGGTCGGCAGGCTTGAAGATGCACGCTCGCTACTGGCTGTGACGTAATACCAGGCCACAGAGTGGTCCCAACTGACGGCAAGAATGGTCGCGAAGTTCCCAACTAATTAGGCGGCACCTACGAACATTGCTTAGTGGGAAAGCTCAGACTTTCATAGGCCGTAACCGCTTCACTCTTCGGTTCCCGGGCAATTTATTTTAACCATAGTAAGCCACACTAAACACTGAGCGATGCGTCAGCCACCCCTACGGCACATGGAATACAGTACGCAGACATCGAAGACTGAGAGTTTCGATATCCTGAATATCGGTGGCAAACTTGCACCCTTCTAAAACTTTGTGCCAACGTGTTACCCATAAATTCTGCTCAATTTCGTAAGAGCTAATTTTTTAAAACATCAATGATTGAACACCGAGATTATGCTTATGTCTTCTACACAAATTACTGACAGACCAAAGCTGAACGCGTACCCACATTGTAACCTATGCTTTCTAGCAACAGCTGAGAGTCCTACCAACTCCTCGAATGACGCAGGTTGCTGAGTGTATTAACTGCTCTTACTATTATCATCGGCACCATTACAGTGTAACAAGGTGTCATTACTTAGGTAGATGAATGGACCGACAGTCTTCAGCTATCTGTCAATATTAACACAATAAGTTCAATGCTAATTCAATGAAATGACATCACATTACACTGTGAGAGTGCAAAGCAAATAATACATAGACTAATCATTTCATTCAGCCAATTATTCACAGTTCGTAGCTACTTGCATAAAAACCACACGAACCAATGTTGTGCGCTTTACATTATAATCGCAGTGAATTGTTTTCACCGCCCCTTACCTGGAAAGCCTCACTAACCTCCCTTTTTCAAGTTCCATATTTATAAAGATCATGGTTTCAAATAACTTTTTTTGTGCAATGAATACAGGTCAACTTTTCTCACTCCTTTCTTCTACATCACTCACATCTTTGTCATTGGCTTCCTAGTATCTTCTGATCATACATTTTGACAAACTGTCCCAAGTTTCTACAATGACGACATACAGTGTTCATATGGGTAGTTAATTGCACACCATCATTGCAGTAACAGTTAGACAGTGTGCTTATCAGAATCTATGTGCGTCTTCTCAAGCAAGGGCTAGTGCCTGCATAGCCTGTATCTGTGAACGTACGAGCAAAACTTGAAACAGCTTAGTCAGATACTCTCAGTGAGGAGCGATTAGGACATCTGTATACCTGGTGCAAATTCTAATATCCAGTGACAGCAATTTCAACTGCAATCTCTGATATGATGTTCTAGAAGTTAGATGATATGGTACCATTGTTTCTTCACATTATTTCATTGGCTATGAACAGTTAAATGACATATGCTCTGCTCTGTTGTCACCGAAATCACGAAAAGCTAGTATCCAACTCTGATCGTATCCAACCAATCACACATAATCTGCCGAAATAACCGTAAGTAATAAATGAATCTAAATAGGTGACACACAAGTGTCGCTGACCTTTACGTCCGCTTGACCGTTCCGTTAGTTTTATTTGTTCGTCTCGATTAGTAACACTTCATGTTCAAAGACAATAGGCATGCTTGCGTCATCTAGCAATGACAGGGTTTATCGGTATAAAGCGGCCATAGTAAACAAGACAGAGTGATGAATAAAGGCGTCCCACTTACGTAGTCGTCAGTGCGGCAGTCATTCACAGGAGGAACATGTCTTGCTGGGTTGGCATTACCAGTGGTGAGGAGTCTACAAGCAGAAGGGTGAATACGGTTAGGGTCAGAGGTGTACAACTAGCTCCGCAGACAATAGGGTTCGCGGACGCCGATGAACGTAAATCCATCAACCCTGAGAACGGATCGACTAGAAGACGACTGGAACAGGCTATCAATCCAGTGGCAACGTGTAACTTTACTTCCGATTTCCACTTCATTTTTGCACTATATTTTTAATCAGAAGATAAAACCGAAAGTTAGTGGAAATGTTGTAGGCAATGCTGATCGTAGGGAGGAGTGCACCTTTTACTTACACTTTCCGTAAGCTAAAACGAATTGCCAGTATCTTCAAATAAACTGTGCATTCACAAGTCTGGCAAAGCTACTTACACTACTAGTTAAATCAAGTTCGGATTCCGAATAACTAGACTGTTTCAGAGGCTGTACAACGTCTACCTTAGAAGTGAACAGTCCTCTAAAGAAACCAACTATCGGGAGAGGAACTTCCAAAATGAGTATCATCTTCGGAAGTTTACGGGTGACTAACGAAACTGTCAATGGTGACAGAGTTCCAAGTGAATAACCAAACGGCCGCAGAGATAATCGTTGACGATTTTTTGTAACGCACGTTGGGTTACTTCCAACTATTTGCCATTCTGAATCAGTCAGTGGCTGGGGAGGTAATGGTTGGTTCAGAAAAAAATATGCTTGGCGTACGATAAATCAACTGTTTTCAGCAAACACACTCAGACGTTTGGTCAGGTTTCGGTCAATATCATTAGACCGATAGTTGCGCGCGAAATGATTATGAGCTTTGCATAATTTCCATTTGTGCCGATCGTGCACGATCGTCCGTTTCAGGATTCCAAGGTGGAAGGGAAATTCGGTCACAAATTTCTGTACTAACTGGACGCTTCTAACTACCTATGCCTATTTCGTCAGTTTACGTAAAATGGTCACGCACGGAAATATCGGTAACACTGAACACTGTGCAACTTGTAGCCATGCCAATCGACAAGGTGTGGTGACTTCTTCATCAGTGGCTTCAAAATACTTGTGCTCCGACTGGCTGGGCATTACATTGACCTGTAGTTTGTCCTCATTCTGTCATTATTAGTGTACGCTGGCTGAAATCAATGTTTTAGATTCAGCACTTGATGGGACCGAATAAAATTACAAAATACCGGACTGCTGTATAGCGTAGCGTAGTTTCGGCTTTTATGATTACACTTTTACCGGTTACGATCTACGTCAGACCGTAAACCAGCTAATAGTGTAACCTTCGTGAGCGCTTTCATAACACAGTAGCAACCTTTGACTCGCACCATTATTCTGTATAACATGGATTTGTCAGAATTTTTAACAACCTACCGTTTGTAGCGTGGTTTTCTCGCTCTCATAGTTCTCTACCTGTTTGCGTATTCGTCACATTCGTATACTTATCCTCTTTCATACATAAACTTACTGAAAAGACGTAAGTAGTACTTGTCAGGATCCATTGATATAACAACACAAATCTGTGAACTTCTGTAAGTCCATTTAACAAATTAACATTCAACCGCGAACATAGAGTTTGCCTAGTTACACATTTCTCTAGTATGGACTAGGCCCCACACAATTCTGCTCTGAGTTTGCACGTACGCTCAAAGTTACACAGACATAGAGATAAACATATGCATCGTACGCCGCTTAGAAAACCAGCACGTTCTCTATCCCCATTCAGTCGGTAAGCGTCATAGGGGAACCGATGTCACGTGGTGCCCGCGTACGCAACAATAAAATGGCTGTGCTGTACCTGCGCAGTGAACAAGGTCAGTGAAGGTTTGCTTACATATGACACAGTTGTAGAGTATTAGCAGGCAAACATACTTTTGGCGTAATCTTTCTTCGGTGGACTAGTCGCCACTGCTAATTGAACGTAAACTGGAATTTACAAAATATTTCACGAAATCTCGTAGATAATGTTTCAGCTGAGAAGACGTAAATAAGACGCTCAAATCGACATGCTTGCCCCCAAGTATCGTTAGCAAAATCCGACCATTTAGTCTACGCGTATTCAGATGGCTGTGCGGAACGATTTTTCTGTTCAACCTTCTTGCTAGGTTTGGATTCTAGTGTATCAAGCAGCTTTTGATCGTTTCCGTTACCATGATCTCTTTCCCTGTAAGCAAATGGCAAGATTAGTTAATCCAAAATAACTACCAGTTTTACACTGATCAGATTTCGTAGTGTACAGAACATCAACGTGGTAATCACAAATTTAGTTAAACAAATGTAGTCCGAATAATATTCAACTTTTTGTCATGACTTTTGTACAGTTCAGATGATATTTGTGTTGACGAGTATGTGGATGTCGAATTGGATATTTGTAGGGGGCGGCCAATAAGGTTATGCACATTGTTAAACAGGTGAAGGTTGGAAACTGAGCGTCCAGAAATTGGGCTAATTATGGAGACTGTCTAAAACGACTGATATGTTGACGGACATACGTTAGTTCGCTTCGAAACAAGGTGTCAAGCTTGTTGTAAGCAGATTTTGAGTTTCACCATCCAGGATGAAAATCTGCCACCCATTTTTCCTCTTCACTTAGGTAAAAAGATTATGGTTTCAAAATATGTTTTTCATGGTTTTTGATACAAACTATGTGTAAAGAGAGGTAGCAAAGTAAACGTTGTCTTCCAAATGAGTGTGTAGTCAGTCGTTCATTGACAACGAAATATACTCATCCTAAACATGCGTTCGTTTCAATCCGTTAGCCTTCGTATCAGAGCTCCGTTCTTGTATTTAAAAAAATGGGGCACACCAGAGTGGGCCATCATTGAATGCGTCTTCTATGCTATGGTCTAAAGAATCTTGAATAATACAGTTCCAAACAGATGGAACAAACTTTCACCAAATTTGGTCACAGTACTACACTAACCTGTTCTAACAAGTCCCGCGGCAGCATGTTCTTATTTCTCTTAAATATACTATGTTATATGCTACAAGTTAATCAGTGGTCATTGTTTAATACTTCGCCGTTCAAATGTTGACATAAGGTTGATGTTACATCCCCATCAGGGAAACACACGGATTAAAAACGGTGTTGGTAAACGCATTGATGAGCAAGTGTGGTCAGGTGGTCAATAGAGGTGTGTCAAGCCTAGGAATTAACGAGTATCGACATCCTACTGGACTGAGTCCACGGGAATAGTTGTTTGTTGCTGTCAAGGCCACAACTTGGGTCCAAAACAAGTTACCCGATCCACCTTCCTTGATTATTGATTTTCACTCGCATCTCTAAGCACAACTCAGCCTATGTCATTCACTTCCTTCTCAGCCATGTCAAACACGCGTGCTAATTGCAGGTCTTAACGTTGTCATCAACCAATCCGTCATCTGTAAGTATCGAGTATTTAGTCAAAAGCCATATTGATTGGGTTACATTTTGTCTGCCACCCTTTTTCTATACTCAAACTCATCTTTGCGCACGTGGATCGTTGACTGATCTTCGTGGTCGAACTGTGTACCACACAAAGCGAGCACAAGCATGCTTGTTTGTATTAACAGTACCAAGTAATTGACAAATTGATTAATTTCAATACATTCCTTAGCGTTGAACATAAGTATGTCCTTCAGAGTTTGCCGGAAAAACTTACATCATTCTACCAAAAATGCAGCTCCACGAAGGCGAAAACTCATCTACACCTGATATATGAAAGGTAAGGTTCAGTGGACTGCATATGTCAAAAATGCCCTTAGTTGTAGTCACTATATGCACTTGCTGAACAAACTTCCAGAGCACATCGTGTTTCCGTTTTCTCTAACTTCCTGGGTTCAGCACAGTGTGATTGTCACAAATATTTCCCCGATGAGTGCACTTCAGTAAAGTTTGGTTCACGGCATGTGATGTTCGACAAGAGAAAGTTCACTGTGTTGAATGTGTGACATCCTTGAACATACTGGGAATAGAGAATGAGGCTAATCGCGTAAGTGGCATGTGAACGTGGTTAACAGTTTTACACTGTTTATTTTCTATGATCGACCTTAAAAATTGCGGTATCAAAGTAAACGACTACGATGAAATGTTTGAAAAATCGTATGGCCTAATCTGAGAATTACTATCATGACTGTTAACGTAAGATGGCTTTCATAATGGAATATATAGTGCATTTCATAAATTCCGCGATATCATTCATTTAAAGTGCTACAAAATGTCTGTACACAGCACAGTTGTCTACCCGAAATGATTATTCATGATGTTATTCTCCACCGATGAAAACAGAATGGTCCAGGTAGTAACCAATCATCACTAAAGCAAATAAGACTAGACGGTATTACAGAATGGTTCGTCTCTTTGTGCTGGTATAAACGTGTTAATCTTCTTGGCTCCTCGGTGGTGTGTACTACCTGTGGTAAGCTTTAGAAAAATAAGGAGTTTTGTGGTACCAATTTGAGTTTTATTGTTGTATCTCAGCTGGAGTGAACCTCTTCAGAAGAATCAGTCATGTGAAGTACAAAAGTACTGCAGTGGTAAATTGAATCACTGGGAATCGTACAGGAAACAACATTACACCATCCTACTGGTTTAAGAATGAAACCCTCATTAGCTGTTAACATTGTACAACACTATTGGTGAAATGATCAGCAAGGAGCATTGTGAAAAGTTCAATTTGGACAGCGTAATAATTCGTTCGACTTGGTGTTAAACCATCATACCACACGTAGAGATTCTCAGCTATGAAATTGTTGTTCTGTGGTGTTTGCCACCACGACTGAATTGTTTTGGCCCTAGCCCACCCACGAACATATGTACTTTCTGTAACCTTTCGAAATTGATCGGAAAATGGAAGTCTCAGCATCGCGAACACAATGTTTGTTTATCTACCACCATATGTTTTGGTTTGGGAACGCAGTAAACTGGTTGAATCGAAACAAATGAAAATCACATACTTGTGCACGTGTTCGTTGGCCCAAATTACATTGTCTGTTTAGTTATGGTACTAAGTCTCGCAGTGTATTTCAGGCATGTTGAATTCACTGGTCAAACACTTATCAGAAACACTGTAAGGTAGTGTAAACATGATTATTTCCGGAACTTAACAAAACAATTTAGCAAAACATTCCTAGTGAACGAGAGAATATTTCGGTTTTCAGAGGAGTTGACGAAAACATCTCTTTCACTAACCGAATATATGAATTTGTGAATGCACAATTTAATCGATAGTAATCCTTATTTGACCATTTGTCCTTGGTTACTAGATTCTCACAGATGCATGCAATTTCCAAAATAATGAGGTATTGACCTTCGTTTGCACATTCTTGTTGTTGCGGTAATAGTGCTTTGTGATCCTAGGCAGAATTCGAATCGACCATTCGGAAATGTGGCGGAACATTCCAGTGACTATGACAACAACTGAATGACAAGCGTGTAGATTTTGGGTTCACTAGGCTAACTGTTGAAAAAATTAATTTACCACTGGTTTATAAAATGTATGACTTACACTCTACAAGTAGGTAGCAGCAATAGAAGCGAAATCGATAGGTGGACCACTGACTTTAGTCATTAAATGCCTTGGAACAGAACACATCGAACTCTCAGTTTTATCAAACTTCATTCTCTACTTGCTACAACATTTAAAATAGAAAACCGTCCGCAGTTACCGACTGAATTCACATCACCAAAATAAAGACAAAATTTCGCTTCTCATGTACGACCACGAGGCTAATCTCAGTCCGGTAAATAGTAACATTTTTGTAGGAATGAATTAGGTCAGTAAATAGTAAGAGTACAGACTAACTAACTACTTATAACCATACATTGGATAGCGCAACTTGTGACTTCCGTGGATTGTGTTCTAACATGATCCAGTAGGCACGAGTTTTTCTATGGATAACGTTGTACAACTGAAAATTTTCATTCAGGACAAAGACTCCCTCATGAAAACTAACAAAATTCTTTCAAGTGTTGTGCTCTTTTGAACTGACTGGACACATGGATTGGAGTCATCCGAATTGACAAATATTTAGATGAAAACTTTTATCGCAACACATCTTTTCGTATATGTTTGCCCTGTAAAGTAGCCAATGTATGAAGCCCGGAATCAACAAACAGAAACATCGATCCGGAAACATACCTTTTTCAATTCTGAGATCCAAACAAACGTAGAATGGAAACTGACATGTTTTGTTTCAAATTAGGTTACACATACGTACATCTGAGTCAAGTAACGAACATTTCAGGCTGCAACCAATCTCTGGGACGTAAGGTTGCATCCTGACACTCAGTTTAACATATGAATCTGATCACCATCGTTAGGTTGCAGTTAACCCATCTTGCTGTCCAGATTGAAATATGATCTAAAGTTAACTGAACCAAAAAGTGGACAGTTTTGTAATTACTAAACGTTAACATGCCACGTCCCCATTCATAGAATCAGTCTCCACATATTAGAACATATTATGTTGGTTCTCACTTACCCCTCTCAAGTTTTCTGCCTAGTCTATCCTTTCCCAAATAGGCTGGTGATAGAGTGGAAACTTTATTTTCGTAAAACATACCTGAAGAGGTCGATCAATGTTCAGCCACTCATACTTTGACATTTCTCATTTGCACATATCATGGTGTATTCTCTTCTTTTTTCATGCGTTGTTGTAGTGGTGGGGAGAAATAGGTACACTTGGTGTCTCGAAAATAAAATATATGAAACAAACTCATCAAAGTTTCCTCACTGCTGTCGCCTGTTTACTGACTAACACTTGATTACTCTATAGTTTTTCCCGCTCCAAACTGCAATCTTGTATCATATAGCGGGATGTCTGTAAAGTGTGATGAACAGATATTCGGTGCAATCCGGTTCGATAATAGATTTCTTGCGTACCGACTGTTTTATTTGTCAAATCGCCAGCAAACTTGCTATAACTTTTCAAATCATTAAGTTATATAGGTTTATTCTAGATCACGTGACAGTGAAGTTGCCATTACCTTGGTAAACTATTGTACGGCCAGAGGCTATTAATTTTATTGGATCTGTCTTTTCATCTCTTAGAATTTCACATACATAGCTTATGGGAACTCACGATATATTATCTGTACATACACCTTAAGATGGTTTTAAATATTTCATGTCAAGTCCCAAAGAGATGCTTCCTTATGGACAGGAGCAATACGGTTTAATAAAAACCTTCATTGTTATTGTTCATGCGGCACGCGAATGAAGCGGTAGACAGGCGTAATTCTATTCGTCACGAAGCCGAGTATTCTTCAGGAGTTAGTTTTCCCTTTGTCATTTTTGCGTCACATTTCCTCTAAATCCCAGATGAATTTACGTAACCGTCCGCCTAATTCAAGAGTTAGTTTTATAGCTATGAACATGTTAGGACTTGCTGGCGAATTACGTCCACACTACCCTCCGGTTTTGATCATCATTTTGTACTTCAGGTGGATTCCACTGTTTGTGGATATATGCTAACTCCTACGTTTATTGAGAAATTACCTTTCTACCAGATCATTTATTGAAGACGTCAGCAGATAACCGTTAGGTTTTCGCCTCCACTGTGCACAAAAAGCAGTTCTGAATGACTAACTTATCAGCAAATCCAATATCTGTCTGACTAACCGGCTAGGTGACTGACCGGTCTTTTGCGTAACTGGTTTCTTGAATATAGCGCCGTGAACTGTCCTTCACAATAAATTAAGGTAAACATGCTACGCCTCTACTTACACGGTTTACGGGGATCTGAAATAAGTGCTCAACGCTGAAATGGAGACATCTTCTCTCCATTGGTGAGAAAATCAGTGTTCTCTTCCAGCGCTTTCCAGAACGTCAGTAAAAATATGATAACAGTTGCAAATTGGGCGCACGAATCTTCGTCTTGTTCGCACGGAAAATAATTCCAGGCGGTGAAGTGTGTATAAACTTCTAACTTCCATCGGTTTCAGGGGTGAAGTTTTGCTTAATCACCTGCATAGTTTATGCAATCAGTAACAAAACTGGAGCGAACGTCAAACAAGCAAATTTCGACGGGAAAAAAATAGTTCACTGTTTGTTTTCCGTGGGGTTGTACGTGTGTGATATTTAGTTTTTCAAAGATTAAGTTCTCTGAGTACAGTGTATTGTCGGTGCCACCCTACAGGTAAGATTAACTGCTCGGCTGGTTGCATCTGCGCGTCGGTGGAAACGCTTGTTCACGGATTTGTGAATCCCAAATTATTCCAAAAAACGGCTAAAGAGAGGCACAAAGAACCTACTATTGGTGGCAAATCAAAATCGAGTTAAATGGATTAGCGAAAGAGAAACTTGTTTTCGGGACACATTCTGACTTATGAAATCGGGTGGGCTATGCGTCGGTATCGTCACGTCAAGCAGGAACAAATTTTGTGCAAATCCTTCGCCACATTAACCTATGTTACACGTTCCGATTGTTCCGTGATTGCAAAATAACTCAGTCTGTGTCGTATCAGTCCCAGTCGATAACTCTACCACAGGATGCCAGCTCAACTCACACAGGACAACCTGAGAATTTCTAATATACTCACAAAGAAACCTCGGCTTCAAAAGCTGTTCGCCTTTGTAGATCCGTTTGAGATGTGCACCCACAAAATCGGAATCACAGCCACTAGTTTTCACAGCCGAGGTGAGTCCACAGTCATTGTTAGTAGTCTGTCAGCACGTCCAGCACTGTACAAGTTGACATTTTCAACATTTTTTTTAGTTCTTGACTTAAAATGCTCAAAACCCCTTCAGTTTTATACGCATTCTGGTCATTCAATACCGAGGTTTCTGATCAGTCGAGTCAAATAACTAGTCGAGAGCTCAACAATTTGAGCGTACGTTGATCAACAGGTCGGTGAACTTTTGTGCAAAAATGATGGTCCAAGTTACTCTAGATTCGAGGGAATTAGAAAGTATAAAAATGCAGACATGCAATGCAGTTCAATACAAAAAGTCACTTTCGGTTTCCTTTACAGGAGCGACGGAATTAAATTTCAAAATAGATAACTTAAAATAGGAGCATTAGCGGCAGATTCCTAAACCTCCACCAGTTTTCCGCAATACTCGGTACTGGTTATGGATCCCGGAGTTTTCGTTTATAAAATGAAATTCAGTTGAATGTCTTTTGACTTTTAAACGAGAAGTGTGAATGTGTTCAATGTGAGCCCCAGATATTACTGAAAGAATGGATGTGTGACTGCTCGAATACATGCCTGTATGCTCTGCCTCAGTGTATTCAATCTCCGTTGATGACCGAACATGGTTTACCCAAGCACCGAGCAACAAACTGTCTGCGCATTAATGCCCCTTTCTTCCTGTGAAACTGTCACGTCTAGATTTACGTTTTTAGTTGGTTGCATAGAATTTCTCTTCTGCTTCACGTACCTTCGGTCCACCGAGGTTAGTTATTTGTGCAGTGTATGTACAGAAGTGGACAACTCTGCAGATTATCTTCCGGGAACTTCAACATTTTTACATCAAGTTAGAGCAAGCTTTGTTATCCTACTATTGGGAAGATTCAAGCGGTATTAATGGTGTGTAGGATACACCCTGCACAGTGATTTCCATTTTCGTGTTTTTGCCTATAAACCTATTCGTTCCAATCCGATTGTTGTCTATTTTGAGCCAAACGTATCCCACTGAGATGCATTCATAAAATACGGTACATCCCCGAATTCCCACTGAAGTTTCCGCACAAATACGTTCCCGAAATCTAGTACCTGTAGTATCCGATTTTACAGTTCTCAACCAAGTAATTCATTCGTAAATGCAAAATTTACCGGCCACAAATACCAGCTGCCACTTCTAGATTATAGCCATACGAACCTTCGTACAAATTAGAATGTTTTGTGTAGCTCCTTTTGATTTTCCGAGGGGTTCAATATAAAACAGACTTAACTGTGTCAAAACAAATTTCAGCCGTTGCTCCCAACCGGGCAGGCGAGATGCAATATTACCTACGGTTAGAAAAAGAAAAGCGTCAGTAATAAGTGTTCCATAATAGTTGCTTATTGTCATTTGAACAATATCACACCTTATACATTTGTGAAGGTTGAAGGGTTTTGCTTTTTACTAGTAATACCCAGCATAATTGGTTGCAGGCGTCGCATTCCCACAGACCTTTCATTCACATCGAATGTGGGGTCGCTGATGCCATGGTCAGTACGTTTCCCCACATGTCACCGAGGTCGGAGTTCTAGTCCAGACCGTAGCAAGGATACGCAAAACTGACCAGTTTTGCCGAGAACCAGTTAGGAGTCTCGCAGCTCTTCTCTATCGGGACCGACCGAAAGTCTATATTGGAATCCGAATGCGTTTAGTAATTTTGACTTGGGTTCATTTTATATTTTGCATGACTAATTGCATAGTGAGTATTTTTATACGAGTATCTGATGTTATCCCACTCAGGGATCATGATATGAAACGACACTATGTCGGTTTATCGGATTGCATACTTGTTAAGACAGAAAGTGGAGATTTTAGCCAGCTAACCAAAACGATACATGCACATCCATCTGAAAAGTGACTGAACATATAATCACTTGTTAGTCACGCACTTATTACAACGTTCGACGCAATGGCAAAGCTACTAGTTTTATAAAAATATATTAAGTTTTGAATCAAAATCTTTATTTATAATAGAAATGCACACCACCAAAGAACATGAAACTCCGTATAAATTCTACAGTTAATATGTAGCGAATAATCGTTCAATAAAGCACGATTTATTGTTCAGCTCGCTCATTCCCAAGCCAGACGCGCATTGGCATTTATGAGCCGGAATTCCGGTCTACAACACGCTCGCAGTTTCCGCTGACACGTCAGGTGCACCTCTGCTTGGTACTTCGACTTCCATTCTTCGTCCATTCATCCAGCTTCGATGAGAGATGGTTCATCCGGCCGTCCATGCTTTCCGTAATCCGTTGGATTTTAGCACTGAATATATCTCACCGCCACGTTGTGGTATTCCACCGAGTGTTGGAATACTCGCGCCAAGAGGGGTGGTAGAAAACAGAAGATTTCGAATGAGTACCGAAACCTAGTAAGCACTCTCTGAGGAATCAGTTCAAGAGCAAAAATTAACCCCGAATTGTCGCGGAGCTACATGACCAGAAGTGTAAAAAAATATTCTGGCAGTGACCTTACAGTCAAAAAACGGCTTAAAAACTTATTTGCGGCAAAATATCAATGCTCAGGGAATGTACAACCGGCGTAGACAGTATTGAACAACAAAGTTTATGAATTCTGAAGTTCTGGAAGAGTTGTCCGACCAATCCTTCTGCTCTGCTGGGGAGAATTGGGGATGATATGTAGGTGAATTGTTGCTAAGATAAGCAGTATCAAGACTGAATAAATAGTGAGCAGCTCGCGAATTCTCAGTCTTGAGGTGACATTCTTTTCGCTGATTACTGCACGCATGAATGTTTTGACCACTTGGGGTCAACTCAGCACTGTTTTTCTTTATGACAACTTTAAACGTAAAAAACGTGGTATAATTACACCTAGTATACAGAGATGAGCAGACGGCGGACGACTTTATGGTTAAAAGAGGAGTTGTGCAAACTTGACCTTGACAGTCAACAGTTTGTTTGCAACGCAGTGTGGGACGTGCTTAGCAGGTTTATCGGAAGACAAATGATCTGCTGTTCATACGTAAACGGTATTTTGGCCACAAATTAAGAGGTACATACCCTGATGTTCAGAACGGTGGGATATTTGTGACAGCAGTTATGGAGAACTGATCATTTGGTGATGTGAACAAAACGTAAATATGACTAGCTTGATATGGTTGAATAAGTCAGTTCTCAGTTGCTCAAACAGTCTCATTACGTGCCTTCGCCATCGTATCATCTTTCAGGAACGTTCCAGAACGACTATTCGTTAGCAGCGTTTTCGCAGATTCCCTTGTTCGGCTTGTGGCTTAGCAAACTTGATTGATTGTACAACATAGAACTTAGAAGAAAACGCACGTCTATTCAAAATGATCCTAGAATGCGGGCTGATGCCAGATATCTTACGAAAGGCTGTAGGCAACAGCGCCTCAGGCAAGCACCTTTTACGGAGTACATCTTGAAAATTAAAACTGTTGGTGCTGTGTGCTTCATGAGTTAGAGAGATTGTCTCGGACAGGCAAAATTGTGAATATTTACACACAATTCGTGATGGGTTATAAAGTGATTTTCACATTATTACTCTGATATCGACATTAGCCATTCCGTAAGTAGATAGAACTGGGCGTTCAGCATAACGAGCCTTACCACCCAACCGCAATAGCTCTAATGACCATGTCGTATGAAAACTCAGATTGCTGATCAAATAGTATACGCCAATTCCGAATTTGAATTTATCTAATGACGCTGTTGTGACAAAAACCGATAGGTTGTCCCACCATGGATTCACTTACAGGTTGAAGAAGGTTTAGTGGTTGTAAGCCACCTAGCTACATCTGAGGTGTTGATGCCAACAAATAAATCAACATTGGATGACACCTGATAGGGCTGCTCATCGATACTATGCCCGAAGAGTGATTATACTTTAGCACACCCACAATGTGCCGGAAGCTGTCACGCGACTTGTTTATGCAATAGACTACACGACTTTTAGTGAAACACTTCATTATACTTTCATTTTCAACTGGTGGGTAGTCCTTATTGAGATTTCGGTGCCTGTCTTGAAGACTAACTCAAGAGTTATTGTGTGTGAGGAAGAATTGAACGAAACTGTGAAACTCTGTAGGTTGACAGATACAAGCGGCGAATGATAACATCCCATTCTTTATTGGCAATTCGAAGGTGAACTAAGATCATTCAAACCAATTGCTGTTAATGCCCGTTTGCTCGCATAAACAAGATGCGGTTCTTTACCCGTGGTCGAAGTGAGCTGAAACGGGTGGTTACAGTCCAGAAGTATCAAAATCTGAAGTATATGCAGAAATGGGAAGATTTGGTATTAACTGGTTTGTTTGCCCCTACTATTTCTGTTCACTCTTCCCTGGCAGCGGATAATTCGATAAGACAGTGGAATTTCTTCTCGAGAGCCACTGTGGTGAACGGTTTAGCTGTCCATAAGCTTTTAGGCTAACAAGGTCAACACGGTCGGTCTGTAATTGACGGATTCATTGTGCTAACGCTTTTGAATTTAAGAAATACATTGTTTTATTTCAGGTTATAGAAAGTCCGCTCTTTTTAATAAACCGATCATTCGATTCGTATATCCCCAGCAATCCAGAGTTTACTGGTTTCCGAAAGAAAATCAATTCAATAGATGCTGTAAGCGCTCCATTTATTGTGGAATGCTTTGAGTCAGAATGACGGGATTATAGGTAATAAGCTTGAATGGATTACACTTAGCCTATCTTGTTGGTCTCCACACAAGACTAGATAAAATGACTATGGGTCTTCAACTTCATGGTATGCATTTATCCACAGAGTGATAACACAAGAACATAGAGATTCAACTGGCAACTTTAACGGCTATAAAATGAAATGTCTTTATTGAGAGCGCATCAAACTTTCGGCGTTGTAATTTTCCAATAAACCAGATTTTATTATGTATGCTGTTTTTCTGCGTACAACATGAATTTTTTAAATTGAAACCTGACTTGAATATAAAAAGCACGAGCAGACTTACATTGTGATGCACTGTTTCTCGAGGAGTTGCTTTTCGTGAATTGTTAAAGACCGTGTGCCATATTTGAATTACAACTGCTGACTCCTATGTGAATAACGACAGCAGAAACACGAAGGATTTGTCCCAAAAAACTGATTGCAATGAAGATTTTCTGATATTCTCGAAAATGGAAGGTTAGTAAAGATCCACACATCATATTTTGATTTTTCAAACTGCGATTCTCCACGATATTGTCATTTGCAATGTCGTAAATGCCTAAGGTGGTCGCCAAATTCATTCAAAAGGCAACCGTTTGTTAACAATCTATTCCGAGAGTGGTTAACTCTGGAACATCTCACTGCTGAGACACGTGTCCTCGCCCAAAGTTATCTCGTTAATAACGTTCTACGGTATTAAACTTCTAAATGCTCAGGATCAGAAATGACGGAGGTCAGTTAAGTTCAATGAACCACATTGGCAGCAGTGTGCTGGAACGAAGACTTTAAAGATACCCCTCTAAAGTTCGCTCGTAGTGGGACAGATGAATGAACCAACGACGTTATCAAGCCACCTACAATGACTCACAGAAACTGTCCACAATATCTTCTACCATGCCGGCTCAGCTTTACGTTAGAGAATTTTCCCCCCAATGACGGTGGAATTCTAGTGAATTCAGTCCCACTAGTCTGCTGAAAAGGGTGTTGCCACGGCAAGATCACGATGGCGATCATGCGGAAAGCGACGGCGAGATGCATGGTGACGTAATGGAATAATCGACAAGTAGTCTATAAGTAAAACTAATGTAACAGGCATTAAAATGATGTGTGATGGGAAACCAAACGTCACAGATTATTCAACCTGAAATCACTGTTGGCCCTAAACACAGGCAAAACTGAAAATGCTGATGATGTCTTCGAGCTGTAGATATAGAAGTTCGTCACCCGTATTTAGTTGGATTACCAGTGCATGTTTAGCTACATAATTGATAAAACTGTTTGACGGAGAGAAATGACAGTGAATCGAAATTGATGACTCAATGCTTTATGCTAATACTTCCTCTGAAGAAATTTTCATCCAGCACTAACAGACAATGGCATGATCGATGTTTAGCACAGCCGGTTTCATTTCCACTATATTTCACAATCAACTCAAGCTGCTAACTCTTCCGGATATGAACTGTTCCTGGATGAATTGGTTTTAATGAAAGGTCCACAATGAACTTTTGATTAGCAGCCTTTTCAGTCAAGTCCTAAAACCAGTAGGACCATTTTAGCATGCAACCGTAATGGAAAGCACATCCACTGTCTAATCCCTTGGAAATAAAAATACACAATTCCCGGGGATTTGGTTAAATATGATAGCACTCTGTGACCGCCCATGAGGTCGCAGATTTGGCCTCCCACAAACATCTCTGATCCGACCATCTCCAAATTCGAAATCGTTAAAGTTGCTTGTTCAGGCATTGTTTCCTCAAAATATTTTCAATACTCCTAAAACTGTAAGCTTTTGGTTTTCACCAGCAGACTTTTGTGTCACTATTTCACTATTTGTCCGATGCAGTCGATCGTAGTTTGTTAACAATCAATAGGGCGACCTACCCAAACTCTACCGACAAAGTGTGGGGCACTCAATGGAGTGCGGTCATTTTTGCACCCAGTAACTGCAAATATGAGTCGCGGAGTGTCACTCTGCCGGACAACCGAGATATTGTCGTACCGTTATGATTTCAAAATTAGACATTTGCTTACTTGTACCTACTACGATGTACAACATTACTTGTTATGTCTCCAGCTGTGGAAATTGTGGACCAGTCTTTCACAACTTTGGAGATTTTTGCAGTTTCTTTCAGCAGTCTTGGTGGTAATGTGGAAAAACGAATGAGATACGTTATCTGCAAAGTCACGCACAATTAGTTGTTCGATATTCTTTAAACAAACAGTTCCGGGCTGTTGAAAAAAACGAAAATCAACCTATCCCGACTGTAAACACAGTGATCGTTCCAAAACGTTCAGTCTCGGTGAACAAAACAGAAGTATACACTATGCAGTCTGATGTTTGCGTTGGTTTCGTGATCACATTGGTAGGTACGCGATTAGCCGAATTTTGCGTGTTTAGATAGTCACAGAAGTCTCATCCTGCAGTACTTTGTTTATCCAGTCGTTTATGATTGTTTTTCACTCCCGTTCGTCTATTTGTCTTGTGTCCCACTCTGACAACTTTACATATGCGTGTGTGCTAAGAGTGCACTGAATATTAAATCGGTTAACACTACAGAATTTGCGCTGTTTTCTGTGAATAATTTCAATTGATACCTTTGTGCTTTTTCTTAGCCAACACTTGATGACGTTGAATATTTTTTGTGAAACACTGTCCACAAACTAAACGAAAAAAAATCGCTTTTGATGTTCACTTGACCAACTGTGTTACCGTTTGAGGTACTGGCAAAATAAGTCTTTTGAAATATCGTTACTATGGAAACCGATACGTCCAATATGACATTATGAGTAATATAGCTACACCAGTAAACCATTCTGATATACCCCCGGGCTTATGAGTTTTGGTTACAACAGACGTGTGTTAGAAACTAACAGACTGCTAGAAGATGAACAACGCGACAGTACATTCGTTTTTCGCAACAAAGACTAAATTTCCAAGCATTTCGTCCGACCCAGTGTTGCATTGCGGTTCAAGTCCATCATACAGTATGTGACCAATCTTGAAAACTATCAACTTTTTGATACATGTCACAAATAGAGTGCATGGTATACTTTTTGTGGCGTCAGTCATAAAAATGGACTAAGTTTCATTTGAAATTTTTACACTGAAACTATTATTTCCTGCTAACTGTAGCTCTTCTCGCTTTGGTTTGTACTATCCAACACACAGTTTGTCATAATGAATAAGACACTGGAGAATTGGAAAGGATGTCATTGGCTTTGAGTAAGTAACTGGAGCCAATAATTATATCACCCTGGTTGAAAGAGCACCCACTGATTTTTCCAAGGTCATATTCAGTCCTTCTCTTTTCTGTCATATAACTCGGGAGCAAAGGGCCAGCCTTAAGAAACCAACCTTGTAATAAAATACTTCATTGCGATAATATGTATGAAGAAACTTCACGAACTAACGTTTTTTCCACGTGAAATATGAGCCCACTTATTGGGACACTTGGATTTCAAGACCATTTGAGATATTTCATCACAACTGATTGAGAAATAACCGTACTTTTTATTGTTAGAAACTCCTGACCATCGGACCATAAGCCATCACCTGATCGGAATGAAATCTGGTTAAGTTTTCTGATAGTCATAATGTACGCTCCGAAATTTCATGATAACACAGAACCTGATTTTTCCACCTATCTGTTTTCAGGGCTCTAAATTCATTTAGGATATCAATCTGCTTTACTAACGTAAAGCTACTGTCTTCCACATAGGTAAACGATGTATCGACTTGTCATTCATCTGGATCTGACGGTTACAAACAATTTGGTATCATCTTTATTTCGAAATGGGACTGAAGCCTCCTGTTTATGAACGCTTGAACTGATTCCTTATTCCATAGTTTAACGATTCTATCTTGAAAATTTACTCTCTGTCCTGTCACTTAGCTTAAAACGTAATTTATTTTTCCGGAGGATACTTTCAATTTAAGCACATAATTCAGTCCAAATCCCAGTGGCTAAAATGTGCGCAATTCACTCCAAAGAACGCTGGTTAAACGAGAGTTTTCCAGGTTGATCATGTTTAAAAAAAACGAAAATACTGCAATGTAAATAATCTGTCGAAGTGTCACAAGGACTCAGGAAAGCGCGTACTATGGTTTTGTTTCGATCAATCTCTGTGAGGCTGCATATCATTTTCATTCAATTCATGAATGATAACAAACAAATACGTGACATCATCATACAAAATTTATCAACCTACCATAACGAAAGGTCAACAGACAGTGCACATTTTACAATGATGACAAATACATTATGCAGCTGTTTCAAGTTCAAGTCTTTGGGAAACACTTGGTCTTACATATGAGGCAGAATTTGCTTGAACTCATCACAACTGCTTTGTTACAGAGAGCAGAACATTCTACGCTACTTAATGATTATGATATAATCCTTCTTACTGTACCCAGTAGTATATCCATAGTTAGACAACTTCATTAACTCAGGGTCCCAGCCAAAGGAAGTTGAGAAAAAGCAATGTAACGAACTGAAATGATGTTTAGTTCATGTTTCTTACAATAGATTCAGTTGGACAAGTTAACACGACCTGTTCATTTGTGGCACATGGATTTAGTGGCTTCAGTGCAATTCGTTTACTTCCACTCATCCTGTTGCCTTAGAAACTCAACTTTCAACTTACTTCTCGTCACACTCATTTTCCCAGTGTTTCAAAGCCTTTAAACGAAGTAGGTGCTCACCCGTCCACTATGGAAACTGTGCGCAAGGAATTGAAAATCAACCATCTTTGAAGAACTGAATTTGACTCAATAAGTTGAGTTCTTGTTAAAGGTAACTTTATTTACATTCTTTTTCATGTTCTCGTTAATAGAAAGAAATTACTCGTGGACAATTTTGTAGGTGCATGTATACTAAAACCGGGATAGTTTTGACTCTTTAAAGATATCTTAACAATGTATTATTTCTGTAGGTTTGTACTGGCTCGTTTCGTCACGTCACCCATTTTGACGTGTTATCTCCCTGCTATGGAACGGTTTGTGTATCAACAGCCATACTGTCCGTAAAATCAATAGTCCGTAGAATTATCAGTAAAGACTCTTCTTTCAGACGGCAGGCTAGATGTCAGAGTCAATCAATATTGTATCAATTACGTTACTTCCTGAGAAATATTCGCAAAAATACTGCAGTCTAACAATGCGGAGCAAAATAGTTGCCAACGTTCTTTGGCGTATTGGTTGCATGGTGGCTGTGACAGCTATTACAAGGAACTGAGATGTTTTAGAACAGACCCAAACACCGTTTCTCCTATAGATAGTTCAGTTTGATCTCGCAAAAATCTTGATCTACGTCTGCTTAATCTGAATACAGTAGTCAACAGTATGACGTGTTTAACCACTCGAACTTAATCAAGTGTTGTCAGAACGGTAGTAAACTGTTTCACACTACCCGTTCAGTACTGCGTTGTCAGTGAGTTTTAATAGCCGAACTATTTACTATGTGGTTTGATCGTTATAAAATTTCCCAGGTATATATTAGGGCCACTAAAACACGCGGGGTCACTCAAAGATGAGTTAAAACTGGCGCCATGGAGCTCTGGATTATTAGGTTCTTTAGCATCACAAAGAAATTTCACCTACATAAATATCAAACTGATAGCACGAATGACACTCATTCCCTAGAGGACTGTTGCGCTGCATTCAATTGTGAAGAATCCAAATTCTCATCAGTTACACAGACTGCATACTACCAGTTAAGTTTGTCTAACAGCATACAGTCAAACACTCTTCTGGTTGGACACTTTCGTGTTGATGAGTCCGTGGTCATAGTCCAAAGGTATTTGCGTCAGAAAACATCGACTGACTGTTTAGTGGTCGACATACATCTGCATCGGTCAGTGTTATTCACTTGTGTTGTGCAACCTAACTTCGGAATCCATCAGCTGTGAACGCTGCGGACGATCCGTTGTCCGTCAAACGTATACCGTATAGAAGTTTAAAACCGCCAGATAGAATAGCTTCCTTCCTGAAATTCTGAGCATCTTTTTTTGATACTGGGCCTTACACTCATTTTTACTTAGTTTACTGTCGCAAAAACGACACACCTTTGCACCGCACACTTTGGAAACGGCGCAAATACCACATATTGCTTGTTTCCGCATACTTCTATATATGTCCTCACCACAGTCACAGCCGTCAACTTACTGACCAGAGACAGTTCACAAATTCTGAGAATTTGCACAGAGGCGTTTGGATCCTGTATATCGGAGACTACTGAACATTGTTGAGCTCGAGTACCGTGAATATGCCCGATTTTCGGAAAACGTTTACAACCCAATTCAGCGGTGCCACATAACTAGATTTCAGGGGTTCGACTAATTGAACATTAATGATCGCCATCCCTCACCCCACTGACATACTACTCCCAGCGAACCCATATAAATGTGTTGTATTTAGCCTGATGATGAAGCACTGAAAACGAGCTGGTTTGCTACACGTTTTTCTCATTGCCGAGTTCGTTCATCATTCATTCCCAATCACACGACGACCTGGCCATGTACTCTAACTCTGTCACGAATCGCCCAACCAATAAGTGACCTTCTCTATTCGTCTGAAACATGAAATCATTTGATTGCTTTGCACAGCTACCTAAAAATGTTCTCAGATTCTCGCATCCCAATTTAACAACCTTACAAATTTAGGTCAGCGGTAAAAATGAAGTTCAGCATTATCTGGTTGTCAACCACCTTCTGTAGAATACTGGTAATTGAACTCACAGATTTGTTCGTTATGTTAGTCAAAACCGCACTGTACGTATTTCCACGCCAGGATGCTATGGACTTGTCTAAAACAAATGCCTGCTCCGACGGCACACTTAGCGTTAACCCTGCAAACTTCAATAAAACCTGTTCAGAACCTTTAATTTTTTCGTATACCCTGATAGAAACTCGGCCTACTACGGAAATTATTGTTTGAGACAATTTTAACATCCACGCGACAAATCGCCTCTGGCTAATTAGCATATTCACAGGATAAGACTGAGATAGGCTAGGCGCAGAAAGGGAAACATTTGTAAATTCAAAGAGATTCCTTTGCAATTAAATTAGCAAAACTAGTGCAGACTGATAGGCAGCGGATGCATTCGTCCATCAATTCATTAAAGCACTCATTAATTCATCATCTCTAATGATCTTAGGTCGACTGGTAAGTGTTACACTTCTAAACACAAGTCCATATCACATACCAGCCTAATCAGCGGGCAATTCCGTGATGTTTCGTTGTGGTGTTCAACGAGACAATGATTGAAAATAGATAACTGTTTAGCTTTTTCGGTCTTGCCCGCATACTTTTCTAACAGAAGGACAGGAGAAACTGATGACACTTGAAATCTAATTAGTCACCATTTTTTTCACGCCAGTGAATGGCCAAGTGAACAATTGCATCGTAATTTTCTGTAACGTTGGACAAATTGGTGTTTGCTTAATGGTGGTTAGAAAAGCCGTTGAAGTCGAACAAATAACAATTCCAATTACGGAGTCCAAGTAGATTAAAAAGCAATCTTCACCTCATCTTCTCGTTTGATTCGATAAATACATTGGGCATCAGAACAAGAATTCACTATTTACCCCATTAGTAACCAGTACTCCAAAAGAAAGTCTTCGTTACATTGTAGACAAAATTTGATGGTTTTGAGAAATCCCAGCCCGGCTGGATGTCCTATAATATGAAACATCAACTCTCCCGAGTGACGGAAGAAAAGTCGTTTTTCACTGATAGGACCTTTAACCGCCACATTTAGAGTATCGTTCTTGCTGCCAAGGTCAGTTTACTAATAATTATCTGCCCACTGTTAATGTCTTATTTCAGAGACAACACTTAGTTTTTCGTGTTATTTTCTGTTCATTCTTTCACTAGTCATCAGGTCGGTCACGATGAAGAAGCGGAAACTAGATATGCAGAATACGTGGGCATCTACCAGAATGGCAGTAAAACTGTACGAGACAAGCCATCCGAAGCGCAAATGTTTTCCAGTTGACTGACAGTGGCCAGAAAGTGGACTGGAATGAAATGTTTGATTCATCTACGCAGTTGGACAAGTCGACCTGACACCTGTCAGAGTGCGATCGCTATCAATGGCAGAGTTTAGTGTCAACACACTTCACAAGTTATGTATGTCAGTGCAAAATCAGTTCTTACAAATCCTGCCCAATCTCTGGTGAATTATCCATGTCTCTTGTCATTCGAGCTTGACCGCGTGAGTCCCACAACCGGCCGGTTCATACCTTTCACGCATTCACCAAGGTCCTCATTATCTTCCAAAATGTTACGATCCTCCTGGCGTATGTGATGTATAATCACATGCCTAACTTGTTTCAATCTTCATAATAAATCCGGACATATAAATACATCTGAGGTTGAACAGATTATCTGGAAACAGTGGTTTTTTTCTTAGTGGCATTTTTCGGGGCTACGTAAAACATGTGGACTGCTTCATGTTTTTATAGCAACGGCTCCCAACAATTGTTCGGAAACAGTCAAACCGGTTTTTGCGCTGTGCACAATATTATTCACGAAGTGATACAGATTTCACTTGAATTAAAACTGGGACACTTTGAAATCATATTTAAAACCAACCACCTATGCACGGTGTTAATTGAAATATTCCGTGGTTAGATTCATCATAAACTCTGCCGAACTGTTCGTCTCAAGTTTCAGTGTTTTTCGAAGCTTAACTTCAACAATGACAGG